>JAPPVO010000029.1:124111806-124561755 GCA_030407325.1 Camellia japonica
CTTTGAGCCATCAGCTTTCCTCAGTATACTGAGTGGTGTTACTCCCTCAATATACAATTGGCCTCTGCAAAGTCTGCACAGGCTATGAAAGGTTGAGGATCTGCATCAATCTCCTCTGTCTCTCCATTGCCCAGGGCCATCATGATCTTCTGATGCAAAGAGGAAGGCACACATTTGTTGGTGTGGATCCAATCTCTCCCAAGTAAGGCATTATATTTGGCATTGCTGTCGATGACGAAGAAAGCTGTCATACAATCCCTGGTCCCCACACTCAAATTAATAGGCAGAATCCCTTGAGCCATCTGCTTATCTCCAGCAAAGCCAGCAATGGTTGTGCTGGTTGGGATCAACCTTGGATTCTTCTTCCCTAGTTTCTTCAAAGAAGATTTCGGTAATAAGTTTACCGCTGCCCCATTGTCTATTAGGACTCGTTTAGCTGTATCCCATCAAAGAAAGCCTTGATGTACAAAGGCTTAACATGTTGGGTCATGGAATTTGAGGGGTATTCAAAAGGATATGAGAGGTTGATGCTCACCTCTTCCTCGCTTTCACACTCAGTTTCCATTGGAGTAGCCATTTCAGGAGCATTCTGTACCATACTCACTTGTGACTCCTCGCTAGAGACAGGAATTGGATCCATGTCTTGGTCACTTTGATCCTCATTTTCAGCTTGGAATTCATGGGGTAGTATGTGTACCATGTTAACTGATACAGGGGGAAATGAGCCGAACTGGATAGCTGGCTGTACCTTCTTCCCCTCTTGGTTAATTTGCTCAGTGTCTTCAGCAGCATCTTCCATGCTGCATTCTGGTATTTCATTGACAACTGATAACTTCGAAGGATCCTTCTCAACTGGTTCTTCAGTCAAGAATACTTGTTCAGCCATGAAGGCTTCGAACATTCCTTCTGCCATTTCCTTCTCTTGGCTCATGCCAATCTCTTCTTCCGTTTCACTGTCACTTTCCATCAGAGCCTTCTCCAGCCCTGCCAAACTAGACTTCTCCCTGGCCCTTAATTCAGAATGAACTTGGGCCAATTGTTCTCTGCTACAAACCACCTTACTTTGTAAAGTTGGTTTTGGAGCATGGTCTGACTTCGAAATTTTCTTTTCTTCTGTCTTGTCCTGTGAAGAACTCTCTCCACCTTCTTTCAGATCTTGCCGGTACTGGGTGTACCTACGCTGAATCTTCCTCCTCTGTGATCTGGAGATAACTGGAACCATGTTGGTTCCTTTGTCTTCGGTGTTTCAGCAATACCCAGTTGTTCGGAGCCCAAAGGAGGTTTGACCATCCTTCCTGTGATTCCAACTTCTCCTCTGGCAAACAATTCCCTAGGTTTGTTTTGCATTACAAACCAATCTGGAACTCCAGGCACCCAAGAGCTTACTGATTCAGATGTCGAATCACCGTTTTCCACCTTCGAAGCCATCTTCGAAACTGGCCGTGGAGGTAAGTGCTTGGTTTGATCGCATGCCTTGAGCTTGATTCTGGCCTTTGATGGAGGTGGCCATTTTCTGTTCTGTGTGAGGTTGGTCTGGGAGCCAATCTTGGCTTTAGTCCCATAACCTGAACTTCTCTCCAATCTTCTTTCGGAATGGCTACTCTCCATTCTGTAGTAGTTAGGTGGCCTGGATTCATGCAAGGGCCTCTTGCCTTTATCACGCATTCTGTCTACTGCAGGCTCAACCACTAAAGGTCGCTGCCTATCACTAGCCGGATACGGCCTTTTGTTGTAAGCATTGGTTGACTTAGGGCGTCTCTGAACATCCCTATAGTATTGCTTCCCATCAATTGGAAGCCCCTTCAGCCATTTGTAGCTTAGTCTGCATCTAGGACACATCCTCTGCATTACAGCTGCTTCCAAGGAATCGTCATCCAGTACTTCTTCATCAGAGTTTCCTTCTGATGTGAGAAACCTTGTCCAACAACTGGCGGGTTTCTAGTCTCCTTCTTGGCAGTTGTCTGGTTGGCAATATGCATTTGCACATTGACCTCTTCCAATTCCTGCAGAGATAGATTCTGAAAGTTTGGTACAACCACATTAGCCGCGCTTTCTCCAACTTCTGGAAACGGGTTACTGTCAATTCCCATAGCTTTCTCTGTTTTGGCTGGGAACTTTAGACTTCCTTTCCGGATTTGCTCTTGGATCCTGTCTCGAAAAACAATGCAGTTTTTAGTCGAGTGAGACCAAGAATTATGCCATTTACAGTATGCTTTTCCTTTAAGTTCATCAAGAGATGGCAGTTTTACCCCTTTTGGTAACTTAAGGAAATTAGCTGCAAGCAAATGATCAAAAATGTCATCTGCTTTTGTTAAGTCGAAAGAGTACTTTCTGTGAAAGTCTTTCTTTTTAAATTGCTGGTCGATGGTTGTGTCCTTATGAATTAATGCTTCACAGATTACGGGTTCTTTGCCCACAATCTCTGCTGCATCGATTTCATAATTGGGATCTCTATAGTAGGTCTTATACGAAGCATTGTTTCGATCTTGTTCTTCTTCTAGTAATGCTTCATATCGAGACACCTTATAGGTTAGTTCGACCAAATCCCTGAATTCAGTTGAATCAAACTTCTTTCGAAGCCTGAACTCTAAACCGTTTTGAGCCAATCTTACAAATTCTGGCTCTGGAAGGATGACTCTACATTTATTTCGAGCCCTTTTAAATCTGGCAATGAACTGAGTAGCCTTTTCTTCAGGCCTTTGACTCAATCTTGCCAAGTCTGCCATGGACACCTCTGGCTCTGATTGGAAGAATTGGGCATGAAATGCCTCTTCCATTTGTTGCCAATTTTGAATGGAGCCAGGTGTAAGGTTGATATACCATACAAATGCTCCCCCAGTTAAAGAGTTTGGAAACAATCTCAGTTTTATGTAATCATGATTAGTGAATTCACCACATTGAGCAGCGAATCTGGCTATATGCTCTACTGTCGATTGATTTCCAGTTCCATAGAATAGGGTAAAGTCTGGTATTCTGAATCCTCTTGGGTATTCATGTACCCTATCTACCCACTCTGGGTATGGTTTTCTGTATACAGGAGTCTGGACCCCCCGAGCCATCGGTCCACACATCTCCCTAACAATGTCAGCAATTTGGTCCCTAGGGACCATATTTTGGGCTTGCTGAGCCACTACTGGAGGGACAAACACAGGGTTAGGTGGACAAACTTGCGCCTGTGGTCCTCTTGGTCCAAAAGGTGGTATATTTGGGACTGGTTGCCCCTGTGGTGCAGGTTGCTGTTGGGGAAATGGGTAACCCCTTTGAGCCTGTCCTGCGAAAGGGCCTGCGAAAGGTGCTGGGACAGGCGTTGCGTCCCTCCCATTTGTGGGAAAACCCTCCAACCCCCGGGTATAAATTCGAATAAGGGGTTATTATACCCCCTAGTGCCAGGTATGGCTTCGAACATGGGATTTGTAACCATTCTTATGCCAGTTTCTTGTACTTGGCCAGATCCACCAACTTGTGTGGCTTCACTGTTAAGTACTGGGGCATTTTGGCCTACTACAGGCCTTGAAATGGGTTCATACCAAGACTGAGGCGATGGTCTTTCATAGTTCTGAGTACTAGTCTGACCATTAAATTGTCCATTAACTTGCATAGGCTGTTTTTCTCTAGCCAATCTTTGCTGAGGGACATTTAAAATTTCCTCTGTGTGTCTTGTATTTGTTGGTTGGTGGTTATTCATTCGATCCAAGAAGGATGTTGCCCACCTTTCCATTGTGTTCATTAGTTGTTGTCCCATAGCATCTACCAAGCCATCCCATGGGTTTGTTGGCTGGGTAGATGGAACGGTGGATGGTCCAATTCCTTGGTTTCGTCCAATATTATGAACATGTGGTTCTTGTCCAGAAGTACTGGTCTGTTCGACCAAAGGTTCTGATAGCATAGGAGTCTCCACAGGATGTGTTACCACATTCTCCTCTGGATTAGGTATCTCTACCTCTCCTTCTACGCCTTCTTCCAGGCGTTCATTTTCTCCTTGTCGTCTTCGTCTAGCCATTTTTTAACAAGTCCCACTGGGCGTGCCAAAAATATATGTTGGCTTTTTGGCTTTTCGAAGGGTAATTTTGTAAATGCGAGCGTGCCAGCAAGGATCAATCAGTCCTTACAGAAATTATAATTGCCAACCAATTATCAGACGATTGTGTTTTAGTTCTTTCAGCCTCAATGAAGAGGACTTTTACTGGTGGCTTGACTTAGGAGAATTTAAGAGAAATAACAGTTAATGTGAAGAACAATCGAAGTATTTCATTAAAATGAACACTTACAATAATTCAAACTCAGCCTCGAAGAGGTTTACAGCAACAGTCTACTTGAGTCTACTTGAAACTACTCCTATGAATCGAAGTGCAGTGCTGGTATTAAAGTGCAGGTATTTAAAGTACAGGAAATGTAAGACTGGAAAGGAAAATATGAAATAAAGACTGGTTTGTATGATCTGAGTCTGGGGCCCTTTTCTGAGGGCTTCCCTGCTATTTATACTTGTCAAAGATGACCTTCGAACTTCACTTCGAACCGTCGAACTACTCCTCCATGATCGATGATCATGCTGCCTTAGAAGTAGCCCCACTATGCCATCTCTTGCAGTTGAGCTTCCCTCCTGTATTTGAATTTGAATATTGAGTAACTGTTGGAGCCACGTCACTTTGTATCTCCTTACTGATCCAGTGCTACTCAGATCATGTAAGTACCAATGTTCAATGCCACGTGTTCGATCAGGATCGAAGACTTGAATTATCTTCCCATAATACCCTTATTCTGCCACGTGTCAAACTATGATTTGGTTTTACAAAATATGTAGCCAACAAATTCGTTTTCTAATTTTTTGGCCTATAGTACTATGTATTTTAACAATTAAATTATACCATTGACCCATTAAACCCACATCGGAAGTTAATATTTTTTGAATTTATTTATTTATTTTTGGCAATTAATAAACTGACTATTATTAGAATTATATAAAAAAAGATTTTGAACTATGAAGTCTTACAAATCGACAAAGACCCATAACAAGTACATGGGAATGTCGCAAGATATTAAACTGGAAATTCGATTATGAAATTTGAAAAGTCTAAACAAAAATACCAAACAAGAATTAACTTTAACCTCCTACTAAGGTTTTGTTTAGAAATTGACTAGTAATTTTTTTATTTCTTAATTTTTAATGAAATAAAAAAAATATTAATATATTTGAAAATAATTTTTTTCAGTTGTATATAAAATTGTAAATTACTGGGATGTTCAATCTTTTTTTAGTGGCTTCTAGGTTTTTTAGTAATTTTTTTTTTTTGGACTTTTTTTGTTATTTACTGTAAAATATGAATTTCCCCTTAATACGGACTAATATGAATTTTCTGCAAAATATATAAGCATTTCCCCCTCTCTTATTGGCCAGCCTTGACCGACAACCAAAACACAAAAACAAACAAAAAATTTATTTGTAGCTAATAGTAGGATACGGATCTTTGTCATAGGTATAGATTTTTCTTCGATGATTTTATCCTAGTAAAGTAATTTACGCTATGTTTATTTTAAGGAGATTGAGCAATAAGGGTGTGTTTGATTGGACGGACTGAAAAAGGGGGATTAGAATCTATCGGACTTGAGTTCTGGGACTGTGAATCTCCCGGACTATTTGGTTGGATTGGATATGTATCCTGTGTTTGTTTTTTCATGGGATTAGATGTCTGGATAGGACTATTTTCAGTGAATCCAACGTTTGGTTGGACGGACTGGATAGGATAAATGAATAAAAGACTATTTTACCCTTTTTCAATTGTTTACTAAGTAATAGCAATATTAAACATATCTTTAATATTTTAATTATTTTTAGTAAACATTAAACATACTAATGGTTAAATTTTGTTTAAAGATATTTAAACATACTAATATTGATAAAAAAATTTAACTGGTACAGATTATTTTTATTTAAACAAATAAAATTTTTTAGTAAACATTAAACATACTAATGGTTAAATGTTTAAATTTTTATTTAAACAATTAACATTGAAATTATTTTGATGTACAGATTATGTTTAAACAATTAACAATTAACAATTAAATAAATGTTGATGTACAGATTATGTTTAAACAATTAACAAATGTTGATGTAATCAAATGTGATGTATTAAAACATAATTTAATAGATGTTAAATAAATATACATGTTGATGTACAGATGTTGAAATAATTTAATAAACATGTTGATGTACAGATGTTTAAATATTTAAATAAAACATAATTTAAATAAATGAAATTATTTATTGTTGAAATTAAACATTTAATTGTTTAAATAAAAAATCTATTAAAACATCTATTAAATTTAAATAATGAAATTAAATAAAACATAAACAAAATTTTAAAATAAAACATTAATAAAATATCTATAAAAAATTATTTTAAAAAATTAAATAAATAAAACATTAATAAAAAGTTAAATAAAATTATTTTATTTTTAAATTGAGACATTTAAATTTTATTAAATATAATACATAATTAAATAGTATAGGGTCAAAATTGTCATTTTCACATCTAATCCAAACAGTGATTAGTCCCCCCAAAACAATCCCCCCCCCAGGACATGATAGTCCCCCATATGGGGGACATGGAGTCCGGCGGACTAAAAAAAATCAAACGACGGATAAGGAGAGAGGCCGGACATGGAGTCCAAATAGTGGATAGTCCCCCTCCTTATCCCCCAATCAAACACACCCTAAGTTTTGTATTTTAAATTTATAATTATATAGTTTTATAAATATATATATATTAATCTATTTAGTCCTGTTGAATATGTAATGACTCATTTCCGTTATATTGGAGCGTCACATTTGAAAAAAACATACTAAAAAAATTTTTAGTATCAAATTATATCCGCTACGTTGGAGTGTTACATTTAAGAAAAGTATACTAATGAGCTTTTAGTTTTTTTTAGAGTAAAAGTTTTGGAATGTCACATCATACCCATTACGTTGTCACATTTGAGAAAAATATACTAAAGAGTTTTAATTTTTTTCAGAATAAAAGTTTTGGAGTGTCACGTCATACCCACCACGTTATCACATTTGAAAAAAGTATACTAACGAGTTTTAGTTTTTTTGGAATGTCACATTAATACCTACCATATTAAACTATCACATCATACCTGTTACATTAATAAAAAGGTATAACTGTCAATCAAAACACTGCCAAAATAAAAAATAAGACTATACAAAAAGAAACTATCCACTAATAGGACTTAATACATCAATTAAAAAAAACTTAAGACTAATTAAAATACTTATTTGTGAAATGAAATTTATTGATAAATATCCTTTTATTTGTGAGATGGGACTTAATAAATCAATAAACTTACATCATGATGTTTTCTCAACATTTTTTGCCGGGAAAAAAATGTCTAGTTATCCCCTTAATAAATCATTTTACAGTTGACAATAATAGTAAGCATTATGATGAGAACTAGTTCATCAATAGTCATATTTATTTTCTTGAGAAACTGAGCAAAGGTCTTGGAGATCTTTATGTTGAGGCTCCGTTTGATTTAATTTTAAAATTATAATTTAAGTGTGAAATTTTATTTTGAAAGATAAGTTTTTTAAATAAGTTTTGAAAAGAAAATATTTGTTTGGTTATGAGTTTTGAAAAGAGTTTGGAGTTATATTTTGAAATTGTTTTGGGTTTTTTTTTAAATATAAAAATTTTCTTAATTTTTTTTAGGGTAAATATTTATTTATTTATTTTAATGCGCGATGTATTTACTATATTTCTGCTCTATATTCTTTAAAAAAAAAGATATTTAAATATTTAAAAAAATATTTTTTTATTTTAAATATATAACTTTTTAAAAATATTTTCTGATTTTTTTTATTTTAAATATTTTATTTTATTTTTAAAAAATTTTAAATATTTTTTAAAAAAAATTTAATTTTTTTTTTTAAACTTTAAAAAAATTTGGATCACCCATATATATCTAAATCATAACAAATTATTTGGCCATACTTGAAAAAATAACAAAATATTTTTTCAAAAAAATAAAAAATATTTTCCTTCAAAAATAAAAATAAAAATTCTGAAAAAATAATTTTTTCAAAAAATAAAATAATTTTAAAGAACAAAATAAAAAAAATATTATTTTGATTTTTTTTTTAATTTTAAAAATAGAGTTTTGACAAAAAGTTTAATTATGAGTTTTGAATTGAGCGTTTAGTTCGAATTTTGAAAATAATTTTGAAGCTTTTTAATTAGATTCATGATTCTAAAATAAATTAAACGCTATCGCTTTTTTGGGTTAGATTAGAGTATTAGAATTGGTTCCTTGGATATTCATATAGATTTAAGACACGTGCATTGTTAGAGGTGTGAATATGATTGTATTCAGAGCAGCTAATATATATGTAAAGCCCGATATTTACGGGTGAATTGGATTTAAGTGAGACTCTTGAATTTCTTGAGCCTGTTGAATAATTCTGGCTGTGCTAACAAATGCAGATTGGAGCTGAGCTTCAAACACCTCTCTGTTTCTGTCTTTCCATATGTTCCACAGAGCAGATAAGAAGAGAATTGGCCATTGAATATCCTCCACTATTTGCTTGCATTTCATATTTGATCTTACCCATTCAGAAAGGGGAGTGCTATCACCTGCTTGCCACCAAGGAAAGCTTTGCAACCTGACCCAGATTGATTTAGCTTTGGGGCAGCCTCTGAGAAGGTGGCTCATGTCCTCCCTCGCAGTTTGACACCTAGAGCAGGTGTCAGAATCTGTGAGTTGTCTCTTTAATCTCATCTGGTTGGTTAGCAACCAACCATGCATGACCAACCAAAGGAAGCTTCTCAGTCTTTGTGGGGCCTTGAATTTCCACACCCATTGCCAGTCCAAGTCATGCTCATCCTATTGGGTAATGGATTTATAGCAGCAGCAGTTGTGAATTTACCATTAGTCGTCCCGTGCCAAGTAGGAGTATCCATGAAAGTGACATACCTTGGCCTGAAAATTCGTAGAATGCTCTCTTTTTCTTCTTGGTAAATCAGATTTTGAATAGGTACCAGGTTCCATTGGCCTTCCTCATCCAAGATGGAACTAACAGTAGTAGTGCTCTCAATATGAGGGCCCTAGTGGTTGCTGTCCAGTGGTGCAGAACCACACCACAAATCTGACCAGAGTGAGATATTCTCACCAGTGCCCACATTCCATTTAATGTTAGCTTTTAACACCTCTCTATTATTAATTATGCTCTTCCAAGTGTGGGAAGCTTTTTCTTCAGTACCACGGCTAACTCTTTGGTTTCACCTCTTGTAGGGTCACTGAAATTGAACACTAATGGCAGCTCAAGAGGAGACCCAGGCCAATCTGGCTATGGTGGTTTAATGCGAGATGAAGTGGGAACTTGGTTGTGGGGCTACCATGGATACCTGGGGAGCTGCACGAGTTTGGAAGCTGAACTGTGGGGTCTTTACCGGGGGCTCACCATCATTATGCAGAAAGGGTTGGCAAATATTGAGCTTGAAATAGATTCCCAAGAAGCAAGACAGCTGATCTCTGATGGTGATGCCAGCTCTTGCCCTTACAGAGCCTTGATTGAGGATGCCAACTTCCTCCTCAGAAGATGCAATGCATAATTTCTTACATCCCAAGAGAGCCAACAAATGCGCTGATGCTCTCGCCAACTTGGGAGTTAGCCAATCTGAGCATTTTGTTTATTTAGATGAGCCACCCAATGTTCTTCATTCTGCACTAATAACAGACATGGTGACTGCTAGTTCTAGGAGGGACTAAGTCCCCTTTGTTGTTAACTCTGTACTTAACTCTATCTGTTTAACTTTCATTTGAATAAAAAAAAAAAAGCCCGATATTTACAATCCTTGGGTGGTGAGTAGGTGGAATATTGGTGAGCCTTTTACTTTTATAATTACTAATGGTTGATATCCCCTCTTAATTTTTCTCCAAGTTTGGGTTTTCATGTACATCGTCGGCTCTCTTCTTTTGAATTTTATTTTCATTATATCTACTTAATTAATTGGTAAATTAATTTTGAATTAATCTAATAAATCTTCTCGATTAAAAAAATTCATGTTAATTTCTAAATTTAAAACAATTGGTTATTTACACACTAACTAAAACTTGTTTTCCAAAACCCGCATCATTCATTTTGTTTGACCCCAACTTTTGTGATTTTTTATTTTATTTACCATGATAATGTGCTTTCTTTCACATTTAACATTTAAGAAATTGAATTACTGAAATATTATTATAGCAAACCTTATTACAGAATTGTCATTATGGGAAAAAAATTGCACTAATGCACCTACAAGTCTCACTGGATTCTTTATGGGCTAATATTCCATATAAGGAAAGCTTTCACTCTTGTTGCACCTGAAAAGGTCAAAACAGAGAGCTTTTGTTTATTTATTTAACTAAACTTTTATTTTTGGATAAATTAGTGAAAGTCAACTGTTAGTTATATGGTTATTTATTTAGGGGTATTTGGTCATAGCCCCCTCATTATCTAATTTATCTTTCAAAAGGACAAGAATTATATAAGTACTTTCAAAACCCCCTGATATTTTAAAACTTGTTTCTTTTACTATATTACCCTTATATCTATTAGCTCTCCTATTAAGCCATCTTCACTATGTATTTCAGAGTAAAATTTTACTCTGTATGAAAGTAAAATTTACTCTGTATGAAAGTAAAATTTTACACTCTGAAACTAAAGTAAAATTTTACTCTGTATAAAAGTAAAATTTTACTCTGAATGAGAGTAAAATTTTACACTTTGAAACTAAAAGTAAAATTTTACTCTGAAAAATAAGTAAACTGTGAGACTCTGAAACTAAAAGTAAAATTTTACTCTGTATAAAAGTAAAATTTTACTCTGGTTCTGTCAAATGAAAAAAACAGAGCAATAGAACCAGAGTAAAATTTTACTCTGGTTCTATCAAATGAAATTTGATGTTTACTCTGAAAAATCGATGGAACTTTGAGCTTTGAGCTTTGAATCAGGCCTATAATCCTTGAATCAATTGATGTTTACTCTGAAAAACATTGAATCAGGCCTATAATCCTTAAATCAAGCCTATAATCTGAAAATTTCAGAGAAATCTCAATTTTTCATACCCTAGTACATATATATATATATATAGATATATTCATAGTTTTGGTTGAAATCACGAGAGATCCGAACGAATCCAATCCAAACCCTAGGAATGAAAGAGAGAAGGAAAAGAGAGAATTATACTTTCGAGGTCTATTTAAGTTCAATTCGGAAGTAATATATATATATATATATATAAAGCTCTTGATCTGGTGGGTGCTTTGTATATTTGGCTTGTTGGTTTCTCGAGAAATTATCAAAAACAAAAAGAAAGTTTAGCATGGAGTGGCCTGCGTATTTGGACGAGTATGAAAAGCTCCTGACAAGTATGAACATGAAAAATCAGATGCTTATTCCACCGCCTTTCCGATAATGAGGACTGCAAAACGGTGGGTTAACCCGAACCAATCAAGTATAAGAGAGTGGGGAAGAGTGTGAGAAGAATTAGTTGAGGATATAATAGTCATATAAAATATTTAAATAATAAATTTTGTCCTTTAGAAAAGACTTTATAATTATGAGGGG
The DNA here is from genome assembly GCA_030407325.1 of Camellia japonica. Taxonomy (NCBI): domain Eukaryota; kingdom Viridiplantae; phylum Streptophyta; class Magnoliopsida; order Ericales; family Theaceae; genus Camellia; species Camellia japonica. Next base: position 124,123,418 of record JAPPVO010000029.1, read on the forward strand.
GTTTAGAAAGTATAATTTTTTTCTTAGTCTTTTTAACAATGAAAGGAAGGTAAAAGGGGTTTATAACTAAATTTCCCATTTATTTATGCTATGTAAGCAGCGCGACACCACTAAAAGTTGAGGATATTAAAAAAAAAAAATTCTAAAAGATTAATATTAATAATATATGTTTTAAATGACATTTGTCAATTTTATAAAAAAAAATAAAAATAAAATTGAACATCCTCCTCACCACTTGTCACCTCACAACTTTATTTTTGCACATCTCAGTGCCTAGTGCCACTTTGTCACTTTGACAAAATTTAAAATATATATATATATTTGAATACTTTAATATTTGGTTTGAGCTGATTTCATTAAAATTTTGAATAGCTTTTTTATTTCTAGCCTATTCCATTCCATAATAATAATAATAATAATAATTTATTTTTTACTAACTTACAAACTTGACTTCTTTTTTATTTTTTTATTTTTATAACAATTTTTTAATGTCTACCAAGTTTAGTCCATTGGTCAAGATTTTATATATCTCATAGGGATAGATGTTTGATTTTATCTACCCTTTTGTATTTGTTTGAGTATTGTATGTTAGACTTTCTTTCATGGTTGAATATTTAGTTTAATGTCATTCTCATAATATTTGTAATTTATTTTCTTTTTATTGATTGGCCAAAAAATGTTTATCCTAAGATAAATTTCTAAAGCCGCCACTAAAAATAAGCATTTCTTGCATAAAATTTAGAATATTCACATTTCTTGCATAAAATTTAGAATATTCAAACTTTTATTAGAACAAAACATAATGGCATTAATTTCTGAATGAGAATTTCATATATATTCCCCCTTAGAAATGATGTTATGTAAAGAGAATTTCGGCGTTTATATTAAGTGTCAATATATCTTTTGGCAGGCTTTTTATGATCTATAATGGTGTTTTTAAAATTGAAAAAAAGCATTCATTAATTCCATTTGTGTTGTCCATCTGCATAGAATGTAAAATATGTCTATATATTTCGTTGTTCATCATATGTCAAGGAGCAAAGGATCAACTTTAAGATTATTCCTAAAGAAATGGTTTCTACTGCTTTGAAATCATTTATGGCATTGGAACGATTAGAGTTCTCTTTCACTAGTTATTATGTACCACATTAGCTAATGCACAACATACTCAAGTATCAAAATTTGGTTTCATTGTGTTGCTTGATTATGTTAAAAAAAAAAAAAAATGTGTTGCTTTGATTATCATGAAAACATAAATATTTTGAAATGTTTCAAAAACATTTTGAAGCGACAAAAAGAATTTAAAAATATATAGAAATGTTTGGAAATATAATTTGGAATCTATATACATATATTACATCTAATAATTGATTAATTAAACTCATTGGGATTTATATAGAAAAGTTCGCAGAAACATAAAATTGAAATTTATGTAATTATAATAAAGTTTAATTATTGATTAATTAAACATATTGGGATTTAGATAGTTTCTTGTAAAAGATTAAGTATAAATTCAATGTTTCTATTAGAAACTAGAAATATTTCGGCCATTTCAATAGAAATAAATGGAAATTTTGTTCATTAAACATACTAACAATGAATGCATACAAAACAAAATAAGATAAAAGAAAACCAAAGTGTTGCAATTCTACATACTCAAAAATATCAATGTGTTATCCAGATTCATTTTATGCATAAATCTTACTAAAAACTAATTGAATCTTAACCACATTTACTAATATTGGGCAAAATTTCTTGATAAATTTTTAGGCGAGTAGTTTTATTGTCAATTGGACCTCAAAGTAGCGTGATTCATGAAACTACTACTATCATCCATGCATTAATTCACTCCATATATTAGCTAGCAAGCAAACAAACCATGCATGACACCCGTGGTTTTTTTTTTATTTGCACACAATTTGAAGTTTTGAACACAAGCACACACTGGGCCTACAAGCCATACACTCATCACAAACAATAAGACAATTAATTGGTAGAGCACACACATAACCATCAATTATCTTATTGTTACATACACTTTGATGCATGGAATAACATGTGAACCTTAGGCAACATAGTTAACTAGGGCATCACAATGTTTCCACTTTTATTTTTCTCCTCTCATACTATATAAATTCACACAACATTAATTATATCCCACTTGATAATCAACATATTTAATGGGGAGGGTGATGATCGGCTGGGTAAACATGGTGAGTATCAGTAGATGATCCAGAAGCATTACTGTAACTTCCATAACTGTTGTTCTTCTCATCAGCGTTGTCATCACTACTGTTATTATTGTTGTCGTTGTTATTCACGTCGTTGTTGTTCTCATTATTATTGGCATCAACTGTTGGCACTGATATTGCACTATTTGGATTCCCATAAGTGCTTGATTTTCCGGGATAATTGTTCGGATTGTTAGCTTTCTCTTTCTTACCTTCCTCCAAAATAAACCTTCTTCCATTGGCTTGAAGGCACAACAATGCCGATACAACAATGAGTAGTATGATTATCGTCTTCATGATCAAACTGTCTTTTTTCAAAGTTAGAAGCAATAATTGAAAATTAGTAGTTAGAATGTAATCAAAAGTGCATGATAAAAAAAATAGTTTAGAATGAACTCTTCTATTTAGATTGAACTAGTAAAAGAAGTGTATTGACATACCTGTTTTCTTCTTGTGGTTTGGTAGAATGAGGGATGAGCATTGCACTACTAGAAGAAGAGAATTTATAGAAGATATATATCTTGGCTTAATCATGATTAATGGGAAGTTAAGATGAAAATGTTAGGGCACTAAGAGCACAAAGGCATAGTGGAGCAATCACAAATTGTTGGCCTTATTGGATGAGTTAACTTGTATAAAATGTACAGAGCAAAAATGCTAAATATACATAATTTTTGTAAAAAGAATTTACACAAAATAATGTGACGGTGATATTTTTATAATTACGAGTCACTTGGATGGACTTTTGTTTTTTTAATGAATGGATCTATATAAATACATCATTCTATTTGAAAATTTTGTACGTAAATATATTTGTGCAATATTACCCTTTTTAGAAATTAGATCCACTTGGTGTTGTCTAATTTTAGAACAGTGCTATACAAATAAAAAAAAATTATAATAAAAATTAAAGGTGTTGCTAAAAGTGCCCAAGAGGCACAAGAGATAAAAAGTAAATAATACAAAACACTGTTTATTGATTTCATAATATTTTTTTATTGATTTGAAAACTTTTTTTATTAATATTTTCATACTTTCAATAGTAGATAATGTTCCAAAGACACTTACTAGCATTTTTCAAAAATTAATACAAAATGACATGGTAAACTTTGATTATTATCACTTTAAACTAAAAGACACACATTAAGGTGGTTTATGTTTTTTAAAATGCTATAACCACATCATTCTTATTAATAATTTAATTTATATATATGTTGTAAATCTATAAATTTTTACATTTTAATAGATTGATTATGTTTCTTCTTTTGGATTCAAATGATGTTCCACTAGGAACAAGTTTCCCTAACTATATGCCAACCATAATGATGATGATTGGTGAATGACAATATTACAATGTCATAATTAAAAAACTTTAACGATTTTTCTAATTATTTCTAAATCCCACTTGCATGCATGGTAAAAAGGGGAACTTTTAACGTGGAACAATTAATCAGTAAGTACTGTAAATAAAAATGGAAAAACAAAGTTGGTGAATCCAAAAGGGTTTAATTTCAGTGGAAAGAGATCTAGAATGGGAACATTTTTATTTTTTTGTGCAAAAAATAAGGTATTAGTGGGTTAGATTACAACGAAAAAGGTGCAGTTGCTCCATTGATTTGAATGTTGAACTTGTAATATTCTCCCTATCCCAAGACACAGTTACATGAACCACTAAACCAGCTGTCATGTCCAAGGAGAGCAATATTCTTATCCCTTATTTTTCAAATAAATGGCAACTTTAGTTTTATTTCTAACAATCAATAGGAGAGAAATATGAAAAGGGAAACTTACATCGTACAATGATATCATAAGGATAATTATTCAGTAGTTTTAAAATATCATGTGGTATTGTTTACATAGTGCTTCCAACCTTTGATGTAGCAAAAACTTTATAGGTGGAACAATACTGATTTACTTTTGTCAAGTAATTGGGAGACAAGTGATAACTCATCTGATATATTTTGCGATTTTTCATTTGTCAAAGTATACCACTTAAACAAATTCCACATAATATTTCAAGACTACCTCATAATTTTACAATGGGGGACTCAAACACGAACATCACACTTGAAAAGTAAATTATTTCATCCATTAAGGTAACCTTTAGTTATAAAATGCCCACTTTTGATAACTAGAAGGGCCTATTTTCATAGATGTGCAATTGCATACTCACTTGCAAAGTGCAGCAAATATTTTCTTTGGATTTTGGAAAATACAAAATTGATGAAAAGAATTTGAGATTCAGAGGAGAAATTATTTAATACTCCCGGAGCACCACGTGTCCATACTCCAAACCAATTACTAATTACTTAGCCCCATGTTATTCCCCCATTCCCAACATAAATCGTGGGTCCTTATGTCTCTCCACCAATCAAAACTTTATGGAGCACCACGTGTCCACACTCCGGGAGTACTGAATAATCACCCGATTCAGACATAAGGAGGTTTGGAAATTTTGGTATGTTAAATACTTACGGAAATTCTTAAATTTTCACATTATTCAAACTACATATAACACATTTCTTTACATTTTAAACAATATATATAATTTCACAATATTTAAGCTGACCCACCCATATGTACACATTACAAACATAATAACACTATTACATAAGTACATGTACATGTTAAATATATATTTCAACAATGCTAGGTAGCTCAAGATTTTGTGGTTCAAATAGCTCAAATCACTTAAAACGACGTCGTTTTGACAGATTTTAAGTATAAAACGACATCGTTTTGACAGATTTGAGCCATTTGAGCTACAAAATTTTGAGCTACCAAATATTTTTCTATATATTTATATATAATATTTAATTTAATTTGATGTTCCGCTCAAAATATTAATAGCCTACACATCTCATGATAGGCTAATATACTGCTGAGTCAATAATGTGTTATGAGATTCTAGTATTGTGTGATGGAGGTGACTCTTCACGGTTCAAAATAACGTAGTTTTATAAAAAAATGATATATATCACCGGTTATCATCATTATTTTGTATCAATTTTACATAGATATTTATAATTAATTTTTATTTAAAAATAATCATTAATAAAAAAAATATTATTCTTTTGCAATATGACACGATGAAAAAAAGAGACTTATTTATAAGTCTTATTTCAGACACTTATGTTATGTTAAGTTCTGTGTAATTTCTTGTAGAGTTTCAAGTCCTATTTAGATAGAAATGTATTCCACAAGATCTTATGAGTTGTAAATAAATTATATTAATATACTATTATACACTATAATGCAAAACCATATATAGGAAATTGAATGTTACCATATATCATATCTATATGAATGTGAATTTCAAAATACACGAACAAGTAACATTTTCATATTCAATTTAAAAAACAAAAAACTTAGTAAGTTTGCGAAACGTAACGTGACACGTTACGTTACGCTTATGTAGGTGTCACGTCACGTTACGTTTATGTAGGTATCACGTCACGTTACGTTTATGTAATGTCTCATCTGATATGGTCACGTTACGTTACATTTATGTAGGTGTCACGTTACGTTTCGCAAACTTAATCTATGGTAACATTTAATTTCCTATATAAGAAATTGAATGTTACCATAGATCATATTTATATGAATGTGAATTTCAAATACACGAATAAGTAACATTTTCACATTCAATTTAAAAAATCAAAAAACTTAGTAAGTTTGCAAAACGTAACGTGACACGTTTCGTTATATTTAAGTAGGTGTCACGTCACGTCACGTTACGTTTATGTAGGTGTCACGTCACGTTACGTTTATGTAATGTCCCATCTGATATGATCACGTTACGTTACGTTTATGTAGGTGTCACGTTACGTTTCGCAAACTTAATCTATGGTAACATTCAATTTCCTATATATGGTTTTACCATTATTTATGATATTAACAACTAATATTGAGGGTAAATGTGTCAACAAACTTCACACAGGACTTATGGAAACATAAGTTTTTAGTAGGACCATATATAATATAGGTCTCCCTAATAGGACTTATAAATAATTTTTTTCAAAAAAATGTGACTATATATTATTTTTTCATATAGGAGAAAATTAATTTAAAAACCAGATGAAATTGATGAAATTGGACCTGTTGAAATTAACTAACTGGTCGTATGTTACTTATATGGGCCTATGTATTGGACTGGGTCAAGTATAGCTTTGTTTGAGTTGAAGTTGGTTCAAACCTATTCCTTTGGGCCTAAGGCTCGGTTTGGTATCATTTCCAATTATGATTATATTTTTTTACATTGGTGTAACTTTTGAAATTTGTGACAAAAAAATTGGTTCAAAATTGGTTCACAAAAAAATTTGTGAAATTTGTGACAAAAAAAATTTGGTTAAATACTCTGGCACATAATTTTTTTGTTGTGCGGATTCAAAGAATGTCCTAAAAAAATTATTATTAAGATAAAAGAGATGGTTTTTCTTTGTCCATGTATACTTATTTGAGAGTTTTGATTAAGCTGAAAAATGTTACAAAATTGTAACTTAAGAAAATATTTTCTTTTCTTTTTTCTTTTTGTGTGTGTGCAGGGACAGAACAAAATTTCATTATCGGATGGGTCAAAAGAAAAATAATTTTTTTCACCATATATACACAAAACACACATATCTATATAACAAGGAAGCTCGGTTTTTTTCCTTGATGGGACTTCTGTCCCTTTGTCCAAATTTTGTCCATTAGATTGATTTTAATCTAAAGGCTAAAAACATCTCACTCTCACCCCTCTCAACACACATCCTCTCTCTCAGACACATACTCCTCTCCTCTCTTCCTGTTTTCAAATTTTGAACACCCATACTCTCTCTCTCTCTCTCTCTCTCTCTCTCTCTCTCTCGCTACCTCCATCAGAGCCCATTCCTGTGCTTCCCTCTCTCTCTCTCTAGATCGGCGACTTCGCAGGGGTGCTAATCGGCAACTTCGCATTGGAGAGTTTGTTGTTTTTAACATCGCAGCAACTCAATTTCTCTGCTCATCAATATTTGTTGTTTTTGTTTGGTATGATTTAATGTAGTTGGATTTCGATCCTAGCAATTTATTTGCATTACAAGATTGTAGAGAGAAGCTTTTTTTGGTGATTCCATAAAAAAAAGAAGAAAAACTGTGAGTAAGATCTTTATCTTTTGTTCCTTTTCATTCAATCTGGTTTGATCTGATTTTCTTTTTATAAGCTGCAAATATGAAGTTTTTTTTAATTAATTAATTTATTTTTTTTAAATTTTAAATTTTTGTTTGATTCGTTTCTTGTGTAGTTGGCCTCATGTTTTATATATTATTATGCAGGTTAGTCAAATGGTGGAGAATGTGAATAAAAGAGTGAGCTTCATACACTGGGTCTGTTGAAGTTGATTAGGTAATTTTCTTAATAACTATAATTTTATAGTTCTTCAATTTTCTGAAATATAAATCTATATATATATGCTTCCCATTTACAGAGGCGGTGTTGATGGTTTTGAAGCCACTGCTGTGGATTCTGATGAGAAGATTGATGTTACCAGGTACTCTTTTATCTTTTTTTTTTTTTGAGATCACATTTTATATGCTGGTGGGTTTGTGGCTGCTGAAATGTCTGGTTAAATATTAGTATTTATTTTATTTTACTATTTTATGATTTTGATGCTTGAATTGACTTTTATTATAAATTGGAATTGGTGTTGTCAACTTTCTGCTTGGGGCCTTCGATACATGGTTGCTGTGCCTAAGCATGTGCATTTGTGTGTATTATATTCACAAATTCACAGATTATGCATTTGTGTGTATTATATTCACAGATTCACAGATTATGCATTTGTGGGTGGATGACCCGTGCAAACAGAACAATGGTTTCGATCTCGCTGGACTGTCCTCCACTCGATCTCACTAACAGAACAATGGTTTGTCTTCTCAAGCCCTTTCGATTTCATTCAGTTACATATATACATATCTTATCTCAATTCCATATATTTGTTTCATTAGCATTTTCTGTGAATAATTTTTGGTTTCTGGATTCAATCAAAAGTGGAGCTCTTTGTATTGGTTCTATGATGCATTAGGGGTTTTTGTGAATTATAACCACTCAAATGTTGAGTGGTTAAATGTTTCTCTGAACTTTTTTTTTAAAAAAAATGAGAATTTCATCGGTTGCTTCTTTTTCTTCCCCTCTACCCTATAGGTGATTAGAGGTATGCTTCTTCATTTTTGTCCATTCATTTAATTTTATGGTTTTGTGACTGCAGTTGTCTTCCCTGTGGCCACTTATATGGTGCGTCCTGTATTAAGAAATGGTTGCAGCAACATAAAAATTCAGGGAAGGTATGGTGCGTCCTGTATCAATAATCTCCTTAATCAGGAAAACGATCAATACATTTGTTCCTTCTTTCAATCCTCAACTTTTTTATGCACGTGTCTCCTTTTGTAGTGTCCTCAATGCAATAGGAAATGCACATTGAAGGATGTAAGAGTAATTTATGCATCACAAATTGTTGTCATTGATCACCAATTACAAAAGGTAATATATTCTCTTGCATATAGATTTTTCAGGGAAAAAAAGAAAAAGCAATAAGAAGCTTGGGGTACCATAAGTTGCATTCCAATATTATTCTCCCCTTTTTTGGGGTTAGGTGAATGAAAATAGATGATTTTTTTTATTTGCAGAAAGTTCAATCTCTTGAAGCTAAATGCACTTCCTTTGAGAAGAAGGTAAGAGAAATTACTGTTGAATATATATAAGTTTATAACTGGTTAGACTTACTTAAAAGTTGTGGGAGTTGATATTGTTTTTTTATCCATGTTTAAGCTCCTTGCCTGTACTTTTATATATCGCCTGTATGTAGCAGATACTGCTATTTTGCTTTTAGTGTTTGCATAAATCAGTTTATTTATTTTTTTTTCAGTGGACATGTTAATTTGACAAAATTTGAAAAATAGTGTACTACTTTAATCTTACTATTTTATTCTTTAGTAAGAAATTAGAAAATATTGAAAGACTTTAATTATTTTCTTTTATCCACCAATGTTGATAGCTATTATGGGCAGTTTGGAAGTTGATTTCAATAATTTTCCATGATTCTTTGATTTTGCTCTACATAGTTGATTTGTGGTGATTCTCTCTCTCTCTCTCTCTCTCTCTCTCAAGATTTATATTTAATGGGTTCAATAATTTTTTCGTGGTGCGCACCAAACTTAGATTTTTAGATATATTTTTCATGTGAATGGATTATTATTTCGTGCTTTTATTGGCATATTAGTACGGGATTTTGAAGTTTTTAGTATGTTATTGCATTATTGTACAAAGAGGTTTTCATTTGAACCTTTCTCACCTTTATTTTTCCACCCCCCAATATTTAATATACATTTGTAATCTGATCATACACCACCAGCTGAGCCCACGCCCACGTGTGTTTGGATTTTGTTTTAGGCTGAAGATTCATAATGGAATGATTCCCACTCACTTCCACCCCCTATCTTAGTTATATCTAAATACAATTTTGGTTTTTTTTAATTGGTACAAATCTATTGAATTTTCATGGAATTCGAAACTTTACCAATGGAAGCAATTTCAAGTTGAGGCATGAGTTATAGATATAAAAGGTAAATTCATGACTTAATTTGTTTTATACTTATAGAAGTTGAGTTAGAATTTTTATTTACTAAGATTTCAAATTCATGATTAATGATTAATTTCAAGTTTTTATTCAAATTCAAATTCATGACTTAATTTCAAGTTTTTATTTACTTATAGAAGTTGTGTTAATGATTAATATTTGAATTTTTTTTCCAATTAATTAGTTTTGAATTTCATAACTTAATTATTTAGATTTGTAATATCATCCAGTTCAATTTTTGATTAATCTCATTAACAAAAGTATTCTTATTTACATAGAATCCTCTAATTGGTTGTTTAGAATTTCATCATTATTAGTTGGTTTAACAGAGAAGCCTTCTATTTGTTAGCTTGCTTTCAATTTGATTTCCAAATTTTATTTTTTTCATAGTGTAATGAAACAACTATGTTCATTGTGGAATCTAATCTCTATTTGTTCTTGGTATTATTGATTGGTAGGTTATTGATATTGACATAAAACAGTGCATCTTTAGCTTAAATTTTATATTATTAGTTTGGCATCTGCATATGTGTGTGGTTTTGATTGATTGCTTGAAATAGATGGTTTGATTCTTGATCAAAAGAAACTAACAAAATGTATAGGAAAACATAGTGCAATAGCTCATATCTTTGTCAGATTGATTCAATTTTAGTTAAATTAATAGTATTGGGTAATAGTAAAATGAATATATACTGTCTTTTGGATATAAATAGGACAGTTTCATGATTTCATTGTAAATTTTATCATTTTTACTTGAATAATCAAATGAAATTGGGAAGTTTGAACTAAAAAATTTTGTGGATGGGGCTGTTTTGTTGGGTATTGCTCATTTGAGAAATTTAATTTTGTTTTTGCATGTAACCTTTGTTATTAAGTGAGTTTGAATAGAGTTTCAATAGAGTTGTTAATAGTTGTTGATTCACTTCCTCCCTCTCTCAACTAAATCTCAATTTGCTTTTTAATTTTTAATTTTTAATTTTTAATTTTTATACTGGTTTGGTTTTGGATTCAATTTGTGTGGAATTCAAAATATAAAATCTTTATTTTTTTAAATTGAATTGAAGGTGTGAGATGTTGTGGTCATGACTAAAATTTGGTTTTGAAGTACTTGCCAACATTGACTAAATTTCATCATAACTTTTCTAGCATTTTCTACTACTTATTTGGTTTCATTTGTGGGTTTTTGATTAGATCACGTTTTTGATACAAGCGTGATTATGTTAATTACATTTTTTTTTTTACTTAAAACACAGAATCATATTTGAACTATTATTTTTTCCCAAGTGGATTTGGCATAACTGGTAGTTTTGCCCTATTTCCTAAATTGTGAATTTAAGTTTTTATCATTAAGTTGATCGTTAAATTGTAATTTGTGAACTTTATCATTTCTTCTTCCAAAATTTTCTTTGTTAACATCTAGGCAATGACACTGGATGTTCAGTTCAAATATCAGTTCAGTTTTTAATTTGTAGTTCCTAATGTGCCATTATGGAGTAACAAGAAGATTTTGGAAAAATTATGGAGTAACAACCATTTGGGTGCTTTTTGAATGGCTAAGTTCTCTCTCTCTCTTTCTCTCTCTCTCTCTCTCTCATGTACCTAGCCACCGAAATCGAAGTTGGGTTGATGTTTATCAGTTTGATACAAAGGAATTAACGATGTTGACATGCCCAATAGCCTCTTTGCGGGTATGTAAGCACTACTTCTTCAAATGGCTTTTCTTAAAATACTACTCTCCACTCTTTAAAATTTTCTCTGATTTTTTTTTTTCCTTTCCCCCTTCTATTGTTCATTTTCATCACTTAAATTACAGGCTGTTAGGTGATGGAATATACAAGTGGGTGACATGGATTGCACAACTGGGAGGCAATGCGTATCTAACGTAAAAAACCTTTTCTTTTTACTGTCATTCTTTCTTTAAATACTAGAAATGCATACACATATGTATGCGTATAATGTAATGGATAGAATGAATTTAAATACTAGATCAAATGGTTCCATTTGAAAGATATTTGGATTGGATTTGCAATCCGAAAGTTTGTGAGATTTTAATTGGATTTGCAAATGAATCTTTTGATCTTTTTCAAGCATCATGCATTTATGGTGGTGTCCTATTGGCAATAAGAAATAATCAGATGTGAAAACTTAAAAACTTAGAGTGCCGTAGGCACGGGTCATCCACTAGTATATATATATATATATATATCATTATATATATAAAATAGCCCCAGTATAAAAAATACATATGTCATTCTTCTTTCATCTTGAATTCTCTTTCTATTTTACATCAAAAAAACTTATTCATCCTATTAGAAATTGCTTCTACGGTATTTAATTTTTTTTTATGTATATATAATTTATATATCATATATACATACTAGTGGATGACCCGTGCCTACGGCACTCTAAGTTTTTAAACTTTAAGTTTTTAAGTTTTCACATCTGATTATTTCTTATTGCCAATAGCACACCACCATAAATGCATGATGCTTGAAAAAGATCAAAATATTCATTTGCAAATCCAATTAAAATCTCACAAACTTTCGGATTGCAAATCCAATCCAAATATCTTTCAAATGGAACCATTTGATCTAGTATTTAAATTCATTCTATCCATTACATTATACGCATACATATGTGTATGCATTTCTAGTATTTAAAGAAAGAATGACAGTAAAAAGAAAAAGGTTTTTTACGTTAGATACGCGTTGCCTCCCAGTTGTGCAATCCATGTCACCCACTTGTATATTCCATCACCTAACAGCCTGTAATTTAAGTGATGAAAATGAACAATAGAAGGGGGAAAGGAAAAAAAAAATCAGAGAAAATTTTAAAAGTGGAGAGTAGTATTTTAAGAAAAGCCATTTGAGGAAGTAGTGCTTACATACCGCAAAGAGGCTATTGGGCATGTCAACATCGTTAATTCCTTTGTATCAAACTGATAAACATCAACCCAACTTCGATTTTGGTGGCTGGGTACATGAGAGAGAGAGAGAGAGAGAGAGAGAGAGAGAGAGAGAACTTAGCCATTCAAAAAGCACCCAAATGGTTGTTACTCCATAATTTTTCCAAAATCTTATTGTTACTCCATAATGGCACATTAGGAACTACAAATTAAAAACTGAACTGATATTTGAACTGAACATCCAGTGTCATTGCCTAGATGTTAACAAAGAAAATTTTGGAAGAAGAAATGATAAAGTTCACAAATTACAATTTAACGATCAACTTAATGATAAAAACTTAAATTCCACAATTTAGAAATAGGGCAAAACTACCAGTTATGCCAAATCCACTTGGGAAAAAATAATAGTTCAAATATGATTCTGTGTTTTAAGTAAAAAAAAAAATGTAATTAACATAATCACGCTTGTATCAAAAACGTGATCTAATCAAAAACCCACAAATGAAACCAAATAAGTAGTAGAAAATGCTAGAAAAGTTATGATGAAATTCAGTCAATGGTGGCAAGTACTTCAAAACCAAATTTCAGTCATGACCACAACATCTCACACCTTCAATTCAATTAAAAAAATAAAGATTTTATATTTTGAATTCCACACAAATTGAATCCAAAACCAAACCAGTATAAAAATTAAAAATTAAAAATTAAAAAGCAAATTGAGATTTAGTTGAGAGAGGGAGGAAGTGAATCAACAACTATTAACAACTCTATTGAAACTCTATTCAAACTCACTTAATAACAAAGGTTACATGCAAAAACAAAATTAAATTTCTCAAATGAGCAATACCCAACAAAACAGCCCCATCCACAAAATTTTTTAGTTCAAACTTCCCAATTTCATTTGATTATTCAAGTAAAAATGATAAAATTTACAATGAAATCATGAAACTGTCCTATTTATATCCAAAAGACAGTATATATTCATTTTACTATTACCTAATACTATTAATTTAATTAAAATTGAATCAATCTGACAAAGATATGAGCTATTGCACTATGTTTTCCTACACATTTTGTTAGTTTCTTTTGATCAAGAATCAAACCATCTATTTCAAGCAATCAATCAAAATCACACACATATGCAGATGCCAAACTAATAATATAAAATTTAAGCTAAAGATGCATTGTTTTATGTCAATATCAATAACCTACCAATCAATAATACCAAGAACAAATAGAGATTAGATTCCACAATGAACATAGTTGTTTCATTACACTATGAAAAAAATAAAATTTGGAAATCAAATTGAAAGCAAGCTAACAAATAGAAGGCTTCTCTGTTAAACCAACTAATAATGATGAAATTCTAAACAACCAATTAGAGGATTCTATGTAAATAAGAATACTTTTGTTAATGAGATTAATCAAAAATTGAACTGGATGATATTACAAATCTAAATAATTAAGTTATGAAATTCAAAACTAATTAATTGGAAAAAAAATTCAAATATTAATCATTAACACAACTTCTATAAGTAAATAAAAACTTGAAATTAAGTCATGAATTTGAATTTGAATAAAAACTTGAAATTAATCATTAATCATGAATTTGAAATCTTAGTAAATAAAAATTCTAACTCAACTTCTATAAGTATAAAACAAATTAAGTCATGAATTTACCTTTTATATCTATAACTCATGCCTCAACTTGAAATTGCTTCCATTGGTAAAGTTTCGAATTCCATGAAAATTCAATAGATTTGTACCAATTAAAAAAAACCAAAATTGTATTTAGATATAACTAAGATAGGGGGTGGAAGTGAGTGGGAATCATTCCATTATGAATCTTCAGCCTAAAACAAAATCCAAACACACGTGGGCGTGGGCTCAGCTGGTGGTGTATGATGAGATTACAAATGTATATTAAATATTGGGGGGTGGAAAAATAAAGGTGAGAAAGGTTCAAATGAAAACCTCTTTGTACAATAATGCAATAACATACTAAAAACTTCAAAATCCCGTACTAATATGCCAATAAAAGCACGAAATAATAATCCATTCACATGAAAAATATATCTAAAAATCTAAGTTTGGTGCGCACCACGAAAAAATTATTGAACCCATTAAATATAAATCTTGAGAGAGAGAGAGAGAGAGAGAGAGAGAGAGAGAGAGAGATCACCACAAATCAACTATGTAGAGCAAAATCAAAGAATCATGGAAAATTATTGAAATCAACTTCCAAACTGCCCATAATAGCTATCAACATTGGTGGATAAAAGAAAATAATTAAAGTCTTTCAATATTTTATAATTTCTTACTAAAGAATAAAATAGTAAGATTAAAGTAGTACACTATTTTTCAAATTTTGTCAAATTAACATGTCCACTGAAAAAATAAATAAATAAACTGATTTATGCAAACACTAAAAGCAAAATAGCAGTGTCTGCTACATACAGGCGATATATAAAAGTACAGGCAAGGAGCTTAAACATGGATAAAAAAACAATATCAACTCCCACAACTTTTAAGTAAGTCTAACCAGTTATAAACTTATATATATTCAACAGTAATTTCTCTTACCTTCTTCTCAAAGGAAGTGCATTTAGCTTCAAGAGATTGAACTTTCTGCAAATAAAAAAAATCATCTATTTTCATTCACCTAACCCCAAAAAAAGGGGAGAATAATATTGGAATGCAACTTATGGTACCCCAAGCTTCTTATTGCTTTTTCTTTTTTTCCCTGAAAAATCTATATGCAAGAGAATATATTACCTTTTGTAATTAGTGATCAATGACAACAATTTGTGATGCATAAATTACTCTTACATCCTTCAATGTGCATTTCCTATTGCATTGAGGACACTACAAAAGGAGACACGTGCATAAAAAAGTTGAGGATTGAAAGAAGGAACAAATGTATTGATCGTTTTCCTGATTAAGGAGATTATTAATACAGGACGCACCATACCTTCCCTGAATTTTTATGTTGCTGCAACCATTTCTTAATACAGGACGCACCATATAAGTGGCCACAGGGAAGACAACTGCAGTCACAAAACCATAAAATTAAATGAATGGACAAAAATGAAGAAGCATACCTCTAATCACCTATAGGGTAGAGGGGAAGAAAAAGAAGCAACCGATGAAATTCTCATTTTTTTAAAAAAAAAGTTCAGAGAAACATTTAACCACTCAACATTTGAGTGGTTATAATTCACAAAAACCCCTAATGCATCATAGAACCAATACAAAGAGCTCCACTTTTGATTGAATCCAGAAACCAGAAATTATTCACAGAAAATGCTAATGAAACAAATATATGGAATTGAGATAAGATATGCATATATGTAACTGAATGAAATCAAAAGGGCTTGAGAAGACAAACCACTGTTCTGTTAGTGAGATCGAGTGGAGGACAGTCCAGCGAGATCGAAACCATTGTTCTGTTTGCACGGGTCATCCACCCACAAATGCATAATCTGTGAATCTGTGAATATAATACACAAAAATGCATAATCTGTGAATCTATGAATATAATACACACAAATGCACATGCTTAGGCACAGCTACCATGTATCGAAGGCCCTAAGCAGAAAGTTGACAACACCAATTCCAATTTATAATAAAAGTCAATTCAAGCATCAAAATCATAAAATAGTAAAATAAAATAAATACTAATATTTAACCAGACATTTCAGCAGCCACAAACCCACCAGCATATAAAATGTGATCTCAAAAAAAAAAGATAAAAGAGTACCTGGTAACATCAATCTTCTCATCAGAATCCACAGCAGTGGCTTCAAAACCATCAACACCGCCTCTGTAAATGGGAAGTATATATATATATAGAATTATATTTCAGAAAATTGAAGAACTATAAAATTATAGTTATTAAGAAAATTACCCAATCAACTTCAACAGACCCAGTATATGAAGCTCACTCTTTTATTCACATTCTTTCCCATTTGACTAACCTGCATAATAATATATAAAACATGAGGCCAACTACACAAGAAACGAATCAAACAAAAATTTAAAATTTAAAAAAAAAAAAAAAATTTAATTAAAAAAAACTTCATATTTGCAGCTTATAAAAAGAAAATCAGATCAAACCAACAAAAGATAAAGATCTTACTCACAGTTTTTCTTCTTTTTTTTTTTATGGAATCACCAAAAAAAGCTTCTCTCTACAATCTTGTAATGCAAATAAATTGCTAGGATCGAAATCCAACTACATTAAATCATACCAAACAAAAACAACAAATATTGATGAGCAGAGAAATTGAGTTGCTGCGATGTTAAAAACAACAAACTCTCCAATGCGAAGTTGCCGATTAGCACCCCTGCGAAGTCGCCGATCTAGAGAGAGAGAGAGGGAAGCACAGGAATGGGCTCTGATGGAGGTAGAGAGAGAGAGAGAGAGAGAGAGAGAGAGAGAGAGAGAGAGAGAGAGTATGGGTGTTCAAAATTTGAAAACAGGAAGAGAGGAGAGGAGTATGTGTCTGAGAGAGAGGATGTGTGTTGAGAGGGGTGAGAGTGAGATGTTTTTAGCCTTTAGATTAAAATCAATCTAATGGTCAAAATTTGGACAAAGGGACAGAAGTCCCATCAAGGAAAAAAACCGAGCTTCCTTGTTATATAGATATATTTAAAGTTCTATGGCAAACAATAATATTCATAGAAACAAGAGAGTCATGACTCCTTATAGTCTTCTCTTAGTTCCGTTTTTGTGTGTGGGGGGTTAAATAAGCTGAAAAATTCAAATAAGTTATAATTTAAAATAACAACAAACCAGCAAAATAAATTTATTTATAAGGGCTCCCAAATGAGACTTCAGAATGATGAGATCAATTCTCCAAGTCTATACTATAGCAATTACTTTTTATTGTGGCCATGTTAGTTTTGCAGATATGATATAAGAGGGGATAAACTATTCTTTGGAGGGAGGGTATTTTAATTATTTGTTGTAAAAATCATGCTAACAATTATCCCAAGTATAAGAAAAAGAAAAAGATTATGAGACATTCTTCACTGATTTGAAAACATTTTTCAGGAATTTCATTAAACTTTTAACATTTTAATCTTTTTCAAAACACTTTTTATTTCAATCCTGAAATTAGCTAGTGACTTAGAGATACTTGCTAGCATTTTTTTACCTTGTAAAATTTATTTATTTATTTATTTTAATAATCATGGTAATAAATTATCACACCCTAAAACCAAATTATCCATATTCAACTGATCGATATGATATTGCCCGTTACGTATTAAAATTTTGAAAGTTTTAGATATTGATATATATATATATATATTTTAATATGTTATTTAAACCCAGGGTTTGAATATATATAAATTGCAAATCATTATGCAAAAAATGCAAAGTGGATCAATAAAAAAAAAAAAAAAAAAAAGGATTTATGAGTAAGTAGGAAGTGATTGTTTAATAGAAAATTACAATTCAGGACATATTTTTAAAAATAAAATTTAAATTAGTGATAAGTCTTATTAACTTCAATAATTAAAGTTATAAATTTTTTCATAAATTTATAAATATTTTGTGAAGGCACCACTAATTTATAATTTTTCCTTGTTTAAATCTTCTGTTTAGATTTTTTTTTTTTTGGGTGAATAATCTTCGGTTTAGATCTTCTCTAGCCTTTGATGTTATTTACGATAATTATTTGGGGAAATTAATTATCAATGATAATTTTTTAAAAAAATATTACATATTTATAAAAAAATATAGGGGATTTTTTTTAAGGTATCTGGTATTAAGATTTTATAACATAAAGGACACCAAATATTTTCATAATATCTAAGGTCCCTCAACATTGATCCAAAGAAAATTTAATCCGGAAAATTTCTCTAGATTGTCCAAAGAAAATTCAATCTAGAGAAAATTTTACATATCTCCGACACGAATTTTCTCTAGACACATCATAGAGAAAATTTTACACATCACAGAAAAAATTTCTCTGGACACATGACAGAGACACATTTGCACATCTCCAGCACCAAATTTCTCTGGACACATCACAAAGAAACTTTTACACATCTCCAACACTAAATTTCTCTGGACACATCACAGAGAAAATTTTACACATCACCAACACTAAATTTCTTTGGATAAATTACAGAGAAAATTTTACACATCACCAACACCAAATTTCTCTGGACACATCACCGATAAAATTTTACACATCACCAATACTAAATTTCTCTAGGCACATCACAGAGAAAATTTTACATATCTCCAACACTAAATTTCTTTGGATTAATTTTCTCTGGACTTAAATAAAAGTCCTGAGAAATTCACTTTCAAAATCACAAAAAACAAAAACACATATTTAGGTAAGGGAGGTAATTCAACCCTTTGGACAAATTTATTGAAGTATTTTGGTGAACTTGGAGAAGATTGCTCAAAAGCAGTCAAGAAAATTTTGACTTACATTGAGAGGGATAATATCTTGCCTCATATTATTGTTCTTCAGACTCTGTCCAGAAATCCATGCCTCACACTCTCTGTCATCAAAGATTATATAGCCAGAAAACTTGAATAGGAATCAAAGCTAATTGAAGAGGACAGATGATCTATTGATAAGTATCAAGTTGGTGTTCAATTATTTCACAGTCTAATGAAAATTTATATACATATATATATATATATATATATAGAGACAGAGACAGAGACAGAGAGAGAAATTCAAGTGCAAGGTGTGGATCGGAGAATTACATACACTATACATATATATGTGTGTGTGTTTGTGGAATTTTTTTTTTTTTTTTTTTTGGGGCAAACTTCACTTTACCCCCTATGGTATGGGCCATGTGCGGATCACCCCCCTGACGTTCGAATATCACCATATAACGCCCTTGTAGTTGATGGAGTGAAGTGCACAGTTAGTTTTTCCATCTATTCTAACATGCTATGCAATACACACGAGGGCTGTGCAATTGGTCATGGAAAGATGATTTTTTATCCAAATTAAATGACTAAAATGCCCTCATCTTCATCTCCAATTTCCAAAGTAGCCTTTCTTCTTCATTTTTCAAAACCCAGATCTGGAAATCTCTACCCAGAAGAAGAAAAAAGAAAAGAAAAAAAAGAGTAAAATTACAAACTCCCACCGGTACCTCCATAATCAAACCACTCCCAATGAAAGTAATCAATTACAAATGTTTAACAAACAAATGTTTAAGTTTGACCAAATCAATTGGAGTTAAATTATGACAAGTAAATAAAAAGGAAAACAAAATTTGAATCACCAACTCTAACATACACACACACACACATATATATATATATATAAACCTGCAAATGTATATATATTATCCAATCATTTAATATTCTACGAATCAATTTTAAATCTAAATACTAAATTCCTAAAATCATTCACAGCGATGGGTATCTCTTTTCTTTTTCGTCCAAGACATTGTCATTTTGATCGTCTTTGTACACTTCGTATATCACCTCTAATGGTGCTAGCACATCCCATTCGACGAACGATTTGGCATAAAACGGGTTTGAATCCAAACCCATTTCTATTTTGAACTCAAAATTTGATTCGATCGAGACCCATTTGCAATCTTCAACTGTCAAATTATGATGATGATAGGTTTGTTCTGGTTCGGTGGAATTGAAAGTAGAGGTTTGATTGTCATCAATGGTTTATATAGGTCACATTATGATTGTGCACAGGTTCTGCCTATGTATTTCTAGGTTCGGCCATGGATGTTACAGTCCATGGTTGCTGTGTTTTGTTATGTAATACGGACTACTTTTGTTAGTTTTGATTGGTTCTTGATGGTGCAGAACTACTGACTTTGTTTGGTGTTTTGTCATTATCTACCTGATAACTTGGGTGCTGTGTATAGGTGGTCTCGCCGTCTATGGTGGCGGTTTCAGTTGTCCACTATGTTTTTCGTGGGTTTCATCCGTTCATGGTTATGATTTTGTTTGATTTTAGAGAAACGGTAGGGTTATAATTTTAGAGAGAGAATGAGGAAGAACATGGCATGTCTTTGTTGTTTAAATTAATTTGTTAAATCAAAACCCTAATTTCATATATCAAAACCCTAAGTTCTCTCTCTTGTTCTTCTCAATTACACAACTATTGAAGAAGAAATGTTAAACAAAGGTTATATATACAAGGGCAAAATAGTTTTTTTTTTTTTTTGGACTTCTGATGTTAACGGTGTTAATTGTGCACTTTACTTCATCAACCACAGTGGGGTTATGTGGTGATATTCGAACGCCATGGAGGTAATCCGCACATGGCTTATACCACAGGGGGTAAAGTGAAGTTTGCCTTTTTTTTTTTTTTGAGATATAAGGCAAATTTATAATTGTTCAACTTCTCCAAGTAACGCAAGATTGATAACAGTAGAAAACAAAAACAACATGTAAAACCAACATCTTTCTCTCTGTCAATCATGATTTGTGGTTGTAGTTGGTCTCAAACTTCTAAGCTAATTGATCCATTGATCTTCAAGGGTTTGATCCGCCTAACTAGGTGCCAATCCACTGAACAAGACACTGCGCATGGCCTCCATCACTCTTGTTATTGTCTCTAGCACTAACAGAGCATTCTGACGCCTCTCATCCTCGCGAGAAGAGATGTAGGAGAAGATGGCGGCAGCAGTATGGAAGAGTTATCGACGACAACGATAAATGTGGAGTTTGTTGGAGAGAGAAGAGCAAAGAGAAAGGAAGAGAGGAAGATGTGGGTTTGATTTGAGATAACCAAATTTCTCTGTGATATATGGGTGTCAGGGGTGAGGGACCTTACATATCAAAAAATAATATTGTGGATCTCTTCCATTAATAAAAATGGCAGAGGGACCTTAGACTAATTTTCTAAAAATATATATATATATATATAATTATAATTATAATTATTAATATTTATAAGAAAAAATTGGTGATAAATCCAATCTAAGGAAAGTATAAGGCAATAGGTCCAGTGGATATTTTCTATTAGTGAGAGGTCCATCATTTGTGAAATAGTTTGGTGAGAAGTCCTTTTATTTGTCTTGAAGGACATTTTGTTTCTAATTTTACCTCTTAATTTATTTGTTGAATTTTTTTTATCTGTTGACTTTCGTCAACTAACTTTTTAATTTTTTCCTATCTATTCAAAATTTATATCTATCTGTTCAAAAAAATTTCCTTATTTGTTTAATCTTTTTCTTCTCTATTCAATTTTTTTACCCTATCTGTTTAATTTTTTAATATTTTCAATTAAAATTTCCCTTATCTGTTTAGATATTTGAAATTCTTGTCCTATATTTTCCTATTTGTTAAAATTTTTGTTCTAATTTTTTTATTTGTTGAAATTCAAACTTATTTTCCTCTTTTTATTGAATTTCACAAGCGTATTTTTTTCTATTTGTTTATTTTTTTATTTGTGAAAAGCCATTTTATATATTTTTATCTGTTGAAATTTAAATCTTTGTGATTGAAAAACACTAACCCTCTATCTGTTCAAGTTTTGAACAGATCTGACTTATTTGTCAATTTTTTTTGAATATGTTGCAATCAATTTCATCATCATCTTCATCATTAACAACAACAACAACATTAACAACTACAACTAGCACAAAAAAAAAAAAGAGTAATACGTTGAGGAGGAAATCGAATCAAGATCTGGATCTAACCCCCTAAAAAAATAAAGTAATATGTATAAAAGATTTGTTGAAAACACTATCTGTTGAAAATATTTGTGGCATTTTCTAAGCTAGATCCATTTAAAAAAAAAAAGAAAAAAAACTTGATACAAATAACTTTAACACACATTTATGTTCTCCACTCATAGCTCCTCAATTACTACCCAAATCACTGCAATAACACACTTTAACACCATAACTTCTTTCGCCGCTGGCAGTGGTAGTGGCGATTGTGTGTCTTCAAGATGGTTGTCGATGAGTGAAGAACAACGAAACGGCGAAGGTTGTGGAAAGTTTCAGACAACAAGAGAGAAACATGTGAGAGTGTGAAACGGAGAATTATATATCAGGTTGGAGCAAGGTTTTAAAAAGTGGCTGCAACCGTTACGTAACACTGTTACGTAATCGTTGTGGTGGTTATCGCCATCTGTTACGGCTGCTATAACGGTGTGAGGAAAATTCACATGTACAACAGCCGTTTCGGTGTTACATAACGGCCGTAGCAATATCATAACGACCATAACGGTTCGTTAGACACCGTTATACCATTTTACAATACTCTGAATAACTTTCTTTTCCCACAAAAAAAAAAAAGGCTTACAAAAAAGGAACAAATACAAGTGATCCAAGCCAAAAGAAAAAATCTTATATGAAATTTTTTTCTTTATAATTTTTTTAAAAATTTCTGGTACAAATTTTATTTTATAATCCTTTTATTTAATAATTGTGAATATTTTTTATTCAGTTAGTTCAGGTATTGGTAAAAAATAATTTGTAGACATTTAAAATCAATTATTCTTAAAATCATTAACTTTTGAAATAAAATGTAAAAAGTTCATTTTATAGTGATTTGAAAATATGAAATATATTGAATCATACTTAAAAATTAATAAAAATTGATTAAAATTTATTTTAAACCCTAATAAATGTGATTCTGAAAAGAAAAAAAAAAATGTGTATTAGTAAGTTTTCTTCAAATTGTGTGAAAAAAAAATCACGGTTCCGGTTACTGCAACTGTTACGCTACGGCCTTTACACATCGCAACTGCTACCGCGTCACCGCAACCATTGTGGTGACCGCAACCACTTTTCAAAACCTTGGATCGGAGGTTCAAAAATCGGATTATATATTGGAAAATGAGTTGGACCCCCTCAATGAGGCACCCCCTTTGACCCCCTCTCTTTCTGATTGGCTAGTTTTTTTTTTCCTTCTCCTCTAATCACCACCCGCCACGTGTGTGTGGGGGTAGTGGGGGTGGTGATTGGAGGAGGTCTCAATCACTTCCCTTATATATTAGATTTAAGAGAGAGAGAGAGAGGTATCCTCACCCACCATCGTCGCTTTCCTTATTTCTCTACTGCGAGTCTCTCAGCGAAGCCATCGTGTTTCTCATTACCTTTCGATCATCGAAAAACTGAAGAAACTACTCACTCTTTTTATCTCTCTCTATCTCTATCTCTATCTCTCTTTCTCTCTCTTCTTTTCTTTTGATTTTTTCGGGTTTGATGATGAAAGAGAAGAAAAACTAACAGAAAAATGAGACAATTGATAATGGATCTCGATCAAATCCGATCAATCTAGCCACGACACCGAAGAGGCAGGCTCTCATTTCTTCTACTGTTGCGCCGTCACGCTGGTCTAGCCATCAACGGCGCTGCCATTGAGATCGACGGCAAAAACGATCTCATCATTGAGAGGAAAGAGAATGAAACCCTAGCTAATTGATCAATAGAGAGTATAACATGCTCGAGGGGTACTTGCGTGCGTTAAATAGTTCGGACTCCCGAGAGCTCTTTGATCTAGTCTCACTAGTGCAATGTGAAACATAGATGAGAGTCTAGATTTGACATTTTTAGAAAATTCATTTTATTGTAAAACCTTTTGCAAGAAATGGATTGCGTCATCAGATCTCAGAGTCGCCACCTAATATTTTTGGAAAATTAGGAAACCTATGACTCGTGCCAAGGCCACTGTTCGTCGTAACCAAGGATGCTTGGTTCGGAACCTTAGGTATGAAGGGGGAATGTCATTAATTGAGCACCCCCGCTCACCCGATCAAAAAATTGGCCTCTACTAAACCATGATATGACTTTTATTTTCTTTATATGTTCATGTTCTGATTATTTAATAAATCTTAAAATTACTATGTGAAGCACACAAGGTATTGTAACATGCCCGGGGGGTACCCACGCGCGTTAAACAGTTCGGACTCCCGAGATCTCTTTGATCTAGTCTCACGATTGCAATGTGAAACGTAGACGAGAGTCCAAATTTGGCAACTTTTATTGAAAATCCATTTTATTGCAATTTTGTCAAAAATGGACTGCGTCATTAGATCTCAGAGTCGCCACCTAATATTTTGGGAAATTAGGAAACCCATGACTCGGTGCCAAGGCCACTATTCGTCGTAACCAAGGATGCTTGGCTCGGAATCTTAGGTATGAGAGGGGAAGGTCAATAATGAGCACCCCCGCTCACCCGATCAAAAGATCGGCCTCTACTAAACCATGATATGAATTTTATTTTCTTTATATGTTTATGTTCTGATTATTTTAGTAAATCCTAAAATTTACTATGTGAAGCATACAAGTATAGACTAGTTTGCTCAAATTGGAACAATTCAATTTCATGTTTGTTTTTCGGAAAGGGTTTGAATTTGCCACTTGACAAAGTGGGCTTAAAGTTTGTGAATTTGCCATTGCAAAGTGGGCTTAAAACGTACATTTATTGAATTATTCCAATTCAAACAATAAGCCTTCATCCACAGGCATTCAAACAATTTATCAGGTAAGCAAGTAGCCTCATGGTAGAATGCTAACACATAATAAGAAAAACACACACAAATGGGATGCTAAAACATAAAAACTCACAGATTGACCGACGTCCCTCGAACAACTACAAAACAAAGTTAGTAAAATATGCATGATCTTATATACAGAATCCTAATGCAATTCACTCATGAGATGCAGCTAAAGATTCGGCTTCTAAGATATGACATGTGAAACATTGCAAAACATGTGATAGCGCACAAAATCATGGGATAATCAATTAAAGCATAAAGATGCAAATTTAGCCGAATCTTAATGCATGGAACATAGATGTAAAGTAGGGATATGCATGACATGTCAAGATATATACATATATGTACAGTTAGGGAAAACGATTAAAGAATGGGATAGAGAGAAGCGGGGTAGGGAATTATTACAACATCTGAATTATTATATATCTGAATGAGAGAGAGAGAGGAGGGAATAATAAAATAAAATAAAACCTCACAAACACTTGAAAGAAAAAGAAGATAAAGAACTTCATCACTGGCACAGTCCACTCCGTTTCTCCACTGGAAATTGGGCCCGCCAAGTAAGCCCAAATTATGAAACCCAACGTTTCAAACCCCCAACCACTCAGTCCATGTAAACTCATCTTCAATGGAGGCCTCCACCTCATTAGCATCAACACATGATCTCAAATGATTTTATAATTCCAACACGAGGCACTAGCAAAGAATTTTCCCAAATTCATATAATTAGCCCATGTAGCCAAACTCAATACTAGCCCATGTATTCATTTTCAATGGAGGGCCCATCTAAGCCACTCAAAATGGAACTTCGAAGTTGCATAGACTAACCTCATCTTGGCTTTTTCGTGTTGCATGTCTGATCTTTAGCCTCATATTGTAATACACATAAACAAGTTTATTTAATTTTTTATACTTCAACCGATTCCTTGTCTTTGTATGTATCAGGCTAAATGTACTCCAATTGCGCTCATAATTAGAAGAAGACACGGTTTGGCTCAATACTCTCACAGCCACTTTTTGGAGTGCCAGAGCCGATGTACCATAATGGATCCACCATTCAGCTATATACAAATCAATCAAATATTAGTGATTATGTTATAATTTGATATAGAAGTGTTGACAATGTAACAATAATATGTAATTAAAATAGTTAATAGTTCATTGAGTAAATAATAATTACCAGGATTTGTTGCTTTCATTGCTCTTTGTGCTAACACAGCACCAAAAGAATCTTCTTTATTACAAAATAAAGAGATCTGCAATGAACAAAAGGCAATAAGCAGTTTTACAAACATAATTCAGAAGTCAAATAATAAGTTATCAATTTAACTAATATTAAATAATGACTAACTTGGTTTATCGCCTGTATTTGCTCGTTTAAATCTGGTAGAAGTCTCGAAATCACATTTCTAACTCCACTCATTACTTCTCGATGATTAGAAAGGTGCTCCCCATATTGGAATATGGGATTTAAAAAATAACCTACGTTCAAATATAAAATAATAATAAAAGTGAGACAAGGAACACATAATTTATAATTTAAATAAATTAAAAATTACTTGCCAGCAGCATGCAAGTCCGTGTGTAGTTGGAAAGCCCATCGATTATCAATAATCTTCCAATAATCTACATAATAGCGACAATTTTGTTTGATGGCCAACTTTGCTCTATCCATGGCTTCATATATAAAAACCCATTGTGGGCTTTTCATCCCCATCAACAAGTCTAAGCACCTTTAGAAGTGGTTCTTGAACTTTTAATACATCTACCGCCTTGGTCCAAAAATCTTTACTTTGTATAATTTTTTTTGCTTCTTTTGCATCATCCTTTTTGGACCATTTGCTGTGCTTCCACTCTTGAGAATGAAACATATCCTGTAAAGCAATCTTATGTTTAACAATGCTTTCCAAAGTAATGAAATTGGTGGCAAAGGGTGTGATGATAGGACGTAACAACTCTCTATCTCCTGTGAATCTCTTCATGAAATCAACGACCCAATTGGAGTTGTAAATAAAGCGTGTGATTACTTTTGCACAATCCAACACCTTTGCTACACTTTTTTTCTTCCCAATATCCTCTAACATAAGATCAATACAATAAGCTGCACATCCTGTCCAATACAGATTCTCCCTTTTTTGCATGAGTTTGTAACCAGCAGCCTTTATCACTGCTTCGTTATCAGTTACGATTTGCACAATATATTCTTCTCCAATTTCATCTACTACCTTGTCCATGAGGCCCAAGTAATAATCAGCTGTCTTACTAGGTACATCAGTTACATCCACAGACTTTTGAAAAATTGTTCCACGATTGCTATACACAAGAAAATTAACAATGTGCTTTCTTGTGGGCCCAGACTATCCATCACACATAATTGTAACACCTCTCTCAGCCCAACTAGATTTATGAGATTTTATCCAATTTTGTAAAGCTTCATACTCCATTGGTAAATACACTTCAGTTACCTGTTTAATAATAACTAACAAACAAAAACTATTAACAAGCATCTTAATAATTTATTTAGTTTTAAACATAGATAGAGTTTTTTCAAACTTTAAGTTACAGGCTTACTTCGTAAGAAGTAGGTAGCTTTGTTCCTTTTCCAACCTCTCTTGTAGTATCCAACATTGGTTCTAGCCATTTAGAATTAACAACATTAGTAGGCACTGGAGTGAACAATACAAACTGGCTAACTGCTCTTCCTAATTTTTTCTTTGCTTCTTTCAAGAATCTAGAGGAGAGTTTGGATTGTTTGTTGCCTTTGGTCCTATGAAGATCCACATCTATGTCTAATAATTGAACTTCTGGAGAGGATGCATCAATCTATTTCCTACCTGTACTAGCCTCATGAACACTATGACTTCGCCGAGCAAAACCAGGAGGAGGTGCAACCTCTGTATCACTAGCCCTATTTTGTCGGGCCATAACCATTTCTAAGTCCTCCTCATCATTTTCATCATCATCACACTGACTGGCTCTAATTTGTTCTGTCAATTCCTCATTCATCTTCCTTTTGTCAATCTTTTTGCCCTTATAATTATTCAAATGATCCATCATTAGTGTTCGAACTTCACCACTGACATTAGCACAAGGTGCGACTTGACCTTTCATATGGGCCAAATGTTGCTTCAACCTAGTTATACCACAATTTAGCTCTTTTCCACAAAATTTACACCTAATTTTATGCCTATTATTTTATAGTGGAATTCCAAATTTCCAACCAATATCATCACTTGGAAGTTTTCCACTAGAACTACCTCCGTGCGCCATTATAACTTTCAATTATCTACAATAACAGTTTTCAATTAACAAATATTGTAATTCTAATTTAGTTAATAATAATAATGCATTTAAAATAAAAATAAAAAATCTAAAATATTAAACATCTTTACTTAACAATTAAACCTCTTTAAAAAAATCTGACAGATACCTCTATAAAAAAAAAATCTGATATAAAAATAATCTGAAATAAAAAGATTTGACAGATTAAAAAATCTAAAATAATAAAAAAAATCTGACAGATTAAATCTCTTTAAATAATATATATATAAAATATATATATTGAGCATATGTGCATTTAATATATATATATATATAAAAAATATTTTTATATATAAAAAATTATATTCTATGCTGATAATATATATATATATATATATATATATAATTATGAGAGAAGAAACCTGCTTTTGAGTTATAAAATTATATTAAGCTTCTGAACTTATGTGCATTTAAAATTATGTAAAAAATTGTTCAGTTCTATTCAACCTCAATAATATATATATAAAAAATTATGTGCATTTAAAAAAATAACCATAGAAAAAAAAAACAAAACAAAACAAAAACCATGACTTAAAACAAATTATAAACAAACCGATGACTTCTTCAGCCAAAAGAAAAAGAAAAACAGAGCATCACATATACTTAAACAAACTATAAACAAACTGAACATAACTTAAAACAAAACCATGACTTCTTCAGCCAAAAGAAAAAAACAGAGCATCACATATACAAACAGAGCATGAGAGAACAAACCTTCAACGAAAAAGCTTGAAATCGGTGATGGGTTTGGGTTCGATTCGATGCTTCTCCCTGCAACACTTCACAAGATCGATGCCCTTGGGAGATGGATTTGGGTTTGATTGAGGAGTTGGGTTTGGTCCGATTGAGGGTTTTTCTTTAGAGGTTGTAACACATTTATGGTGTCCGTGAGTCTGTGTGTGGATTATTGCTTAAAAAAGACAAAAAATTTGAAGTGAAATGGTTGAGTCTGTGAGTTTGTTCCTTCCTTTTCTGCTTTTGCTTTTATTTTTGCAGGTACTTTGGTCCATTATTTTTTCTTTTGCAGGTGCTTTGCTCATTATTTTTTGCTTTTCCAGGTGCTTTGTTTTGCTTTTCTCAATTATTTTTGCAGGTGAATTTCAGCCGTATCGGAAACAAATAGTTTACGTATCGGATTCGGGCCGATACGTGTCAGGAATCGGCCGATACGGATGTGAAATTCATTCTCGCCGGTATACCGGTGAGTATCCGACTTGGCCCTCCCATTTTCCGATACAAACCGGCCAGTACGGGACGTACCGGCCGATATTTAGAACCTTGGGTCCTACTCGGTTTGGATTTCGGAGGGGGGTTATGAAAGATGGGAGCTTGGCATAGTTCTAAATCGCGATATCGGGTAATGTAACGGTATCGATCGCGGAGTATCGGTATCGATAGTATCGACCGGTACATATTGGGTATCGGGCGTCGCGGCCGTGAAATTTCAAAAATCATTAGCAATCCCTCTAAAACTCAATTTTATGCATTTTTTTGACTCTTTTAACCTTAATTTATCACATTTTAATCAAAATTTTGATATATAGAGGCACTTTTGACTCATTTTCAACTAAATGATATGTATTTATTTTAGTCTCAAGCTTTTATTTGGCATATATGTTAAACTTTTAATATAAAATTGATGTGAAAATATTTTTTTACTTATTTTCAACAATGAAATACTTCCACATGCAAAACAAATTAATAAGAGAAAGAGGGACATGAAAATAAATCATTTGCTTCAGTCATAATCGCATATAAATATTTGAAGAATTATAAATATATATTAAAATATATCTCATTCGCATTCCATACCATAATATAAATAAAAAAATAACCACAGAAAAAAGAAAAATGAAAAAAGAAAAAAAAAACAAATTATAAACAAATCGAACACAACTTACAAGCAAAACCATGACTTCTTCAGCCAAAAGAAAAAAACAGAGCATTATAAATGCTCCTAATAAACAGAGCATGGGATTGGAATGTATCGGAGCTGTATCAGAGCATGGGATTAGAAAAAACAGAGCATTATAAACAGAGCATTTTTGCAGGTGCTTTGCTCGTTTTCAGCTGTATCGGACTGTATCGAAGCTATATCGCTCACGTATCGGATTCAGGCCGATACATATCGGGAATCGGCCGCTACGGACACGAAATTCATTCTCACCGGTATACCGGTGAGTATCCAACTCGGCACTCCCATTTTCCGGTACGAACCGGCCGATATTTAGAACTTTGGAGCTTGGGTTTCTTGGAGACATGGTTGTTGTTTTAAAAGTGGTAAGAGAGAGATGGACCTGTTTTGCTCCTGTGTGTGTGTATCTGTCTGTTATCCCATGGGAAAGAGGTTGGTTTGGTATGTGTTGTTTAGCTCAGATCAATCTTCTCTTTGCCCATGCATCGAGCAGAAAGATAAGAGAGAGATAGAGAGAGATCAGGCCGTGTCCATAGAGAGAGAGAGAGAGAGAGAGATTTATGAATAATGTGTGTCTTGTTCTTTTTTTTTTTTTTTAGCTCCCTTAAAATAAAAATAAAAATGCTGTGTTATCTCTCCCTCAAGAGAGAGCTAGTCCCTTTTTTTTTTTATTTTTTATTCCCATGGACCATCCCTCCCTTTCTATCATTTTGTCTCTCTTTTTCTCTTTTTTTTTTTTAAATTGAACCCACCGAGAGAGATGATGGCCCTATTTGGTAGAACTTATAAGCAGTTTATTTCAGCTTTTAACTTAATTTAAGCTAAAAACATGTGTTTAACTTAGCTTATTTCACCAACTTATAGCTTAAATAAAGCTAATTTTCAACTTATTTGGAAAGTGGGTCTGGGGATGCGTAAGTTTATAGCTTAAGTGCGCAGCTGCATATCCAATGCTAAAATGACTTAAATCCCCCTCCTAATCTCCATTATTTACGAAAATGCCACTATATATACACCACATCTCAACATTGTTCATGAACCAGAGAGAGCTGAAGGCGATTTCCGGCGTGCACAGGCAATTTCCGGCGTTGACAATCCTAACCCTAACCCTAACCACCACCATCGATGACGTGAGGATCTCAAACCAGAGCTCACTGTTGCATCGCGATCTCAAACCAGAGCTCACCGTCACGATCGATCCACACCGTTGCAATCTAAAACTAGAGCTCACCGTCATGTCACGATCTCAAAGCAGAGCTCTCTCTCTCTCTCACGAACTAAAGGCAGTAACTAGGGCACAATCTGCTCCATCGCCGCCTCCTGTCACCACAGCCATCGACGTCGTGATTGCGATCTAAAAACCTAACCACGATCACCATCGTCGCCTCTTCTCTTTCTCTTCGCGATCGCGATCTGCGATGTGAAACCCTAGCCACCGGCAACGATAGCTAGGGTTTGTAATGGAAAAAAAAAAAAAAAATTTAAAAAATGAAATACAAAAAAATGAAATTAATAAATTATTAATTGTAATGAAAAAAAATTAATAAGAATAGAATCACAAATGAAACTATCAATTTTTAAATGAAATTAATAATTAAAATTGACAAAAAAAATTAATAATTAATAAAAAAAATTAATGAAATTAAAATTGAAATTAATAATTAAAATTAATAGTTTAATCACAAATGAAATTAATAAAAAAAATTTAAATTGAAGAAAAAAAATGAAATAACTTATATTAAATGAAACTATTAAATTTAATTGATGCTTATTAATGAAATAATTTTTTAATGAAACTATTAATTTTGATTGATGCTTATTAATGAAATAATTTTTTACAGCTTATAACATAATTTTAATTGATGCTTATTAAACTAATTAAAATATTAATTTTTTACAGCTTATTAAACTATTAATTGATGCTTATTAAACTAATAATTTTTTACATTGATAATTTTTTACAGCTTATTAAACTATTAATGAAAAAAATTAATAATTTTCCTATGAATTGATGCTTATTAAACTATTAATTGCCACTAATTACATTAACTACTAATTTAAAATGATATTTTATTAATGAAATAATTTAAAATGAAATGATAATTTTTTTAATACCAATTACATTAACTTTTATTAATGAAATAATTTTTTTAAAATTAAAACTGAAAAAATGACAAAATAATCATTTTTGTATCATATAAGGGCGAAGAAGACAATTACACAGTAAAAAGTTATTTTACAACTTATCAACCAAACACTACTCTACTGCTTAAATTCATAATCCCACAACTGCACCAAACATGTTAACAACTTATGTTTACAGCTATAAGCTATAATCTGTTAAGCTATAATTTATAATTACTTTCCCACAGTTCTACCAAACGGGGCCGATATCTTCATGCTTTCCCACTCACTCACTCTTCATCATAACCCAAACAAATAATGCTACACATCATCATCAAATAAATATCATGAAAAGTTTTATGAAATTAATTCAAAAATAATTGCATAACATACAATAAAACACTACAAACACTATAAATTAAAAATAATATTAGGGATCATGAAAATAAATATCATAAAACGTATCATGAAAATTTTTCATCCTTTGATTAGTGTGTGGTATTTTATTATATGTGTAATCCAAAGGTAGAGAATCTTTCATGATCATTTTCATGATAATTTTTTCATGATCTCTAGCATTACTCATAAATTAACCCAAGAATAAAGAATCTTTATGAAGACTTTTCATGATATTTCTTTCATAATTCCTAACATTATTGAACCCAAGCCCATGTGACCATCTCTTTCTCTAACATAATAATTCTCCGCACTTTTTTTTTTTTTTTTTTTTTGATTCTATCTTCCACCAAACAAAACATAATCATATCATCTTCCTACCCCCAAAACTTCTTTTAACTTCTTCATAAAAATACCTTGATCATACCATCTTTTTTTTATTATTATTTTCTATTTATAAAATATCAAAAATATATTATTTATATCAATTTATATAAAAACATCTAAAAAAAATATGTACACACACATAAAATTATAAAATATTACAAATTAATAAAATAATAAAAAAGATTTGAGTGATATAAAATAATTTGGCCAAAATGGGTGAGGTTTGGGATTAAAGCTTCAATCTGATTTTTCTGTTGAGAAATTCATAAAATGGCATATTCCAATTTTCATCATGGGTGGTCAGAAGAAAGTGCCTAAGTTTTAGAGCTGGTCAAAATGGAGTGTCTACAGAAAGAAAGAGTAAGTGAGAGAAAAAGTGTGGATTGGTAATAAGAAGAAGCGTGACTCCATCGATGGGGTAATTTAGTCATTTTACAAAAGGATGTCCTTATGGACAAAATGAAGAAGCACCTGGACCTCTCGACTAAAAAAATTCAAATTTAAACTTTTCGTCTGAGCCCTATTTATAAACTTTATGACTTATTTGTAATTATTTTTTAAATTTTACCTTCACATCAAATTTCTCCTAATTATTTATTTGTGGATGTGTGATTGTCTCCTTCATTCATGCATGCTTTTAAGTGAAAAATATCTTCTACCGCCACTAGAGATGGAGAATAAATATCCTCGTAATAATTTCTTTATTTTGCCTTTTCCTATTCATCAAGATTTTTTTTTTTTTTAATTCGTTTTCCAATTTTTTGGCCTATAGTACTTTGTATTTTAACAATTAAATTATACCATTGACCCATTAAACCCACGTCGGAAGTTAATATGGGTTTTTTCAATTTATTTATTTATTTTTGACAATTAATAAACTGACTATTATTAGAATTATATAAAAAAAGACATTGAACTATGAAGTCTTACAAATCGAACAAAGACCCATAACAAGTACATGGGAATGTCGCAAGATATTAAACTGGAAATTCAATTATGAAATTTAAAATGTCTAAACAAAAATACCAAACAAGAATTGACTTTAACCTCCTACTAAGGTTTTGTTTAGAAATTGACTAGTAATTTTTTGATTTCTTAATTTTTAATGAAATAAAAAAAATATTAATATATTTGAAAATAATTTTTTTCAGTTGTATATAAAATTGTAAATTTCTGGGATGTTCAATCTTTTTTTAGTGGCTTCTAGGTTTTTTAGTAATTTTTTTTTTTTTGAACTTTTTTTGTTATTTACTGTAAAATATGAATTTCCCCTTAATACGGACTAATATGAATTTTCTGCAAAATATATAAGCATTTCCCCCTCTCTTATTGGCCAGCCTTGACCGACAACCAAAACACAAAAACAAACAAAAAATTTATTTGTAGCTAATTTAGTAGGATGCGGATCTTTGTCATAGATATAGATTTTTCTTCGGGTACTTATCAATTAGTCCTATTAACTAGACTTATTTACCTACAGGTCCTAACTAATAAATTTAACACTATAAAAATAAGAGAGTGATAAATTTATCACTAAAAATTTATTCATAAAAACAAAGAGACTGATAAATTTATCACTATAAATTTATTCATAAAAAAAAAGACTGATAAATTTATCTTTATCACTTAATAAATTTATCAAATAGGACTTAATGGGTAATAAGTCTCCAAAGTAGGATCTATTGGGTAATAAGTCTCCAAAGTAGGACCTATTGGTAGTTTACCCTTTTTCTTCGATGATTTTATCCTAGTAAAGTAATTTACGCTATGTTTATTTTAAGGACATTGAGCAATAAGTTTTGTATTTTAAATTTATAATTATATAGTTTTATATATATATATATATATATATATTAATCTATTTAGTCCTGTTGAATATGTAATGACTCATTTCCGTTATATTGGAGCGTCACATTTGAAAAAAACATACTAAAAAAATTTTTAGTATCAAATTATATCCGCTACGTTGGAGTGTTACATTTAAGAAAAGTATACTAATGAGCTTTTAGTTTTTTTTAGAGTAAAAGTTTTGGAATGTCACATCATACCCGTTACGTTGTCACATTTGAGAAAAATATACTAAGGAATTTTAGTTTTTTTTAGAATAAAAGTTTTGGAGTGTCACGTCATACCCACCACGTTGTCACATTTGAAAAAAGTATACTAACGAGTTTTAATTTTTTTGGAATGTCACATTAATATACCATATTAAACTATCACATCATACCTGTTACATTAATAAAAAGGTATAACTGTCATTCAAAACACT
This sequence comes from Camellia japonica, assembly GCA_030407325.1. Taxonomy (NCBI): domain Eukaryota; kingdom Viridiplantae; phylum Streptophyta; class Magnoliopsida; order Ericales; family Theaceae; genus Camellia; species Camellia japonica. The sequence goes on from JAPPVO010000029.1 coordinate 124,159,031, forward strand.
GTCAAAATAAAAAATAAGACTATACGAAAAGAAACTATCCACTAATAGGACTTAATAAATCAATTAAAAAAAAACTTAAGACTAATTAAAATACTTATTTATGAAATGAAATTTATTGATAAATATCCTTTTATTTGTGAGATGGGACAAATCAATAAACTTACATCATGATGTTTTCTCAACATTTTTGCCGAGAAAAAAATGTCTAGTTATCCCCCTAATAAATCATTTTACAGTTGACAATAATAGTACTAAGCCCTCGTTTTGGGGACCTTTCTTTTTAGTTAAAAAGTCAAAAAGTTACTAAATTAGTCAAAAAGCTAACAACTCATACCAAAAAATTAAAGATTCTCTTTTCTCTCTACTTTTTGCATATCTTTTTGTAAAAAGCCAAAAAGTCACCCCAAACATACTATTTTTTTTTTGCTCATATTTTAGCCAAATAGCCAAAAAGTTACTAAATTAACCTGTTTCCAAACGAGGCCTAAAGCCTCGTTTGGGGAGTGGCTATTTTAACCAAAAAGTCAAAAGTTACTAAAAGTTGTCACATCACCTCTCTATTTTTCTACACATCTTTTCGTAAAAAGTTAAAAAATTACTAAAATAGCATGTTTCCAAACGAGGCCTAAGCATTATGATGAGAACTAGTTCATCAATAGTCATATTTATTTTCTTGAGAAACTGAGCAAATGTCTTGGAGATCTTTATGTTGAGGCTCCGTTTGATTTAATTTTAAAATTATAATTTAAGTGTGAAATTGTGTTTTGAAAGATAAGTTTTTTAAATAAGTTTTGAAAAGAAAATATTTGTTTGGTTATGAGTTTTGAAAAAAGTTTGGAGTTGTATTTTGAAATTGTTTTGGGTTTTTTTTTATATATAAAAATCTTCTTAATTTTTTTAGGGTAAATATTTATTTATTTATTTTAATGTGCAATGTATTTACTATATTTGTGCTCTATATTTTTTTTAAAAAAAATATTTAAATATTTAAAAAAATATATTTTTATTTTAAATATATAACTTTTTAAAAATATTTTCTTATTTTTTTTATTTTAAATATTTTATTTTATTTTTAAAAAATTTTAAATATTTTTTTTAAAAATTTTAAATATTTTTTAAAAAAAATTTAATTTTTTTTTAAACTTTAAAAAAATTTGGATCACCCATATATATCTAAATCATAACAAATTATTTGGCCAATACTTGAAAAAATAACAAAATATTTTTTTCAAAAAAATAAAAAATATTTTCCTTCAAAAATAAAAATAAAAAATTCTGAAAAAATATTTTTTCAAAAAAATAAAATAATTTTAAAGAACAAAATAAAAAAATATTATTTTGATTTTTTTTAATTTTAAAAATAGAGTTCTGACAAAAAGTTTAATTATGAGTTTTGAATTGAGCGTTTAGTTCGAATTTTGAAAATAATTTTGAAACTTTTTAATTAGATTCATGATTCTAAAATAAATTAAACGCTATCGCTTTTTTGGGTTAGATTAGAGTATTAGAATTGGTTCCTTGGATATTCATATAGATTTAAGACACGTGTATTGTTAGAGGTGTGAATATGATTGTATTCAGAGCAGCTAATATATATATGTAAAGCCGATATTTACGGGTGAATTGGATTTAAGTGAGACTCTTGAATTTCTTGAGCCTGTTGAATAATTCTGGCTGTGCTAACAGATGCAGATTGGAGCTGAGCTTCAAACACCTCTCTGTTTCTGTCTTTCCATATGTTCCACAGAGCAGATAAGAAGAGAATTGGCCATTGAATATCCTCCACTATTTGCTTGCATTTCATATTTGATCTTACCCATTCAGAAAGGGAAGTGCTATCACCTGCTTGCCACCAAGGAAAGCTTTGCAACCTGACCCAGATTGATTTAGCTTTGGGGCAGCCTCTGAGAAAGTGGCTCATGTCCTCCCTAGCAGTTTGACACCTAGAGCAGGTGTCAGAATCTGTGAGCTGTCTCTTTAATCTCATCTGGTTGGTTAGCAACCTACTATGCATGACCAACCAAAGGAAGCTTCTCAGTCTTTGTGGGGCCTTGAATTTCCACACCCATTGCCAGTCCAAGTCATGCTCATCCTGCTGGGTAATGGATTTATAGGCAGCAGCATTTGTGAATTTACCATTAGTGGTCCCGTGCCAAGTAGGAGTATCCATGAAAGTGACATACCTTGGCCTGAAAATTTGTAGAATGCTCTCTTTTTCTTCTTGGTAAATCAGATTTTGAATAGGTGCCAGGTTCCATCGGCCTTCCTCATCCAAGATGGAACTAACAGTAGCAGTGCTCTCAATATGAGGGCCCTAGTGGTTGCTGTCCAGTGGTGCAGAACCACACCACCAATCTGACCAGAGTGAGATATTCTCACCAGTGGCCACATTCCATTTAATGTTAGCTTTTAACACTTCTCTATTATTAATTATGCTCTTCCAAGTGTGGGAAGCTTTTTCTTTAGTACCACGGCTAACTCTTTGCTGTCCAGTGGTGCAGAACCACACCACCAATCTGACCAGAGTGAGATATTCTCACCAGTGGCCACATTCCATTTAATGTTAGCTTTTAACACCTCTCTATTATTAATTATGCTCTTCCAAGTGTGGGAAGCTTTTTCTTCAGTACCACGGCTAACTCTTTGGTTTGCACCTCTTGCAGGGTCACTGAAATTGAACACTGATGGCAGCTCAAGAGGAGACCCAGGCCAATCTGGCTATGGTGGTTTAATGCGGGATGAAGTGGGAACTTGGCTGTGGGGCTACCATGGATACCTGGGGAGCTGCACGAGTTTTGGAAGCTGAACTGTGGGGTCTTTACCGGGGGCTCACCATCATCATGCAGAAAGGGTTGGCAAATATTGAGCTTGAAACAGATTTCCAAGAAGCAAGACAGCTGATCTCTGATAGTGCTGCCAGCTCTTGCCCTTACAGAGCCTTGATTGAGGATGCCAACTTCCTCCTCAGAAGATGCAAATGCAGAATTTCTTACATCCCAAGAGAAGCCAACAAATGCGCTGATGCTCTCGCCAACTTGGGAGTTAGCCAATCTAAGCATTTTGTTTATTTAGATGAGCCACCCAATGTTCTTCATTCTGCACTAATAGCAGACATGGTGACTGCTAGTTCTAGGAGGGACTAAGTCCCCTTTGTTGTTAACTCTGTACTTAACTCTATCTGTTTAACTTTCATTTGAATCAAAAAAAAAAAACGCCCGATATTTACAATCCTTGGGTGGTGAGTAGGTGGAATATTGGTGAGCCTTTTACTTTTATAATTACTAATGGTTGATATCCCCTCTTAATTTTTCTCCAAGTTTGGGTTTTCATGTACATCGTCGGCTCTCTTCTTTTGAATTTTATTTTCATTATACCTGCTTAATTAATTGGTAAATTAATTTTGAATTAATCTAATAAATCTTCTCAATTAAAAAAATTCATGTTAATTTCTAAATTTAAAACAATTGGTTATTTACACACTAACTAAAACTTGTTTTCCAAAACCCGCATCATTCTTTTTGTTTGACCCCAACTTTTGTGATTTTTTATTTTATTTACCATTGATAATGTGCTTTCTTTCACATTCAACATTTAAGAAATTGAATTACTGAAATATTATTATAGCAAACCTTATTACAGAATTGTCATTATGGGAAAAAAATTGCACTAATGCACCTACAAGTCTCACTGGATTCTTTATGGGCTAATATTCCATATAGGGAAAGCTTTCACTCTTGTTGCACCTGAAAAGCTCAAAACAGAGAGCTTTTATTTATTTATTTAACTAAACTTTTATTTTTGGATTAATTAGTGAAATTCAACTGTTAGTTATATGGTTATTTATTTATGCTATGTAAGCAGCGCGACACCACTAAAAGTTGAGGATATTAAAAAAAAAAAAATTCCAAAAGATTAATATTAATAATATATGTTTTAAATGACATTTGTCAATTTTATAAATTAACAAAAAAAAAAAAAAAAATTGAACATCCTCCTCACCACTTGTCACCTCACAACTTTATTTTTGCACATCTCAGTGCCTAGTGCCACTTTGTCACTTTGACAAAATTTAAAATATATATATATTTGAATACTTTAATATTTGGTTTGAGCTCATTTCAATAAAATTTTGAAATGAAAAAAAATACTTTAATATTTGGTTTGAGCTAATACACAACATACTCAAGTATCGAGATTTGGTTTCATTGTGTTGCTTGATTATGTTCAAAAAAAAATGTGTTGCTTTGATTATCATGAAAACATAAATATTTTGAAATGTTTCGAAAACATTTTGAAGCGACAAAAAGAACTTAAAAATATATAGAAATGTTTGGAAATATAATTTGGAATCTATATACATATATTACATCTAATAATTGATCAATTAAACTCATTGGGATTTATATAGAAAAGTTCGGAGAAACATAAAATTGAAATTTATGTAATTATAATAAAGTTTAATTATTGATTAATTAAACATATTGGGATTTAGATAGTTTCTTGTAAAAGATTAAGTATAAATTCAATGTTTCTATTAGAAACTAGAAATATTTTGGCCATTTCAATAGAAATAAATGGAAATTTTGTTCATTAAACATACTAACAATGAATGCATACAAAACAAAATAAGATAAAAGAAAACCAAAGTGTTGCAATTCTACATACTCAAAAATATCAATGTGTTATCCAGATTCATTTTATGCATAAATCTTACTAAAAACTAATTGAATCTTAACCACATTTACTAATATTGGGCAAAATTTCTTGATAAATTTTTAGGCGAGTAGTTTTATTGTCAATTGGACCTCAAAGTAGCGTGATTCATGAAACTACTACTATCATCCATGCATTAATTCACTCCATATATTAGCTAGCAAGCAAACAAACCATGCATGACACCCGTGGTTTTTTTTTTATTTGCACACAATTTGAAGTTTTGAACACAAGCACACACTGGGCCTACAAGCCATACACTCATCACAAACAATAAGACAATTAATTGGTAGAGCACACACATAACCATCAATTATCTTATTGTTACATACACTTTGATGCATGGAATAACATGTGAACCTTAGGCAACATAGTTAACTAGGGCATCACAATGTTTCCACTTTTATTTTTCTCCTCTCATACTATATAAATTCACACAACATTAATTATATCCCACTTGATAATCAACATATTTAATGGGGAGGGTGATGATCGGCTGGGTAAACATGGTGAGTATCAGTAAATGATCCAAAAGCGTTACCATAACTTCCATAACTGTTGTTCTTCTCATCAGCGTTGTCATCACTACTGTTATTGTTGTTGTCGTCGTTATTCACTTTGTTGTTTGCTTTGTTTCTCATTATTATTGACATCAACCGTTGGCACTGATATTTCACTATTTGGATTCCCATAAATGCTTCCTATTCCGGGACTTGGTACTGATTGTTCGGGATAATTGATCGGATTGTTAGCTTTCTCTTTCTTACCTTCCTCCAAAATAAACCTTATTCCATTGGCTTGAAGGCACAACAATGCCGATGCAACGATGAGTAGTATGGTTATTGTCTTCATGATCAAACTGTCTTTTTTCAAAGTTAGAAGCAATAATTGAAAATTAGTAGTTAGAATGTAATCAAAAGTGCATGATTAAAAAAATAGTTTAGAATGAACTCTTCTATTCAGATTGAACTAGTAAAAGAAGTGTATTGACATACCTGTTTTCTTCTTGTGGGTTGGTAGTTTGAGGGATGAGCATTGCACTACTAGAAGAAGAGAATTTATAGAAGATATATATCTTGGCTTAATCATGATTAGTGGGAAGGTAAGATGAAAATCTTAGGGCACTAAGAGCACAAAGGCATAGTGGAGCAATCACAAATTGTTGGCCTTATTGGAAAAGTTAACTTGTATAAAATGTACAGAGCAAAGATGCTAAATATACATAATTTTTGTAAAAAAGGAATTTACACAAAATAATGTGACGGTGATATTTTTACGATTACGAGTCACTTGGATGGACTTTTGTTTTTTTAATGAATGGATCTATATAAATACATCATTCTATTTGAAAATTTTGTACATAAATTTATTTTTGCAATATTACCCTTTTTAGAAATTAGATCCACTTTTTTTTTTTTTTGATCAGCAAAAGAAAATTTATTGATGAAAATCAAATGTACAAAATACAAAGATAAACATCAATAAAGGGCGGCGAGTGCCAAAGCATCAAAGCAAACTAGACGATTCCAACTAGGTTGGGACCGGAAAGCAAGCCAATCAACTATTAGCACTACACCATGGCTGGAGAGAAACCAACCGAACAAACAAAAAGCAAAAGAAAAACTAACCACCCCAACATCCAAAACACTGAACTTAACAGTTTAGCTACACCTCATACCAAACAAAAAACCCCTTCCATTTTAGACCCTCATAACAAACAATCACCTCAAACCAATACCCCATCTCTTGAATTTTGGAAGCACCAATGATGCTTTTAGAAACTTCTTTTTCCTTTCTTTATTTCTTTGACTCGCGTTGTTAGGATATGAGGCCTTATGAACACCTCCACCCTCATGCCTCCTAAAAGATTCCTCAATCTTGACTGAATTGCTACTCACTAACGGAATAGAAGACTTTTCAACAACATCAACCCCTTCCACTATTCCTTTTAGCCCAATAGAGAAAAGTGAACTTGGCTCATAGGGTACTTGCACAATCTTATTTTTTCCAATCGAAACTCCAAGATCTACAGCAATGGATTTGGGCCTCCAAAATAATGAATGAACACGCCCATATTTATGTTGTGGGCCAAGCACACTCCTTAAATTAAAAGGTTTCATTTGCACCAAGTTTAGCACAGCTCCTCCATAAAAACCATTTCTCTTCACACACTGATTGATAGTTGATGATGACTCGTTTGATTTGTTTGAATTTGAGGAAAGCACAATTTTTTGTCTCCAAACTCTTTTTTCTCCATTGACAGAGATTTGATCATTCCTTGCACTAAATTTGAGTGCTACATCTTCATGAAAATCAAAGGTTTCACATATTCTAACAGGGTATATATTTCCTTTGTACTCCAAACTTATCACCGTATTTATAGGCTTCATGCTATTTGTTAACAATCTGACCTTGCCATACTCAAGAGAATCTGAATTGTTAACTTCAACAACCTGGATTACCTCACCCCATAAGCTACCAATGCTTTTGAATGTGTTAGCATTCCATAAGTTAAATGGAACTCCATAGCAGCACAACCAAACACATCTCTCCTGATCGAGATTTACCTCTTTTTTGCATTCTGTTACTGAAACACACCAATCATAGATCCACCCATTCGGTTGGTCATACCCTTCCTTCATAGCTTGTGATGAGTGAAGGTTAGGACTACACTTCTACCTCTCCCTCTTCTGACTAATATCTCACCCAAACCTTTCTTGCATACTTCGTCTCTAAATGCCGGAAAAGAGAAGAAGTTTTTGAGCTTCACTATCAAACTCACAGAGAGCCATTCATTATCTAACTCAAAAGCTTTTGCCACTAAATAATCCTTCCTATCAGTAGCTCCACTTTTTACTGCTTCAGCATAAGATTTTTGACCTCCTGCCGCTGGTAAATCTTGCTTAGACCGCCTTTGTAAATCTATCTTCAAATGTTTACTTGATTCCGCCCTGTGCTGCTTTAATTGAGGCTTAGTTAACCTTGCATTTTTAACTTTTAGCTCCTTATCCTCAACCCACAAACCATTTGCCTTTTGAACAGCCAATTTTTTTGCTACCGAGCAATCAAATATGATGAAGCTGAATCTTGTACCTGTTACTATCCTTCTCTTCGCAGGGATGAACACATCCTTCACTGCCCCAAATTTGTTAAATAGGATGTACAAGCTCTTTGGACCCATTGATTCAGGAATGTTATCCACAAAAATAGTGAACAATCCATCATTTTGGACATCAATATTACTACCCTCTTTCCTCCTCAGAACTGGGTTCCAACCTCCACTAACTCTACCCTCTCGAAATCTGTTTTCCATCCTGTATGACACTACTCTTTCCTCCAACCCATAGCCGAAGTTGCTCTGTAATCTCTCTGTTCTCAACTTCTCCAAATCATAAACCAAGAACAAAACCAGCCCCAATATTGACACAAACAAGTCCAAAACAGACACAAAACAAGTCCAAGGACAGAGTTCACAAACAAGTCCAAGCTCACAAACACTAAGGGTCTGTTTGGTAACGTTTACGTTTTCAGTTTATATTTACAAAAAATTTATAAACTGGTTTTTGTTTATTTTTTGTTTATTTTTAGAAAAACATAAATTACAAACGCGTTTGGTAATTGACAAAATGTTTAAAAAAATTTAAAAATATAAAAAAGAGTAAGAAATGGCAAGTGGCGGCGGAAGACGGTGGTGGAAAGTGGTGACAGTGGGTGGTGTGTAGCGGGTGGTGGGTGGTGGTGGGTGGGTGACAGTGGTGGGTGGTGGATGCTAGCGAGTGGATGGTGGTGGTGGTAGTGGTGGTGGTGGCGGGTAGTGGGTAGTAGTGGCAGGTGGGTGGCGGATGGCGGGTGGTGGTGGTGGTGGGGTGGTGGTGTGGGTGGGTGGGTGACGGCGGCGGGGTGGTGGGTGGTAGCAAATGGGTGGTGGTGGTGGGGGTGGGTAGTGGTTACAGGTGGGTGCGGGTAGGTGGCGGGGGGTAGGTGGCAGGTGGCTGGTGGTGGTGGGTGGTAGATGGTGGTGGTGGGTGGTGGGTGGTGGCGGCGGCAGGTAGGTGGTAGGTGGCTGGTGGTGGCGGGTGGTGGATGGTGGTGGCAGGTGGGTGGCGGGTGGTGGTGGCGGGCGGTGGATGGTAGTAGCGGGTGATGGGTGGTAGCAGGTGGATGGCAGGTGGGTGATGTATGGTGGTGGTCATGGTGGCGAGGGGTAGATGGTGGTGGCGAGTGGGTGGCACGTGGGTGGTGATTGGTGGTGACGGGTGGTGGGTGGTGGTGGCAGATGGGTGGTGAGTGGTGGTGACAGGTGGTGGTGGATGGTGGTGGCGGAAGACGGTGGTGGAAAATGGTAGCGGGTGGTGGCTAGTGTTGGATGGTAAAAAAAAAAATACTAAAAACTCAAAACGGAAACACATTTTTTTAGTTTATATTTTTTGGCCAAATTTGTAAATTGAGACCACTGATTTATAAATCAAAAATTTACCAAATAAATTTTTATTTGAGTTTTTAAAATTTTTATAAATATAAACAGAAAACTGAAAACGTAAGTGTTATCAAACGGCACCTAAGTGAAATTAGATCCACTTAGTGTTGTCTAATTTTAGAATAGTGCTATACAAATAAATAAAAAAATTATAATAAAAATTAAAGGTGTTGCTAAAAGTGCCCCCGAGGCACAAGAGATAAAAAGTAAATAATACAAAACACTGTTTATTAATTTCATAATATTTTTTTTATTAATTTGAAGAAAAAAATTATTAATATTTTCATAATTTTCAACACACAATTTTCAATATTAGATAATGTTCCAAAGACACTTATTAGCATTTTTCAAAAATTAATACAAAATGACATGGTAAACTTTGATTTTTATCACTTTGAAGTAAAAGACACAAATTAAGGTGGTTTATATTTTTTAAAATGCTATAACCACATCATTCTTATTAATTATCTAATTTATGTATGTTGTAAATCTATAATTTTTTACATTTTAATAGATTGATTATGTTTCTTCTTTTGGATTCAAATGATGTTCCACTAAGAACATGTAGTTTCCCTCACTGTATGCCAACCATAATGATGATGATTGGTGAATGACAATATCATAATTAAAAAAAATTAACGATTTTTCTACTTATTTGTATATCCCACTTGCATGGACGGTAAAAAGGGGAACTTTTAACGTGGAACAATCAATAAGTACTGTAAATAAAAACGGAAAAACAAAGTTGGTGAATCCAAAAGGGTTTAATTTCTGCGGAAAGAAATCTAGAATGGGAACGTTTATATTTTTTTGTGCAAAAAATAAGTTGTTAGTGGGTTAGATTACAACGAAAAGGTTGCAGTCACTCCATCTTGAACCTCTGATATTCTCACTATCCCAAGACACAGTTATATGGACCACTAGACCAACTACCATATCCAATGAGAACAATATTCTTATCCACTATTTTTCATATAAATGGTGACTTTAGTTTTATTTCTAACAATCAATGGGAGAGAAATATAAAAAAGGAAACTTACATCGTACAATGATATCATAAGTGACAGGGATAGGCCCATAGAGCCCACGGCCCACCATTCAAACCCCACTATACAACCCGGTTAGCCAAATTCAACACAGCTGGAGTCCAACTGGACAAGGAAGACCAACGATGCTCGGACACGTGGAAGGCGCAGAACAGACCACGTCAGCAGACAAAGATCTGCAAAGTTATTGCCACAACACATCACCATTAATGCAGCCCATCACAGCATTTATTACGACAACACCTCTCAGCCGGAATGACACCCCCTCGCCCTGAACAAGGCGAATCACGCCTCAAGCTTTCGGCGGGGACAATCAGAACGACGGAGACAGCGAAATGATTACAGTGGGATATAAGCTAAACTCGAAGAGAAGAAGAAGGTTAAGTTTTTCATCCTCCTCTCCCTCTCCCTTTCTCTCTACATTTGGTCCATCACCTTTATTGATTCATACACCGGAGGGTTCGCCGGGGGACTACCCCGTTCCCCGATTGAACTTGTTTGCAGGTTATCCAGTGGGCTTAAGGAGCTTGGATCAGTCCGACCCATCCACCTAGACGAATTGCATCATCAGTTGGCGCCGTCTGTGGGAACTTGGTTCTTATCCGCGCGCCAGTTGTGTTCATTGTCGCCGGAGACCCTCGTTCCAACGATCCTTTACCTTTACCCATCAAGGTGTATGGTCACGACTAGATCCATGGCTTCTCACCACAATGCCGCTGACCACCAGACCGACCCTCCCAACCCAAACCAACCGCCACAATATTTCATCGAGCTCACCAATAGCATCAACCGCATGGCCGAGCAAAACCAAGCCCTGATAAATGCCTTGCTCCAAAGAAATCTTCCCATGCCGCCTCCACCACCCCCAGATGATCCACCCCATCCAGAACAAGTCCTGAGCCACACCATCCCACAACCCAACTTTCCTAACTTGGGAGGCTTGCAACCGCCTCACCCACAAGTCATTCCACCACCTCCACCTCCACACCCGTCGATCGCACCACCAGCTCCCGAGCAGGAAGCCAGCAGTATCCAGCATCCACCCCAGCCTCCTTTCCCCTCCGGAGGTGACAACATTCCCCTCTGGGACGCTGAACTCCGAGCCATGAAGCTTCAGCTCCAAGGGGTCATGCAGAACATTCAACACAAACCCTCTGCCACTACAAACTCACCATTCGTCGCCTCCATCCGAGACAAACCTCTGCCCGCCAAGTTCAAAATGCCCACTATTGACTCCTTTGACGGGACCACGGACCCAGTCGATCACCTGGAAACCTACCGCACCCTCATGATTCTCCACGCCTTTCCTGACGAGATCATGTGCCGAGCTTTCCCTGTAACATTGAAGGGGTCAGCTCGGCTTTGGTTCAGTCAGTTGCCGGCGGACTCTGTCTCCACCTTCCAGCACCTCAGCGACTCTTTCCTCAGCCACTTTATTGGAGCTCAACGTCAGCGCCGTCCTGCAACCCAACTTCTCAACATCCGCCAGACCGAGGGGGAGTCACTACGCAGCTTTGTTACTCGCTTCAATACCGAAGCTTTGCAGGTGGCTGAAAATGATGACAAGGTCATCCTCACCGCATTCATGGCAGGTCTACGGTCGTCTGATTTCCTCTTCTCACTTTCCAAAAACCCCCCGACCTCCATGGCAACCCTACTCTCCAAAGCCCAAAAATATATGAACGCAGAAGACTCATTAGCCGCCCGACAAGACCCGATCACTAAAAACCCGACCCCCAGAGATAAGAGGAAAGACCCCGAACCCCGAAACACTCAGTACAACAACCAAACACCCCATTATACCGACCGGCCTCCGCGCACCGACCGACCGGCACCAGCTAGACCACCTGGTCGGTTCGAGAGGTATACCCCCTTAACTCCCCCATGGAACAGGTCCTCCATCAAATCCAGAAAGACTACCCCCTCAAATGGCCCCTACCCTCACGAAACCCTTCCAGCCGGAAAGACCAGTCCAAATATTGCCGTTTCCACCAAGACCACGGCCATAACACAGACGACTGTATCAATCTCAAGGACCAGGTCGAAGCCCTGATACGTCAAGGGCGTCTCAGCCGGTTCACAAATATCCACCCTCAGCAGAGACAGAAGACTGAGCCCCTCAGACACGACCGTCGGCGCACCCCTCCCCGACACCAAGCCCCACCTGACCAGGGTCGTGATCGTCAACAACCACAACCACGACCCCCAGGAAATCCTCCTCCACCAGTTGGAGAAATCAGGGTCATTTCAGGCGGGCTCGCCTGCGGAGGACCATCCCGCTCAGCTCAGAGGGCCGAGCTCAGAAAAATCCGGCAGGGCTCGGACAGCACGGTGGCCATGGTCGACAGGCCTTCCAAGCAGCCAAAACAGTGGATTGAACCCATCACCTTCACAGACGCCGATTGTGCAGGAATCCGCTATCCCCATGATGATCCCCTAGTGATCTCTTCAATCCTCTCCAATTACAAGGTCAGACGAGTCCTCATAGACAATGGCAGCTTCTTCAGACATCATCTTCCTAAATTGCTTCCGCCAGCTTAAGGTCGGAGAAGAAAGCTTGACCCCGCTCCAAACCCCTCTAGTCGGTTTCACCGGCGACCGTGTGACCTCGATCGGCTCCATCGACCTACCTATCACCATCGGCGAACACCCCAGGCAGACCACTAAGTTGCTCACCTTCCTTGTGGTCGATTGCCCCTCTGCTTACAACATCATCCTTGGCCGCACGGCCCTGAATGCCTTCCAAGCCATCACATCCACCTACCATCTTGCCATCAAATTTCCTACTGATTCCGGTGTCGGGACAGTCAGAGGAGAGCAGACAGTGGCCAGGGAATGCTACGTCGCCTCCCTTAAAGAGGTTAAGCTAAAGGAAGCAATGATCATTGAAGGGCTCGACGCCCGGGATGAAGACGAGTTGGTCAGAGGAGAACCAGTGGAGGAGCTCGTCGAGGTCAATATTGATCCCACCAACCCGCTCAAAACAGCTAAAATCGGCAGCCAACTACCTTCCCAAGCCAAAGCCGACCTTACCGCCCTCCTGACCGAGCACAGGGACATCTTTGCTTGGACTCATGCTGACATGCCAGGCATTGACCCTTCTCTCATCACCCACCGCCTCAGCATCGAACCCCATTTCAAACCTTACCGCCAAAAGCAGCGAATCTTCCACCCAGAGCGTAATAATCTTATCGCTGCAGAAGTTGACAAACTCCTTGACGCCCAGTTCATCCGAAACGTGGACTATCCTAAGTGGCTGTCCAATGTGGTCCTGGTTCGCAAAACAACGGCAAATGGCGTCTCTGCGTCGACTACTCCGACCTGAACAGAGCTTGCCCCAAGGATAGCTACCCACTTCCCCGCATAGATCTGCTGGTCGATGCCACGGCCGGTCACCAAATGCTCAGTTTCATGGATGCTTTCTCTGGGTACAACCAAATCATGATGCACTCATCCGATCGGGAACACACATCCTTCATCACCGACCGAGGTACCTACCACTACTGCGTAATGCCGTTCGGATTGAAAAACGCTGGGGCCACCTACCAACGGTTAGTCAATGCAGTTTTCCACCATCAGATCGGTCGAAACATGGAAGTATACGTGGATGACATGCTAGTTAAGAGCAAACTCTCCACCGATCACATCGCCGACCTGCGAGAGACATTTGCCACCCTTCGAAAGTATCAGATGAAGCTCAACCCCGAGAAGTGCGCCTTTGGCGTAGGGTCTGGGAAATTCTTGGGCTTCATGGTTAGTCAACGGGGCATTGAGGCTAACCCTGAAAAGATCAAAGCTCTGGTCGAGATGCAGTCGCCCAAAACGGTTAAAGAAGTTCAACGGCTCGCTGGCAGAGTAGCCGCCCTCAACCGTTTCATCTCCCGCGCCACAGATAAGTGCCTACCCTTCTTCAAAGTTCTCAGGCAGACCTTCGAATGGACAACCGAGTCCGAAGAGGCTTTTCAGCAGTTAAAACGGTGTATGGCCAACCCACCCCTCCTTTCACAAGCCATCACAGGCGAACCCCTTTTCCTCTACCTAGCAGTATCAAACACTGCTGTCAGCGCGGCCCTCATCAGAGAAGATGGCTCAGTCCAACGGCCTGTCTATTACATCAGCCGAGCTCTGAGGGGAGCAGAGCAGAACTACCCTTTGCTAGAAAAACTATCCTTGGCTTTGGTCACTGCATCCAGACGACTTCGCCCTTACTTCCAAGCCCACCCTATAGTGGTCCTCACCGACCAGCCCTTGAAGAAGGTCATGCAACAACCAGAACTTTCGGGCAGACTAATGCAGTGGTCAGTCGAACTCAGCCAGTTTGACATCTCCTACCGCCCTCGAACAGCAATCAAGGGGCAAGCTATAGCCGACTTCATCATGGAATTCACCAATCCTGTGCCGCCCACTACCTCAACGGCCCCATCAGCCCCTGCCGATCCAGAAGACCCCCATTCCTGGACTCTCAACGTTGACGGGTCATCTTGCAGGGCGGGTAGCGGGGCTGGCATCATCCTCGCCTCCCCTGAGGGTGGCTATTTCAAATGTGCTCTTCGCTTCCTGTTTGAGGCTAGTAATAACGAGGCTGAGTATGAAGCGTTGATAGCAGGGCTCCGCCTCGCCAAAGACATTGGAGTCGACCAGATCCGCGTGTTCAGTGATTCCCAACTCATCGTCGGTCAGATCACGGGGGAATTTGATGCCAAGGATGATACAATGCGAGCTTACAGAAACATAGCACTCCCCCTTGTTCGCCTCTTCAATACTTTCCAGATCAGGCACATACCCCGGACGGAAAACTCCAAAGCGGACGAAATGGCCCGGCTGGCTTCCGCCGACCATTCCGACCTTAGCGACGGAGTCCACCTTGAATATCTAGCTCACCCGGCCATCTCGCCCGACCCACAAGAAGTGCAATTCCTCCAGACTGAACCCATCCCTTGGGCATCCGACATTCTCCTCTTCTTGACCGCTGGGGAGCTCCCAAACGACCAACAGCTAGCTGCCAAGGTCAGAGCTCGATCGGCTAACTACATCCTGGTCGATGGCATCCTTTATAAACGAGGTTTTTCGCGCCCATACCTGCGATGCCTCAGCCCCACCCAGGCAACCTATGTCATGCAAGAAATCCATGAGGGGATCTGTGGCAACCACTCGGGGGGCAGGTCCCTCGCTCAGAAAGTACTCCGCACAGGCTACTTCTGGCCGACTCTCAGCCAAGATGCAACCGATTTTGTGCTTAAATGCGACAAGTGTCAGCGCTTCGCCAACATCCCACACGCCCCTCCTACCGAACTGATCACCCTTTGCAGCCCTTACCCATTCGCCAAATGGGGGATCGACTTGGTTGGTCCACTCCCCACCGGCCGCGGCCAGACCAAGTTTGCAATTGTCGCCATCGATTACTTCACCAAGTGGGTAGAGGCAGAACCCCTGGCCACCATCACCGAGCGAAATACGACCAAGTTCATTTGGCAGTCGATCGTTTGCAGGTTTGGCATCCCTCAAGCCATCGTCACCGACAACGGAAAGCAATTCGACAACACCAAGTACAGGCAGTTTTGTGCAGACCTCCAGATTCAACCATGTTTCTCCTCCCCTGGTCACCCCCAAGCAAACGGCCAAGTTGAGGTCACAAACCGTTCTCTCCTGAAGATCATCAAAACTAAGCTCGAAGCTGCTAAAGGCCTCTGGGCTGAGGAACTGCCACATGTACTCTGGGCCTACCGAACCACTGCCCGGACTCCTACAGGGGAAACCCCTTTTCGCCTAACATACGGCGCTGAGGCGGTCATTCCTGTAGAAGTCGGTCTGCCCACCCCCAGGGTCCTACATCCAGATCTTGCCTCAACCGAAGAACTCCGTCGAGCAGACCTGGATCTCATTGAGGAGCTCAGAGAGACTGCTGCTGTCAGATTGGCCTCGTACCAACAGAAAATGAGAGCACACTACAACCGCAGAGTCCGACCGCGGGAGTTCTCCATTGGCGACCTTGTCTTGAGAGAAGCAACTCTTGCCACAAAGAATCCAACCGAGGGCAAATTGGCAGCCAAATGGGAGGGGCCCTATGTGGTGAAGGCCCGACCACGACCAGGCACTTACCGACTTCAAGACATGGATGGCCGAGACCTTCCCCATCCCTGGAATGCTGAACACCTGAAGCGTTACTACCAATGAGTCCTTACTTTTGTATTGTCGAAATTGTTGTATTTTCCTTTTTCAATACATAATACAAATGTTGACTGGAGTTCCCACTTTCTATAATTCAACTGTCTGAATGTAGATTCCATGCAACTTTTCTTTGCAGCGCCACTTTTCAAAAGCCTCAGCCAGACCTGAGCACCTCCAAGAGCCTCGGCCAGACCGAGCACTCAAAGCCTCAGTCCGACCTGAACACCTTCAACAGCCTCGGCCAGACCGAGCACTCAAAGCCTCAGTCCGACCTGAGCACCTTCAAAGCCTCGGCCAGACCGAGCGCTCAAAAGCCTCAGCCAGACCTGAGCACTTTCCAAAGCCTCAGTCCGACCTGAACACCTTCAACAGCCTCGGCCAGACCGAGCGCTCAAAAGCCTCAGCCAGACCTGAGCACTTTCCAAAGCCTCAGTCCGACCTAAGCACCTTCAACAGCCTCGGCCAGACCGAGCGCTCAAAAGCCTCAGCCAGACCTGAGCACTTTCCAAAGCCTCAGTCCGACCTGAGCACCTTCAACAGCCTCGGCCAGACCGAGCGCTCAAAAGCCTCAGCCAGACCTGAGCACTTTCCAAAGCCTCAGTCCGACCTGAGCACCTTCAACAGCCTCGGCCAGACCGAGCGCTCAAAAGCCTCAGCCCGACCTGAGCACTTTCCAAAGCCTCAGTCCGACCTGAGCACCTTCAAAAGCCTCGGCCAGACCGAGCGCTCAAAGCCTCAGCCAGACCTGAGCACTTTCCAAAGCCTCAGTCCGACCTGCCTCAGTCCGACCTGAGCACTTCAAAAGCCTCAGCCAGACCTGAGCACTTTCCAAAGCCTCAGTTCGACCTGAGCACCTTCAAAAGCCTCAGCCAGACCTGAGCACTTTCCAAAGCCTCAGTCCGACCTGAGCACCTTCAACAGCCTCGGCCAGTCCGAGCGCTCAAAGCCTCTGCCAAACCTGAGCATTTTCACAAGCCCCAGTCAGACCTATGAATGAAGGGTCATCAAACAAAACACTCAGTCATGGTCTGGCGCTTGACCACAATTTCAACATATTTCGACACTTAGTCATATTTTAAAGATGTCTTCCCATATTCCATTTACAAATCACATCTTCAAGCATTACATCTCAGCCTACTTTTTCAAGGTAATTTGACACTTAGTCATATTTTAAAGATGCTCCGCCATATTTCATTTGAAAATCACACCTCCAACATCTCATTTCAATCTACTTTTTCAAGATACTTTGACATTTAGCCATACTTTAAAGATGTTATCCCACACTTAAACAAATTTGCTATTTCACTCTGTATTAGAAGATTCCTTATCCTATTCTGGCTTAGGTTTGGCCTGGCACATGCATTTGCTGAAAACATCAGTGCACAAAATAGTCACAAGCAAAGCAAATCAAGACCAAATCAACACAAACAGAGATATGCAAAAATGTGCCATAAGTACATCATCGACTAGAACCATAAGCGAAATTTTGTTCATTCAAACAAAGTCTATACACAATTCATTACATCACCTTAAAAAAAAAAAAAAAAAAAAATATCTGTATACAAAGGCAAAAACAACCCCCCACAAAACATCTCCAGCTCACTCTTCTCCTTCACTTGAGGCCAGGTCTTCTTCTTCCACGCCTTCGTCTAGTGGGGTCTGGGCCACATCATCTTCACCAATGACTACGCCACACAAGTCAAGATCTGGGAAGAGCTCCTCTACCCTCCTTTTACACATTTTCCACCCACTGTCCCAGTATTCTGACATCTCATGCTTATAGAAGTCCGACTGCTGGAAGCTTGCAATAACCTCAGATTCAGCTCTCCCTTCAGCAGTCGGCCTTGATGGGCCAGCCCCTCCAGTATCTTCTCTGGCCAAGCTACTGGCAACGGCAGCATCAATCGCCATTTGGAACTCAGGGGACTCTTTGAATTGTGCAACAGCTGCAACATAAAGATCAGGGTAGGCTGCCTTCTCTGAGGCCGCTTTCGCCTTCTCTTCGTTGAGCTCTCTCTGTAAAGCCTCCCTTTCAGCCGCAGCCTTAGCCTTCTCTGCATCCAACTCCCCCTTCCAGGCCTCCACCTCAGCCGCCAACTTCCCTCTCTCTTCTTCAAACTGCTTCCGCAAGGTCTCCCCCTCCACTGCCGCCCTGCTTCGCTCTGCCTCCAACTCCTTGCGCAGGCTCTCGCCCTGCTCCACCGATCTGGCACGCTCCTCCTCTACCTCCTTCTGCAGAGTTTCAGCCTTAGCATCTGCCTCATCCTTCTGCCTGACCAGCTCTTCATTGTTACTCATGGCTTCCTCATGCCGCTCGATCGCGGTGGCACAGGCCTTCTGGGACTCCTCCAGCTTCTTCTGTTCACCAGTCAGCTGGAATTCGAGCGACGTTACCTTACGACGCACCTCCTCCAACTCCAACTTAACTGATGGCAGCTCAGAGTGGGCAGCCCTCCATATGGCACTGTCCCCTTTCAGTTTGGCCAGGTCTGCCTTGGCCTCGTCCGCTCTGACCTTGGCCGCCGCCGTCTTCCTCAGCAGGGCCCCTGCCAGCGTAGTTACCTCCATTTGGGCGGAGCATAACCCCCTGAACAGGTCTGCCTCACTGAATCCAGAGGCGGCGCGCAGAGCTGGTTCCTCCACCATCTTCACTAAGCGGTCTGCCGCCGCCTTAGCTGGGCCACCGTCTTCCCCCAGCCTCCCAGCCACCGCTCGCGTATGGTAAATTGTAGCAGCAGAGCTGACCCCCCCTTCCTGGGGCGCAGGACCTCCCTGAGGTCGTTCTTCCCTCCTTTGTTCAGGATCTCTTCTCCCCACCCCCATGCCGATCCCAGCCCTCATGGGCACGACGTCCCTAACTTGGGAGGCTACGTCCACCACTTGTGGGACGACCCGCCCCTCTGCAGCCTCCTCCACAACTGGGGTCTCCTTCAACTTTTTGGGCGCGGGCTCATCTGCAGCCCCCTCTGGGGCACTTTGCCCCTTTTCCTTCAGACCCTCTGCCTCCCCCCGTCTCACCCTCTTCTTTTTCTTCCCCACGCCTAAGTCCTCCATCTCCTTCAACGACCTCTCCTTCAGAGGATCCTTGGGGAGCGGGCGTGGCACAAACCCACTCAAGTCCTTCTGCCCCAGAGGCTTGGGACGAGGTCGAATCCTCTCCCTTGCAAGTGGTTGAGGCGGTCGGTCATCCTGAGCTTCCTTGAACTTCTGGGCCTTCACCATAATGACTTGATCCTCCTCCTCCTGCGCCCTTCTTCTGGCCTCTAGCTCCGATCGATCGAGATCCCCCCGACCGGCTGTGGACCCAATCCCGCGGCAAACAGTACGGACGGCTGAACAAGCTCGTCCCACTTAACTTTTTCCCTCTCTCTCCACTCCTTCACCCTTTTTACTCTCTCCTCCACCGCCGCACCCACCTTGGCCTCCACAAACTTAGTCGGCACCTTCCACCTTGTCCGCACTCCAACCCCGCCGGCATCGGACACATAGAACCACCTGGGTCTCCAACCTTTAATTGAAGTTGGCAACCCCGCCACCAAGCCCTTCCCTGCCACGGCTTGCAGGGTCACCCAAGTTTCCTGCTGCCCCGAAGCTTTGTAGCAGCAGAAGAACTCATCCACCGTCATGGCCTGCCCTTCCATCGCCTTTGGCCAGGCGCTCGCGCAGGATAGCAGAATCTTCCACGCATTGGGCATCAACTGCCCTGGTGCCACTTCCAGGTGATTGAGCACATCCACCACGATCCGCGGCAGCGGCAATCTTAACCCACCCTTCAGCGCTTCTTCATAAAGGGAGAACTCCCCCGGCCTGACGTCGGACGGCCTATCCGTTGATTTCGGCCGCACCAACTGCACCTCCGCTGGAATTTGGTACTTCTCGCGGATAACCTCCAACTCCGCCGCCGTAATAACGGACCTGTCAGCCCTCGAATGCCAATGGTCTGGTTCCACCTGGCTGATGGGTTGGGCCGCGGCTACCACGGTGGAACCATGGCCACGCGCTGCCGTTTCTCCCATCCGTTGGGACCTATACTGAACCGCCAGTTCTTCTGCATCATCGTCCCCCAATGGATCCACCCTAACGATTGCAGTCTCTTCCTGAGCCATTGCTAAACTGTGTCTGCAGATAGCTTCGGATGCAGGTTCTAAAAATTCGCAGAAGTGTTTCAATGGGGTGTCGTCAGCAACGAAAGCACTAATACTTCGAATATTTTGAGTTTTGCAAAACAGGTAAGTAAATCGAATAATACCAAACGCCCACGGCTTACCCGTATTCCAAGGGTCCAAGTTCATTTTCGCCAGTTTGAAACCTTTCAAATCACCCGCCAAAAATTGTATCATCAATGCCCATAATAATGTTTTGACGTTTCACTCCTGATCTAACGCTTGACGCTTCCCCTTCCCCCACGTGCACGGCCCAGATGCACTGACTTCTGCCATCACCCTGACTTTTCCACTTCAAATCATCACGTGACACGCCGCCCCTTGAGCCCCGCGCCCCCCCCCAGTCGGCCACCCTCACGGTCACGGTCGGCCCTCTCCCGCTCGGCCACCCTCATGCTCGGCCTCTCCCGCTCGGCCTCCATCACGGTCATCCTCTCCCGCTCGGCCACCCTCATGCTCGGCCTCTCCCGCTCGGCCTCCATCACGGTCATCCTCTCCCGCTCGGCCACCCTCATGCTCGGCCTCTCCCGCTCGGCCTCCATCACGGTCATCCTCTCCCGCTCGGCCACCCTCATGCTCGGCCTCTCCCGCTCGGCCTCCATCACGGTCGGCCTCTCCCGCTCGGCCACCCTCATGGTCACGGTCGGCCCTCTCCCGCTCGGCCTCCATCACGGCCGACCACTCCCGCCCGGTCACCCCCGGTCGGCCACCTCACGGTCTTCCCCTCTAGCTCGGCCTCCGTCACGGTCGGCCCTCTCCCGCTCGGTCACCCTCATGCTCGGCCTCTCCCGCTCGGCCTCTCACGGTCAATCTCCCCCTGTAGGTCAGCTTCATCTCCACTATCATTATTCCCTTCGTTGGACTAAAGCTGCACTCGGGAATGGGGGACTACTGACAGGGATAGGCCCATAGAGCCCACGGCCCACCATTCAAACCCCACTATACAACCCGGTTAGCCAAATTCAACACAGCTGGAGTCCAACTGGACAAGGAAGACCAACGATGCTCGGACACGTGGAAGGCGCAGAACAGACCACGTCAGCAGACAAAGATCTGCAAAGTTATTGCCACAACACATCACCATTAATGCAGCCCATCACAGCATTTATTACGACAACACCTCTCAGCCGGAATGACACCCCCTCGCCCTGAACAAGGCGAATCACGCCTCAAGCTTTCGGCGGGGACAATCAGAACGACGGAGACAGCGAAATGATTACAGTGGGATATAAGCTAAACTCGAAAAGAAGAAGAAGGTTAAGTTTTTCATCCTCCTCTCCCTCTCCCTTTCTCTCTACATTTGGTCCATCACCTTTATTGATTCATACACCGGAGGGTTCGCCGGGGGACTACCCCGTTCCCCGATTGAACTTGTTTGCAGGTTATCCAGTGGGCTTAAGGAGCTTGGATCAGTCCGACCCATCCACCTAGACGAATTGCATCATCAATAAGGATAATTGTTCAGTAGTTTTGAAATATAATGTAGTATTGTTTACATAATGCTTCCACCCTTTGATGTAGCAAAAACTTTATAGGTGGAGCAATACTGATTTGCCTTTGTTAAGTAATTGAGAGACAAGAGATGACTCATCTAATATATTTTGTGGTTTCTCATTTGCCAAAGTATACCATGTAAACAAATAACACATAATATTTCAAGACAACATCATAATTTTCCAATGAGGAGACTCAAACACGAAGATCACACTTGAAAAGTAAATTATTTCATCCATTAACCCAACCCTTAGTTTTAAAATTCCCTCTTTTGATAACTAGAAGGGCCTATTTTCATAAATGTGCAATTGCATCTTCACTTACAAAGTGTAGCAAATATTTTCTTTGGATTTTGGAAAATACAAAATTGATGAAAAGAATTTGAGATTCAGAGAGAGAGAGAGAGAGAGGTTTGGAAATTTTGGTATTAAATACTTACAGAAATTCTTAAATTTTCACATTATTCAAACTACATATAACACATTTTTTACATTTTAAACAATATAAATAATTTCACAATATTTAAGCTGACCCACCCATATGTACACATTACAAACATAATTACACTATTACATAAGTACATGTACATGTTAAATATATATTTATATATAATATTTAATTTAATTTGATGATCCGCTCAAAATATTAATAGCCTACACATCTCATGATAGGCTAACATACTGCTGAGTCAATAATGTGTTGTGTTATGAGATTCTAGTATTGTGTGACGGGAGGGACTCTTCACGGTTCAAAATAACTTAGTTTTATAAAAAAATGATATATATCACCAGTTTTCATCATTATTTTGTATCAATTTTACATAGATATTTATAATTAATTTTTATTTAAAAATAATCATTAATAAAAAAAAATATTATTCTTTTGCAATATGACACGATGAAAAAAATTGACTATATATCCATTTTTGGAAAAATTACCAGTAAATCTTATGTGGTAAAAAGTTAAACCATTTAGTCTTACAAATTTTTTTATGCACCATTTAGTCCCACTATTTACATCAGTAATATCAACAACATCATTAACATCATCAAAACCCAAGAACACTTCACGTTTTGAATCTGGTTTTGAATCTAGGTTTGAACCTTTGGATTAAGAACACTTCACGGCGGGCGAGATCGTCAAAATCCTCTCCGATCTCTGTTTCCGGCGACTACCCATCGTCTTCTCCAATCGCCGGACTCTTCCTCCTCCTCGCTCTCTACTGCGGAATCGACCCCTTCAAACACAGCGCAATCTCCGACTTCCCTGACTTCGAAACCTACAAGGTCGAAATGCCCGATTGGTCCGATGTCCTTGCGGTGAAAGACTCCGAGAATCTGTTGCAGAAATCGGAAATTATTCTGAATCAGATTCAAGGTCCGGAAAGCATGGCGTTCGATCCGCAGGGCCGTGGACCCTATAAAAGGTTCATTGGTTTTGTGTTTGCTCATCTGGGTCTCATCCAAAAACCCCAAAAAATGGGTATCTATTGACCCCGTGTAGACGTTGATACGTAGAGAGAATTAGGATTTCAAGGCCGGTATTGTTACCCAGAAGAGCTTTGTATCTCTGTTTGTGGGTTTTGATACAGTTTTTGAATCTATGGAGGCTTATAAGAGATGGGTTAAAAAATTTGTGTGATTATCTTCTTGTCTGGAACCTTTTTTTTTTTTGCTTTTGTTGTTGTTATTTTTCTGCAAATTTTAGTTATTTTCGGCTTGATTATTTATTAGTTTTGATATTTGATGTTGTTTTCATGATGATGTTTGATGTTGTTTTGGTAATGATGTTGTGAATGTTGAAGAATAATGTTTTATGTCTGATGTTTGATGTTGATGATGAATAATGTTTAATGTTTGATGATGTTTAATGTTTTAATGTTTAATGTTTGATGATGATGAATAATGTTTAATGTTGAAGAATAATATTTTATGTCTGATGTTTAATGTTAATGTTGATGATGAATAATGGTTAATGTTTAATGTTTGATGTTGATGATGATGTTTAATGTTTAATGTTTGATGATGATGTTTAATGTTTAATGTGATGTTTGAAGTTGTTTTGATGATGATGATGTTGTTTTGACGATGATGTGTTTGATGTTTAATGGTCATTAATATTGTGATAGGACCTAACGGTTCATAAGAAAATTCATAGGACCAAATGGATTACAAGATACAAATTTAGGATTTATTGGTGCATTCCCCTTTATTTTTTTATATAGGAGAAAATTAATTTAAAAAATCAGATGAAATTGGACCTGTTGAAATTAACTAACCGGTTACTTATATGGGAAAAAGAAGACGAGAGAAGTGACATGTTGAGCAAACCTATTCCTTTGGGTCTAAGGCCCGGTTTGGTATCATTTCCAATTATAAGTTAAATTTTA
This sequence comes from Camellia japonica, assembly GCA_030407325.1. NCBI lineage: Eukaryota > Viridiplantae > Streptophyta > Magnoliopsida > Ericales > Theaceae > Camellia > Camellia japonica. Next base: position 124,183,481 of record JAPPVO010000029.1, read on the forward strand.
TGATTATATTTTTTTAGATTAGTAGTTTTAAAAAAAATTAAATAAGTTGTAAATTTATTTGGTGTAACTTTTGAAATTTGTGAAAAAAAATTGAACATATTTGGTTAGATACTCTAGCACATAATTTTTTTGTTGTGCGGATTTCAAGAATGTCCTAAAAAAAATTATAATTAAGACAAAAGAGATGGTTTTTCTTTATCCATGTATACTTATTTGAGAGTTTTGATTCAGCTAAAAAATGTTACAAATTGTAACTTAAGAAAATCTTTTCTTTTCTTTTCTTTTTTCTTTTTGTGTATGTGTTTGTGCAGGGACGGAACCATGATTTCGTTACCGGAGGGGCCAAAAGAAAATTAATTTTTTTCACTATATATACAAAATACACATACATGTATATATGATGTATAAATTATATATACATAAAAAAAATTAAATACCATAAAAGTAATTTCTAATAGGATGAATAAGTTTTTTTGATGTAAAATAGAAAGAGAATTCAAGATGAAAGAAGAATAACATATATATTTTTTTACTGGGGGTCATTTTATATATAAAATGATATATATATATATATATATATATTTAAAATTATATGGCAAACAATAATATTCATAGAAATAAGGAAGTCATGACTCCTTGTGATCTCTTAGTTTCGTCCCTGTGTATGTAGGGTTAAATAAGCTGAAAAATTCAAATAAGTTATAATTTAAAATAACAACAAATAAGTTAAATAAATTTATTTATAAGTGCTCCCAAATGAGACTAAATCTGAAAAATCTAGAAATCTCCTAGATAATAATTTGTGATTATGTATTAATTTTAAACAGTTAATAACAATTCCAATCAAACAATCAAAGATAAATCGACACAAAGATTTTACGTGAACAAATCACAGTTGGAGCGCCTCCAATTTTGTCAATTGTGATAAAAAAAAAAAAACCACGGACAAGTGCCACAAAACAATCCACTAAGAAGACATAAAGAAATTACACAAGTGTACTTTTAATTACCTAGCAAATCCACACCCGAATCGAACCGACCCCTATGTGTTTCTTCCAGACCCATCTTCACCTCGGAATTGTCTTGCCCAACATTGATTCCACAACGCTGATGTCGAATTACGACAATGAGCCACTCCGAAATCCACCAAAGTTTCAGGCTCGAATTCCACAGAATCCATCGAAGAATAACTCTCTCTTTTGTATTGAATGAAACGAACAATCCTTTGATGTATACTTCTCAAACCATGAGTTAAACTCAAACAAACATCAAAGAAACTAGCAAAGAAGCTCTAGATATAATCCCTAATATCCACGAAGAAGATTTGGAAGCCGTACCCTAAAATCTGACTAAACCGCATCTGTTATAGCAAACTGTTTCGCGATCTCCGCTCGATTTCAAAAATGGCCGCTCGAGTGGACTGATGTTCAAGAGCAGGAAGTGCCGCTTGAGCGCAAAGACACAACTTCCAATACTTTTGCAGACAGTTCAAACTTCTGGAACCAAAGATTCTTCGCTCAAGTGGGCAAGCAACTTCGACTGAATTTTTGCTTTTTGCTTCGGGGGCGCTGCCCCTCGACCCCGCCTAGGCGCTGCCTTGGACCCGCCAAAAGACGCTGCCCCTTGGACTCCCGCGAGCTGACCAGGCAGCTCGATTCCTGACATAGTCAGTGAAGTGGCAAACATGAAAGAATTAACTTCTGAAACATCTCTATAAGGCACAATTCCGATTGAATTCGCATCTAAAACTCATAGCCTTATTGAAATAGTAGATCGAATACAATTACAACTGAAAAAAGTTTTATCAAATAAGATTGCCAAGAATAAAAACCTAACAAGATCAATTCTCCAAAGCTATACTATAGCAATTACTTTTCATTGTGGCCATGTTAGGTTTGCACATATGATATAAGAGGGGATAAACTATTCTTTGGAGGGAGGGTATTTTAATTGTTCGTGGTAAAAATCATGCTAACAATTATCCCAAGTATAAGAAAAAGAAAAAGACTATGAGACATTCTTCACTGATTTCAAAACATTTTTCAGGAATTTCATTAAACTTTTAACATTTTAATCTTTTTCAAAACACTTTTTATTTCAATCCTGAAATTGGCTTAGTGACTTAGAGATACTTGCTAGTATTTTTTTACCTTGTAATAAAAGTCATTTTTATTTTTTATTTTTATCACGGTAATAAATTATCACACCCTAAAACAAAATAATCTTACAGACAGGAGATAAAAGGAAGACGTGAGTTTTGATTTTAGAGTGTGAATTGTTATCTTTGTTTTTAATTTTTATTTATTTATTTTTGTCTAAAAAGACCTTGCTTTGGGACATGCCAAAATAAACAATTTGTGAGGGCTATGTCAAAAACCCCACCATGGCCTGCAATCTAGAAGATTCTAGAAGCCGACCTTAATTGGATCAAATTTATTTTTAATTAATTAATGTCATTCATCATCATCATCATCATCATCATCATCATCATCATCATCATCATCATCATCATCATCATCATCATCATCATCATCATCATCATCATCATCATCATCATCATCATCATCATCATCATCATCATCATCATCATCATCATCTTGTTATATGTGATAAGCAAGGGATGAATTGCTAAGCAAGGTAATCCACTCGTGTGCACTTGTCTTTAATTTATTGTTATTATAATAATAAAATAATGCTTATATATTCATAAATAATGTGAAGGTCCATATTAGTCCCCGACAAACCAAGCAAGCAATGAAACTTATTAATCAAATCAAGCACATATACATAGACAACAATAATGTGGGGTGAATCATATGTTTAATTAATTTAATATTTAAAGACAGCACAAAACGTGCTTATTCCCCACCTAATCCCATGTTCATATTATTATCCTTAATATTAAGATTTTCTATCCATATTCAACTGATTGATATGATATTGCCCGTTACGTATTAAAATTTTGAAATTTTTAGATATTGATATATGTATTTTGATATGTTATTTAAACCCATGGTTTGAATATATATAAATTGCAAATCATTATGCAAAAAATGCGATGTGGATCAATAAAAAATAAAATAAAAATAAAAAAAGGATTTATGAGTAAGTAGGAAGTGATTGTTTAATAGGAAATTACAATTCAGTACATATTTTTAAAAATAAAATTTAAATTAGTGATAAGTCTTATTAACTTCAATAATTAAAGTTATAAATTTTTTCATAAATTTATAAATATTTTGTGAAGGCACCACTAATTTATAATTTTGCCTTGTTTAAATTTTCTGCTTAGATTTTTTTTTTTTTTTTTTTTTGAGGGGGTGGGGGGAATAATCTTCTGTATAGATCTTCTCTAGCCTTTGATGTTATTTAGGATAATTATTTGGGGAAATTACTTATCAATGATAATTTATAAAAAAATATTACGTTTTTATAAAAAAAAAATATAGGAGATTTTTTTTTAAGGTCCATGGTATTAAGATTTTATAACATAAAGGACATCCAATATTTTTATAATATCTAAGGTCCCTTAATATCGATCTAAAGAAAATTTGATCTAAAAAATTTCCCTAGACTGTCTAAAGAAAATTCAATCCAGAGAAAATTTTACATATCTCTGATACCAATTTTCTCTGGACACATCATAGAGAAAATTTTACACATCACAGAAAAATTTCTCTGGACACATGATAGAGACACATTTACACATCTCTAACACTAAATTTCTCTGGACACATCATAGAGAAACTTTTACACATCTCCAACACCAAATTTCTCTAGACACATCACAGAGAAAATTTTACATATCACCAATACCAAATTTCTTTGGATACATTACAGAGAAAATTTTACACATCACCAACACCAAATTTCTCTGGACACATCACAAAGAAAATTTTACACATCACCAATACTAAATTTCTCTAGGCACATCATAGAGAAAATTTTACATATCATCAACACCAAATTTCTTTGGATTAATTTTCTCTAGACTTAAATAAAAGTCCTGAGAAATTCACTTTCAAAATCACAAAATACAAAAACACATATTTAGGTAAAGGAGGTGATTCAACCCTTTGGACAGATGTATTGAAGTATTTTGGTGAACTTGGAGAAGATTGCTCAAAAGAAGTCAAGAAAATTTTGACTTACATTGAGAGGGATAATATCTTGCCTCCTATTATTGTTCTTCAGACTCTGTCTAGAAATCCATGCCTCACTCTCTCTGTCATCAAAGATTATATAGCCAAAAAACTTGAATAGGAATCAAAGCTAATTGAAGAGGACAGATGATCTATTGATAAGTAACATGTTGGTGTTCAATTATTTCATAGTCTAATGAAAATTTTTATATATACATATATATATATATATATAGAGAGAGAGAGAGAGAGAGAGAAATTCAAGTGCAAGGTGTGGATCAGAGAATTACATACACTATATATGTGTGTGTGTGTGTGTGTGTGTGTGTGTGGAATTTTTTTTTTTTTTTTGGCAAACTTCACTTTACCCCCCTATCGTATAGGCCACGTGCGGATCACCCCCCTGACGTTCGAATATCAGCACATAACGCCCTTGTAGTTGATGGAGTGAAGTGCATAATTAGTTTTTCCATTTATTCTAACAGGCTGTGCAATACACATGAGGGCTGTGCAATTGGTCATGGAAAGATGATTTTTTTATCCAAATTAAATGACTAAAATGCCCTCATCTTCATCTCCAATTTCCAAAGCAGCCTTTCTTTTTCATTTTTCAAAACCCAAATCTAGAAATCTTTACCCAGAAAAAATAAAAAATAAAAAATAAAAAATAAAAGAAAAAAGAAAAAGAGTAAAATTACAAACTTCCACCGGTACCTCCATAATCAAACCACTCCCAATGAAAGTAATCAATTACAAATGTTTAACAAACAAATGTTTAAGTTTGGTCAAATCAATTGGTGTTAAATTATGACAAGTAAATAAAAAGGAAAACAAAATTTGAATCACCAACTCTAACACACACACACATATATATATATAAACCTGCAAATGTATATATATTATCCAATCATTCAATATTTTACAAATCAATTTAAAATCTAAATACTAAATTCCTAAATTATTCACAGCGATGGGTGTCTCTTTTCTTTCTCGTCCAAGACATTGTCATTTTGATCGTCTTCGTACACTTCGTATATCACCTCTAATGGTGCTCGCACATCACATTCAACGAACAATTCGGCATAAAACGGGTTTGAATCCAAACACATTTCTATTTTGAACTCAGAATTTGATTCGATCGAGACCCATTTGCAATCTTCGACTGTCGAATCATGATGATGATGGGTTTGCTCTAGTTCGGTGGAATTGAAAGTAGAGGTTCGATTGTCTTCGATGGTTTATATAGGTCATTATGATTGTGTACAGGTTCTGCCTATGTATTTCCAGGTTCGGCCATGGATATTACAGTCCATGGTTGTTGTGTTTTGTTATGTAATACGGACTGCTTTTGCTAGTTTTGGTTGGTTCTTGATGGTGCAGAACTATTGACTTCGTTTGGTGTTTTGTTATCATCTATCTGATAACTTGGGTGTTGTGTATAGGAGATCTCGCCATCCATGGTGGCGGTTTTAGTTGTCCACTGTGTTTTTCGTGGGTTTCATTCGTCCATGGTTATGATTTTGTTTGATTTTATAGAAATGGTAGGGTAATAATTTTAGAGAGAGAATGAGGAAGAACATGGCATGTCTTTGTTGTTTAAATTAATTTGTTAAATCAAAACCGTAATTTTATATATGAAAATCCTAAGTTCTCTCTCTTGTTCTTCTCAAATGCACAACTGTTGAAGAAGAAATGTTAAACAAAGGTTATAGCGATCCCGGGTTTTCCCTTCTTTGTTTATTGTATTCCGGACTTGGTTCCGTGGATATGTTGTTATCTTATTCTCATTCCCATTCTTTACTCTTGTATTTGAGTCTTGGGTTGTGTTGGGCAGGTTCAGAACAGGTTGGTTGTGTTTAGAAACCAAAAGTTGATGCCCAGATTTTAGCCTTCATGCTCGAGCGGGGCTTTTGACGCTCGAGCGGGGGGCCTTTGCTTTTGTTCCTCCGCTCGAGCGGAATTATTCAAACCTCAGTATTTTTTTTTCTCTACAGGTCATCGAACGCTCGAGCGTCCACTTTCACGCTCGAGCAGGAACCTTCGTCTGCAGAACTTCTGGAAGTGTGCATTCGACGCTCGAGCGGCGCTTTTTACGCTCGAACGTAAGTCTGTGTCTGACGCTCGAGCGGGGGAGTTTGACGCTCGAGCGGAATTATTCAAACCTCAGTATTTTTTTTTCTCTGTAGGTCATCGAACGCTCGAGCGTCCACTTTCACGCTCGAGCAGGAACCTTCGTCTGCAGAACTTCTGGAAGTGTGCATTCGACGCTCGAGCGGCGCTTTTCACGCTCGAGTGTAAATCTGTGTCTGACGCTCGAGCGGGGCGTTCCACGCTCGAGCGGACTGTGTATTATTTTAGCATTTTGGATCACTTTTTCGGGCCATTCTCTCTCTCTAGCTTTTCAAAACCCTAGTTTGAGAGCTCCTCTCTCTAGAACTCTAGAACTCTCTCTCTTCATTTTGATCTTGGTTTAGTGAGACCCAATCATTGTGCCTTCATTAAAGTAGTAGAGCTTCGCAAGACCTTCATTTTGATCTGAAAATCTTGGGGTTTGGAGCACTTTCGAGTTTGTTCATCATCTCCTTTGGGTTCCAAAATTTAAGGTAGGGATAACCTACTTTATTCTATGAGTTTTAACATAAATTTTGGTCATTTTGATTAGATGGTGTTGCTTAGTCATTTTGAGAAGGTTAGGGTTTGATTTGAGGTTATAAAAAGGGGGGGTTTTCAAATGTTAAAATCGATGTGTGTATGAGACATTGAGAAATGAAATTGTTGTTAAATCGATGAAATTGAGCATTTAGACTAATATTGAGGAAAAGGGAAAAATGTCCTAATTATGTTGAATAATTAATTTGGGGAAATGTGAAATTGAAGTGAAATTCATGAAATTAGAAAATTTTGGGAGTAAATGGTGTAGTTGGATAATTTAATCACTCACCTATGAAAATGTTGATATTTTATCTGTTGATAAATTTATTATCTGTTTAGAGATAACTGCTTTGGGCTATCGGTGGAGGACAGTCTTGATTGTTGTAGACATTGCATGATGATTAGGGAAAACTGGAACTAATCACATTGAATATGTCATTGAACTTGACGGTTGGAATAATACAACAAATGTGTGTATTGATTGATCATTGTATATGTTAAGTGTTTAAATACATTGTATATGTATATTGTTTGGGAGGAGATAGGGGATGTACTCCATGGTTTGAGAGGAGATAGGGGATGGACTCTCAAACCTGTTTGGGAGGAGATAGGGGATGGACTCCACTGATACAGCAAATCTGTGTATCACTTGAAATATGGAAGTGTTGAAGTATGGAAGTGTTTTAATATGAGTTATATTCTCATGTGAATTGTGAAGTATGGAAGTGTTTTAATATGTGTTATAATCTCATTGAATTGTTTGGCCAGGTTCTGAGCCATAATTATGAATCGAAACTGTATAAGTGAAGAAAACTGAAATGAAAAAATGGATGCACTTGATGTTGAATTGAAAAGTGTTGTAAGTTGGTTTATAAGTGTTAACCATATATCAAATGCTATTGTTTTAGTTATTTCTCATACTTGGTTTAGTGTATCTCTACTGGGCATTGGCTCACCCTATATGGGACCTCATTTTCAGGTTCAGGTGATATGCCACCTCCAAGGGCATGGCTTGGGAGGCTTAGAGGCTAAAGATTCCTTTTTTTGTTGTTTACCTTTTTGGTGTATTACATGTAAATTCAAGTCGATGGCTTAATGTGTATGAGTTAGTACTCTCTTTTTTTGTAACCAGGTGTTGGCTTGAAAAGTTGTAAGCCCGTAGGGCATTTAGTTTTATTGTCAACATGTAATACCTTTGTGATAAATACTCTGATAAATAGATGTACACTTTATTCTCTTGAATATATTGTCAATTTCTTGTATTATGAATGTATGAATTATGGGTTTATTTTGAGGGCGTTACAAAGGTTATATATACAAGGGCAAAATAGTTACTTCTGATGTTAACGGTGTTAATTGTGCACTTCACTCCATCAATCACAGAGGGTTATATGGTGATATTCGAACGTTAAGGGGGTGATCCACACATGGCCTATACCATAGGGGGGTAAAGTGAAGTTTGTCATTTTTTTTTTTTTTTTTTTTTGAGATATAAGGCAAATTTATAATTGTTCAACTTCTCCAAGTAACACAAGATTGATAACAGTAGAAAACAAAAACAAAATGTAAAACCAATATCTTTGTCTCTGTCAATCGTGATTTGTTGTTGTAGGTGGTCTCAAACTTCTAAGCTAATTGATCCATTGATCTTCAGGGGCTTGATCTGCCTAACCAGGTGCCAATCTATTGAACAAGGCACCACACATGGCCTCCATTATTCTTGTTGCTGTCTTCAGCACTAGCAGAGCATTCCGACGTCTCTCATCCTCGTAAGAGGAAATGTAGGAGAAGATTACAGCAGCGGTAGGGAAGAGTTATCGACGACGACGATAGATGTGGAGTTTTGGAGAGCGAAGAGCAAAGAGAGAGGAAGAGAGGAAGATGCGGGTTTGATTTGAGATAACCAAATTTCTCTGTAATATATGGGTGTCAGGGGTGAGGGACCTTAAACATCACAAAATAATCCTGTGGATCACTTCCATTAATAACAATGGGAGAGGGACCTTAGACTAATTTTGTCAAAATATATATATATATATATATAATTATAATTATAATTATTAATATTTATAAGAAAAAATTGGTAATAAATCCAATCTAAGGAAAGTATAAGGCAATAGGTCCAGTGGATATTTTCTATTAGTGAGAGGTCCATCATTTGTGAAATAATTTAGTGAGAAGTCATTTTATTTGTCTTGAAAGACATTTTGTTTCTAATTTTACCACTTAATTTATTAGTTGAATTTTTTTTATCTATTGACTTTCGTCAACTAACTTTTTAATTTTTTTCCTATCTGTTCAAAATTTATATCTATCTGTTCAAAAAAATTTCCTTATTTGTTTAATTTTTTTTCTTATCTATTCAATTTTTTTTCCCTATCTGTTTAATTTTTTAATATTTTCATTTCAAATTTCCCTTATCTGTTTAGATATTTGAAATTCTTGTACTATCTTTTCCTATTCGTTAAAATTTTTGTTCTAATTTTTTTATTTGTTGAAATTCAAACTTATTTTCCTCTTTCTGATGAATTTCACAAGCCTATTTTTTTTTCTATTTGTTTATTTTTTTTATTTGTGAAAATTCATTTTATATTTTTTTTATTTGTTGAAATTTAAATCTTTGTGATTGAAATACACTAACCCTCTATCTGTTCAAGTTTTGAACAGATCTGACTTATTTGTCAATTTTTTTTAAAAATGTTGCAATCTATTTCATCATCATCTTCATCATTAACAACAACAACAACAACAACAACATTAACAACTACGACTAGCAAAAGAAAAGAGTAATATGTTGAGGAGGAAATCGAATCAAGATTTGGATCTAACTCCCCCCCCCCCCAAAAAAAAAAAAGTAATATGTATAAAAGATTTGTTGAAAACACTATCTGTTGAAACCATTTGTGGCATTTTCTGAACGAGATCCATTTAAAAAAAGAAAAAAAAAAAAAAAACTTGAGACCAATAACTTCAACACACATTTATGTTCTCCACTCATAGCTCCTTCATTACTATCCAAACCACTGCAATAACACACTTCAACACCATAACTTCTTTTACCGCTGGCAGTAGTAGTGGCGATTGTGTGTCTTCAGGATGGTTGTCGATAAGTGAAGAACAACGAAACGGTGAAGGTTGTGGAAAGTTTCAAACAACAAGAGAGAAACATCTGAGAGTGCGAAACGGTGAATTATCTATCAGATCGGAGCAAGGTTTTAAAAAGTGGCCGCAACCGTTACGTAACACCGTTACGTAATGGTTGTGGTGGTTACCGCCATTTGTTATGGCCGCTATAATGGTGTGACGAAAATTCACATGTACAACAGCCGTTTCGGTGTTACGTAATAGCCGTAGTAATACCATAACGACCGTAACGGTCCGTTAGACACCGTTATACCCTTTTACAATATTCTGAATAACTTCATTTTCCCACAAAAAAAAAAAGGCTTACAAAAAAAGAACAAATACAAGTGATCTAAGCCAAAAGAAAAAATCTTATATGAAATTTTTTTCTTTATAATTTTTTTTTCATTTTTGGTACAAATTTTATTTTATAATCCTTTTATTTAATAATTGTGAATATTTTTTATTCAATTAGTTCAGGTATTGGTAAAAAAATAATTTGTAAACATTTAAAATCAATTATTCTTAAAATCATTAACTTTTGAAATAAAATGTAAAAAGTTCATTTTATAGTGATTTGAAAATATGAAATATATTGGATCATACTTAAAAAATAATAAAAATTTATTAAATTTTATTTTAAACCCTAATAAATGTGATTTTGAAAAGAAAAAAAATGTGTATTGATAAGTTTTCTTCAAATTGTGCGGAAAAAAAAAAATCACGGTTCCGGTTACTGCAACCGTTACGCTACGGCCTTTACACATCGCAACCGTTACCGCATCACCACAACCATTACGGCGACCGCAACCGCTTTTCAAAACCTTGGATCGGAGGTTCAAAAATCAGATTATATATTAGATCTAAGAGAGAAAGAGTGCAAAACCCTAACCCTTGCTGTCGTATCCTCACCAACCATCGTCGCTTTCCTTGTTTCTCTACTACGAGTGGAAGCCATCGTGCTTCTCATTACTTTTCGATCATCGAAAAACTGAAGAAACTACTCACTCTTTTTATCTCTTTCTATCTCTATCTCTCTCTCTATTTTTCTTCTGATTTTTTCGGGTTTGATGATGAAAGAGAAGAAAAACTAACAAAAAAATGAGACAATTGATAGTGGATCTCGATCAAATCCGATCAATCTAGCCACGGCACCAAAGAGGCAGGCTCTCATTTCCTCTACTGTTGCGCCGTCACGCTGGTCTGGCCATCAACGGTGCTATCGTTGAGATAGACGGCAAAAACAATCTCATCATTGAAAGGAAAGAGAATGAAACCCTAGCTAATTGATCAGTAGAGAGAAAGAGTAAGTGAGTGAAAAAGTGTAGATTGGTAATAAGAAGAAGCGTGACTCCATTGATGGGGTAATTTAGTCATTTTACAAAATGATGTCCTCATGGACAAAATGAAGAAGCACGTGGACCTCCAGACTAAAAAAATTCAAATTTAAACTTTTCGTCTGAGCCCTATTTATAAACTTTATGACTTATTTGTAATTATTTTTTAAATTTTACCTTCATATCAAATTTCTCCTAATTATTTATTTGTGGATGTGTGGTTGTCTCCTTCATTCATACATGCTTTTAAGTGAAAAATATCTTCTACCGCCACTAGAGATGGAGAATAAATATCCACGTAATAATTTCTTTATTTTGCCTTTTCCTATTCATCAAGATTTTTTTTTTTTTTATTTTTATTCGTTTTCCAATTTTTTGGCCTATAGTACTATGTATTTTAACAATTAAATTATACCATTGACCCATTAAACCCACATCGGTAGTTAATATGGGTTTTTTGAATTTATTTATTTATTTTTGGCAATCAATAAACTGACTATTATTAGAATTATACAAAAAAAGACATTGAACTATGAAGTCATACAAATCCAACAAAGACCCACAACAAGTACATGGGAATGTCACAAGATATTAAACTGGAAATTCAATTATGAAATTTGAAAAGTCTAAACAAAAATACCAAACAAGAATTGACTTTAACCTCCTACTAAGGTTTTGTTTAGAAATTGACTAGTAATTTTTTGATTTCTTAATTTTTAATGAAATAAAAAAAAATATTAATATATTTGAAAATAATTTTTTCCAGTTGTATATAAAATTGTAAATTACTGGGATGTTTAGTGGCTTCTAGGTTTTTAAGTAAATTTCTTTTTTTTTTTGGACTTTTTTTGTTATTTACTGTAAAATATGAATTTCCCCTTAATACGGACTAATATGAATTTTCTGCAAAATATATAAGCATTTCCCCCTCTCTTATTGGCCAGCCTTGACCGACAACCAAAACACAAAAACAAACAAAAAAAAAAAATTTATTTGTAGCTAATTTAGTAGGATACGGATCTTTGTCATAGATATAGATTTTTCTTCGATGATTTTATCCTAGTAAAGTAATTTACGCTCCGTTTATTTGAAGGAGATTGAGCAATAAGTTTTGTATTTTAAATTTAGAATTTATGTAGTTATATATATATATATATAAATTTATTTAATCATTTTGAATATGTAATGACTCATTCCTGCTATATTGGAGTGTTACATTTAAAAAAAACATATTAAAAAGTTTTTTAGTGTCAAATCATACCCGCTACGTTGGAGTATTACATTTAAGAAAAGTATACAAAAGAGCTTTTACTTTTTTTTAGAGTAAAAGTTTTAGAGTGTCACATCATACCCATCACGTTGTTACATTTGAAAAAAATATAATAAGGAGTTTTAGTTTTTTTTAGAATAAAAGTTTTGGAATGTCACGTCATACCCACCACGTTGTCATATTTGAAAAAAGTACACTAACGAGTTTTAGTTTTTTTAGAATGTCACATTAATACCTACCATATTAAAGTATCACATCATACATGTTACATTAATAAAAAGATATAACTGTCAATCAAAACACTACCAAAATCAAAAATAGGACTATACGAAAAGAAACTCTCTACTAATAGAACTTAATAGATCAATTAAAAAAAAAATTAAAATTAATTAAAATACTTATTTGTGAAATAAAATTTATTGATAAATATCATTTTATTTGTGAGATGGGACTTTAATAGATCAATAAACTTACATCATGATGTTTTCTCAACATTCTTTGCCGGGAAAAAAATGTCTAGTTATCCCCTTAATAAATCATTTTACAGTTGACAATGATAGTACTAAGCATTATGATGAGAACTTTATGTAGTTCATCAATAGTCATATTTATTTTCTTGAGAAACTGAGCAAAGGTCTTGGAGATCTTTATGTTGTGGCTCCGTTTGATTTAATTTTAAAATCATATTTTAAGTATGAAATTGTGCTTTGAAAGATAAGTTTTTAAAATAAATTTTGAAAAGAAAATATTTATTTGATTATGAGTTTTGAAAAGAGTTTGGAGTTATATTTTGAAATTGTTTTGGGTTTTTTTTTTAAATATAAAATTTTTCTTAATTTTATTTTTTTAGGATAATTATTTATTTATTTATTTTAATGTGCGTTGTATTTACTACATTTGTGCGCTATATTTTTTTATAAAAAATATTTTAATATTTAAAAATTTTAAAAATATTTTTTTATTTTAAATATATAACTTTTTAAAAATATTTTCTGATTTTTTTTATTTTAAATATTTTATTTTCTTTTTAAAATATTTTAAATATTTTTTTAAAAAAATTTTAAATTTTTTTTAAACTTTAAAAAAATTTGGATCATCCATATATATCTAAATCATAACAAATTATTTGGCCAATACTTGAAAAAATAACAAAATATTTTTTTTTCAAAAAAATAAAAAAATAAAAGAAAATTTTCCTTCAAAAATAAAAATAAAAATTCTGAAAAAATATTTTTTCAAAAAAATAAAAATAATTTTAAAGAACAAAATAAAAAAAATATTATTTTGATTTTTTTTTTAATTTTAAAAATAGAGTTTTAACAAAAATTATAATTATGAGTTTTGAATTGATCGTTTGGTTCGAATTTTGAAACTTTTTAATTAGATTCAGTCTATTTAGCAAGATGGTTTGTGGCTAAAATTGCCACAAAAGACAAAATAGGCTATTTCAGCCACAACAAACAAAATATCACATTCAATCCATAATCATTATACTCTTCTCTCACAAAAAAAGTCAAAAAGCCCTTCCCAAACCAAGCTTTTTAGCCCATGCTAAAATAGTCAAAAAAATTAAAAAGTCAAAAAGTCAACCCACTTCTCAAACCAACCCTAAAAAAGACTAAACGCTCTCGCTTTTTTGGGTTAGATTTGAGTATTAGAATTGGTTCCTTAGATATTCATATAAATTTAAGACACGTGCATTGTTGGAGGTGTGAATATGACTGTATTCAGAGCAGCTGATATAAATATGTAAAGCTTAGGGGTGAACAACGGATATACCGATCCGCCAAAACCGACCGAACCGAACCGAACCGATCCGCCGCATTTTGGACAGATGCGTGATGACAAGCGGACGGTTGCGGATTGATTTTCTCCAATCCGCCAATTTGGCGGATGAATGGCGGATTTGAAATTCTTTTGGCCGCAACCAAACTTTCAAACCGCGAGCACCCTTAGTAATTTATAAGACTTTGTGTTTTCAATTTGTTTTAATATTTTGTTTGTGTTTTCAATTAAAAATAGTTCAAATATTCTGTTGAAAAAAAGTTTTTAACTTGAATATATTTTTTGAATTGAAAAAAATAAACGTATTATTTATCTATATTTTTTGATTTTTAAATCTAACTTTAAAAATAATAAATAGAAAATATGATATATGGTGGTTAGTTTTTGTTTTCAAAAACATATATAAATGTAACAATACAGAGACATACAATCTCTACTATTGCTCTGTTCATGGTTTTGGTGGTTTGAATTGTTTTTATATTTTAAGAACAACAGATGGTAATACTTTATGTGGATGAGGCATGCTGTGATTGTAATATATAGATGAGGCATGCAGTGATTGTGATATTCTAAAGTTTCAAACTTTCTTTCTTTGGATGAGGCATGCAGTAATTGTAATACTTTTTTAAGTCATTGACTGTAATACTCTTTTTTTTTTTTTTTTGAGGAAGTGCATAAGTTGAACTATGTTGAAAATTTATAAAATTTCAAACCGCCAAACCGATTCGCATCCATCCGCCAAACTGCCAATCTGCTCAATCCGCATCCGCTGGATTGGCAGACAGATACGGATTGATTTTTTCCAATCTGCCAATTTGACGGACGAATAACGGATTGGAGGTTTCGTGGCCGCAACCCCTAGTAAAGCCTGATAATTACAATCCTTGGGTGGCGAGTAGGTGGAATATTGGTGAGCCTTGTACTTTTATAATTACTAATGGTTGATATCCCCTCTTAAGTTTTCTCCAAGTTTGGGCTTTCATGTGAATCGTCGGCTTTCTTCTTTGAATTTTATTTTCATTATACTTGCTTAATTAATTGGTAAATTAATTTTGAATTAATCTAATAAATCTTCTCGATTAAAAAAATTCATGTTAATTTCTAAATTAAAAACAATTAGTTATTTACACACTAACTAAAACTTGTTTTCCAAAACCTGCATCATTCTTTTTGTTTGACCCCAACTTTTGTGATTTTTTATTTTATTTACCATTGATAACGTGCTTTCTTTCACATTTAACATTTAAGAAATTGAATTACTGAAATATTATTATAGCAAACCTTATCACAGAATTGTCATTATGGAAAAAAAATTGCACTAATGCACCTACAAGTCTCACTGGATTCTTTATGGGCTAATGCTCCATATAGGGAAAGCTTTCACTCTTGTTGCACCTGAAAAGCTCAAAACAGAGAGCTTTTATTTATTTATTTAACTAAATTTTTATTTTTGGATTAATTAGTGAAAGTCAACTGTTAGTTATATGGTTATTTATTTATGCTATGTAAGAGCATCTCTAACGGTGACTCAAAATTTTCATCAAATCTGAGTCAAAAATGACCAATTTCATCAAATTTGATACCACTCGCTCCAACGATGCATCAAATCTCGTATCAAATCCCGTGGGTCGACCGGTTGATCGACCGGTTGGTTGACCAACCAGTCAACCGGTAAGAGTAAATTTTTTTTTTTTTTTTCGCAGCTTTAAATTGCACCCAAACGGAGTGTATGCTGTAAACGTGTACAACCAGCATTGGGGTTGTACACGTTGATGGTTGTACCCCCATTAAAAGTAGTCCAAAGATTGATGGTTGTACATGTTGCATCAGATTACTGTAAAGTAGCATTGGGGTCTATATGGTTGTATGGTTGGTTGTACACGTTGTTCAGTTCATCAATGGAGAGACGGTTGCCCGGTTGGTTGACCGGCCGGTCAACCGGTAAAGGGAAATAATATTTTTTTTTTTTTTTGAACTGTTTGAACTTTTTTTGACCGGTTTGAACCCACCAATTGTAAAGGCGGTCGCCCGGTTGGTCAACCGGCTGGTTGACCGGTGTACCTCTTTCAACGGTCAGTAACAGTGATTTGGTGAAATCTGTGTCTCGTTCTCAGTTTGATGTTTTTTTTTTGTTGAAATCTCATTTTGATATCAATCTGGTGCAACCGTTGGAGCGTGAAAAAGTGAGTTTTTCATCAAAATTTAAATCTGATGTTGGGTTTGGTTCACTGTTGGAGATGGTCTAAGCAACGCGACACCACTAAAAGTTGAGGATATTAAAAAAAAAAAAAAATTCTAAAAGATTAATATTAATAACATTTGTTTTAAATGACATTTGTCAATTTTATAAATTAAAAAAAAAAAAAAATTCAACATCCTCCTCACCACTTGTCACCTCACAACTTTATTTTTGCACATCTCAGTGCCTAGTGCCACTTTGTGACTTTGACAAAATTTTTAAAATATAGCCATGTCACGATAAAGGTGGCTTTTTTAGCTATATGGGGACAAAATCTTCACAGGTGCAGCCCAACAGTCAATGCCAAGGTCAATTTACGAAATTACCCTCACATGTTAATTTTGGGCATCACCATCAACTGCAGCACACAAAAATTAATTAAAAAAAAAAACCTTTTCCCAAAACACACATTTTCGTAAATTTAACAAAGAAAGTTGAAAAAAAAAAATTAAAACATTTTTTTGTTTTTTGTTAAAATATTTTATAAAAATAAATTCAAACTCTATTTATAAAATATTTTTAAATATTTTAATTTTTTTGTTATGTACTTGATTATTTTTTTAGTGTAGAATTGTGGAGTTTCGAGTTATGTGTTTGGTTATGAGTTTTAAAAATAATTTATTAATTGAGTTTTATTTTATGTATTTGGTTACGATTTGAGTGTAGAGTTGTTTTTAAATTTAAAATATTAACATTTTAAATTATTTAAATTTTTTTGTTAAAATAATTTTTTGAATATTTAAATTATTTAAATTTTTACGATTTAAATTTTTTGAATATTTATTTAAATTTTTTGCTTATTAAATTTTTAGATTATTTACATTATTTAAATAATTTAAAATAAAATTAAAATAAAAATTAAAATTAAAATTAAATTAAAATAAAATAAAAATTAAATTATTTAAAATACACAGGACAATAAAATAAAACCTCACTTTTTATCATTTCACAGAAAATGAAATAAAAATTAAAATAAAATACACATGAAAAAATCATTTGCAAAAAAAAAAAAACATAAATTAAAAAAAAATAACGAGAAAAAACTTAAAAAATGAAAAAAACGTAAATTAAAAAAAATAACAAGAAAAATACGCCTCATTCAAAAATATTTTTAAAAAAAACATGAAAATATAAATTACCATTCGCCACGTAATTTACAAATAAATAAATAAATAAGTTATTGTATACCAATAAAAATAAAGAAGGCAAAAAATGTAAATTAAAGAACAAGAACTAATTAATGTATAAAAAAAAAAAAAGACAAAAACATAAATTTTAAAAAAAAAATTAAGCAAAATACGCCAAATCCAAACCCAAAATAAAAAAATAAAAAATAAAAAATGTACGCAAAATACGCCAAATCCAAACCCAAAATAAAAAAATAAAAAATAAAAAAAAAAATTTAAGCAAAATACGCCAAATCCAAATCGAAAATAAAAAACTTTAAAAAAAAAATTAAGCAAAATATGCCAAATCCAAACCCAAAATAAAAAAATTAAAAAAAAATGTAAGCAAAATACGCCAAATCCAAACCCAAAATAAAAAAATAAAAAAAATTTAAGCAAAATACGCCAAATCCAAACCGAAAATAAATAAATAAATAACATTTAAGCAAAATTTGCCAAATCGAAACCCAAAATAAAAAAAGCCAAAAAGGGCAGATTGGTAATTTAACAGGAAGACACCTCACCAAAAAGCCAAAAAGCCAAAAAAGCCAAAAAGTCCTTCCCAAACCAGACTTTTTAGCCATAGGCTAAAATAGTCAAAAAAGTCAAAAAGCCAACCCACTTCCCAAACGGAGGCTATATATATTTGAATACTTTAGTATTTCGTCTGAGCCCATTTCATCAAAATTTTGAATAGCTTTTTTATTTCTAGCCTATTCCATTCCATTTTGTGAGGACATATTTTTTGAATAACAATACGTGGTTAAGATGGTATCATCGTGTCAGCTGAGGTACCACGTACTCGGGTCATGACACCGAGGTAATCTCGGCTAGGTCGAGGTTATCTGCGAAGATACCGGAATCCAGGATGAGCGGATAACCGATGAGAGTCCTAGAAAGCGAGAGCACCTCAGCCTGGATAAGGATAAAGCTCTTAGGGAGTTTATCTTTATCTATTGAAGAATCCAGGATGAGCATTGGAACAGAGTCCAAGAGAAGCCAGGCTTCTACAGGGATCAGATTAGTGCTGGTTATTAAAGTAAGACACCCTCATGGGTATAAGGTACGTTTTTTGTATTCTGAATAGTGAGTTAAACACTTTTGCTATCTTTGAGAGATAACTGACTTGATTGTCGGAGTGCCCCCGGGTGGACGAACTACCATCGGAGTTTTTTCCTTTTGTAACAGGTTGTTCGGGCACAATCTATTATGCCGGTGTTCTCCAGCTGAGTACCTGTTTGGCAGTGTGGTCAGAAAACAGCACACACAATTTGGTACTGTTTGTGGGAAAGAAAGGAGAATAGATGGCCAACAACAGACAGAAAGAAAAGGTTGGGGACGACATCCCTACTAGGAGTGGTAAGCACTTTGATCCCAACGTAGAGGAGGATAATTGCAACGAAGAAACTTGAAATCAAAATCCCGGAGAGAATGACTTCGGCCAAGAGGGAGACGGACCAAAGAAGGCAGACCGAGGCGGGTATTACAACGAGAACGACCTCCAGGTATGGAAAGATAGATGCCTGCGGAGGGACGGAGAGATGAAGGGAATGGCGAATAAATTGGCGGATCTGCAATCGGTCGTCAATTTCATGATGCAACGTCATGCAGCCACCGTTTCGATTACAAGACACGCCGATTCTAGCGGCTGGGAATAATGCCCAGAAAGAAGGGTAGAAAATAGTCCCTACAGTCCCCTAGCACAGCAGGACCAAGGAACACTCTCACCGACCTTCAAGGGAGGTCGGGCGAGGAGAGTCAATGAAGGGAGATTCTCGGAGGACGCATCGTACCAAAGAAGCTGACCCTAAAGAAAATCGGCATATTCAAGGGAAATAATTGTGTTTCGACGTAACTAATGAAGAAAGATCCTAGAGGACTCATAACGATACTGGGAGTAGCGCACCGAAAAGGCTGAAATCTGTTGATAGCCGAGCTTTTGGACGGATCAAGGAGGATCTGAGAGATTACCTCCAGAGGAAGTGACAAGATGCCGAGGTAACCTTTTTGGTCAAGCCGAGAACACTGTTTTCGGTAGAACTGGACAAATTTGAGGCCCCGAAAAGGTTCCACATACCGAGGTTCTAGATATACGATGGTAAGTCTGACCCTAACTTCCATATCGGCTTGTACCTGAACTCAATGGCACTGTACACCGGGAACGAGCTGTTGCTCTGCAAAGTGTTCCCCTTATCCTTTGGGGAAATCGCATCAAACTAGTTTCACAAGTTGCCGAAAGGAACTGTGAAAAGTTGGGAAAGCCTAGCCGAGATGTTTGTGGCTAGATTTGTGACAAACAAACTATAGCCATTGAGGGTGGACTCCCTGATGGCTCTAAGAATTGGCGAGGATGAAAGCCTTAGGGCCTATGCCAAAAGGTATTATGAGGTGTTCAACCGAATACCAGGATGCAACCAAGAGGTGGCGGTCGTGTCTTTTAAGAACGGCCTAAAAGATGATTGTCTGCTCCGAAAATCACTGGCAAAGACATTACCAAAAAGTATAGAGGAACTTATGGCCAGAATAGAGAAGTATGCGAGAGTTGAGGAAGACACGCTGGGGACAAAAGCGTCGAAACAAGAGAAGAGAAACGGCTCGCCGAAGCGAGGCCGAGGTAACACTGGATACAACAAGCAAGAGACAAGACTGAGAGCTACAAAGACAGTCACAACCGTATTCTGAATTCCGATTTACAAAGTCTTGGAAAGAATCCGGAATCAGCCCTATTATAGAGCACCAGAGAAGCTTCCTGGTGAATTTATGGAAAGAAGTCTGGGGAAACAATGTGTCTACCACAATGAGGACGGGCACCTACCTCAAGAGTGCAGAGCCCTAAAGGCACATCTGGAAGACCTGGTGAGACAAGGTCATCTAAGGGACCTGGTAGATGAGACCAGGACAAGAGAAGAGCAAGCGAGACTGCCACAGGCACCGGCATCACAACCTCCACCAGCACCACAACCGCAAGCAGACGGACCTCGAATGATCAATGTGATTCACTCGAAGGTCAATGAGAACGATATACGTAGGGAAACTTAGAAGGTAAAACACTTGCAACATGTGTATCAGGTCCGGTAGAAAAGACCTAGGGCAGACGAGTGTCAGGGACCAGTGGTGTCCTTTACTGAAGACGACCTAAAGATGGTACAACATCCACACAACGATACCTTGGTAATATCCCTCCAGATTGGAGAGTGCCAAGTAAAGCGAATTCTGATCGACCAGGGCAGCTTTTGTGACATCATGTATGTCAGGTGTTACAAGGAGCTTGGCCTTCACCAAGATGATCTAGAACAATCCAATGGTCCAATGGTCAGGTTCAATAGAACGCCGACATGGCCCCTGGAAGCAGTAAGTTTGGAGGTGCAGGCTGGAACCAAGAAGGTAAAAACTGAGTTCACAATAATTGACACTCTCTCCCCTTACAATGCTATCCTGGAAAGGCCATGGCTGCATGTAATGGGGGTTGTTCCCTCAACATTGCACCAGCTGTTGCGGTTCCCAACAGAGCATGGAATTAAGGAGGTTAGAGGGGATCAGGTGCAGGCAAAGAATTGCTCCATGGCAGCAATGAAATCCACCTGCAATATACGAGAAGCAGAAGCAGCAGAGATTGAGGATGAGGACATGGAAGTCCTTGACGACGTCGTCAAAGAACCAGCCGAGAAAAGTGAGGAAGCGCTGAAGAAAATCTTAGTCCAGTAAGGGGATGAAGAGCGCTTCCTTTTTCTCGGCTAAACCTGTTATCCAGCGAGCAAGAAGGCCGACGTTGATGCATGTAGAGGCAGTAGAAGAGGAAGTAGATAAACTTCTGGAGGCCAGAGCCATATGAGAGGTAAACTACCCGACATGGTTATCAAACACGGTTGTTGTGAAGAAAAAGAATGGGAAGTGGAGGGTCTGCGTGGACTTTACCAACCTGAACAAGGCTTATCCCAAAGACAGTTTCCCACCGCCCAAGATTGATCAATTAGTGGATGCTACTTCAGGGCATGGAAGGATGAGCTTCATGGACGCTTATAGAGGGTATCATCAGATAGCCATGTACCCCCCAGATGAGGAGAATACTGCATTTATCACCCCAAAAGGGCTGTATTGCTACAGAGTGATGCCTTTTGGGTTGAAAAATGCAAGAGCAACCTACTAGAGATTAGTATTAAAGATGTTCAGACATCTAATAGGCAAAACAGTGGAGGTATACATTGATGACATGGTCGTGAAGACCAAGGAACCTGAAGATCATCTGGCTGACCTGAAGACAGTCGTTGACATCCTAAGGACATTTCGACTCTGACTCAATGCATTGAAGTGTGCATTTGGAGTTGGGTCAGGGAAATTCCTAGGATACTTGGTCACTAGAAAGGGCATTGAGGCAAGCCCGGATCAAATCAAGGCCATTTTGGAGTTAGAAAGCCCAACGTCGGCAAAATAAGTGCAGATGTTGACTGGAAGGGCTGCAGCCCTAAACAGATTCATAAGCAGAAGTTCTGATAAATGCAAACCTTTCTTCAGTTTAGTAAAGAAAGCCACATACTTCTTATAGACAGAAGAGTGCGAAGTCGCCTTGGCCGACTTGAAGAAATACTTGACCACAGCCCCACTTCTCTCAAATCCAGTGCCTGGAGAGGAGCTGTCCTTATACTTGGCGGTCTCAGAGCATGCAGTAAGTGTAGTAATAATCAGGGAAGATAAGGGAGAACAGATGGCAGTTTACTATGTGAGTAAAACCCTAGCAGATGAGGAGACTAGATACCTGCCCTTGGAGAAGTTGACACTAGCTTCGGTAATGGCCTTCAAGAAGCTGAATCATTATTTTCAAGCCCACAAGATTGTGGTGTTAACTGAGCATCCTTTGAAATCCCTGTTGCAGCAAGGAGATCTGACAAGTAGGATAGCCAGATGGGTAGTGGTGTTGGGCCAATATGACCTGGAATTCAGACCCAGAACAGCAATCAAAGGCCAAGTTTTGGCCGACTTCGTGGCCAAGTTCACACCAGGCGCCATCATATATCGGGCTCCGTTGAGCCGAGGTATGCGATGTCCAGGTGAACAAGGAGAAACCCAGTCAATGACAGCCAAACAGAGGAAAGAAGAGAAACTCAGGTCCTACAGTATTTACGTCGGCGACTCCTTCCGCCTGTTCGTTGATGGAAGTTCAAACCGACAAGGAGCGAGGGCAGGAGTAGTGCTAGTATCGCCGGATGGACAAATACTTGAACAATCCATTCATTTGGGGTTTAAAGCCTCAAACAACGAGGCAGAGTATGAAGCCTTGATCGCAGGGTTGAAATTGGCAGCAGCAATGGAAGCCGACGAGGTAATGGTCTTTTGTGACTCCCAACTTATCGTCAACCAGGCAACAGGCGAATACGCAGCCCGAGATGAAAGGATGGTGGCTTATGTAAAAGAGGTGAGCAGACTGATGGCATTATTCCAAAATTTCCGACTACAGCAAGTCGGCCGAGATGACAACAGCCATGCTGATGCCTTGGCCAACCTGACTAGTGCAATGAAACTAGGAGAAGCAAGGACAATAATGGTTGACTACTTGTCAAGTCCAAATGTAGAACCACTGAACACAGAACATGACGCAATGTGTGCGGATATGGGACCAAGCTGGATGGATGCAATAATAGTATTTCTTAAAGATAGAAAACTGCCAGATGATCATAAAGAAGCACACAAGATCAGACTGAAGTTGGCAAGATTCAGTTTGACAGCCGAAGGGCATCTCTACAGAAGATCTTTTACTGTACCCCTTTTAAGGTGTGTGCATCCTTCACAAGTTGAAGACTTATTATATGAGATACATGAAGGAGTATGTGGAAGCCACATAGGGGACAGGTCACTTGCTCATAGGGCCATTACTCAGGGGTACTGGTGGCCCTATATGCAGAAATATGCTGAAGCCTATGTCAGAAAGTGTGAAAAGTGTAAGAGGTTTGCACCTCTGATACACCAACCAGCAGCAAATTTGAACCCAGTGTCCAACCCTTGGTCATTTGCCCAATGGGGCATGGATCTTGTTGGACAACTGCCTCAAGCAACTGGACAAAAGAAGTTCCTACTAGTGGTAACAGATTACTTCACCAAGTGGGTTGAAGCTGAACCCCTTACAAAGATTCGGGACATTGATGTAAAGAACTTCATATAGAAGAACATCATCACCAGGTTTGGGATCCCAAGAGCAATAATAGCAGACAATGGAACGCAGTTTGACAGTAAGTTAATCAAAAACTTCTGTGCAAAGTACAAGATCAAGAATTACTATTCCACTCCAAGTTTCCCTCAAAGCAATAAATAAGCAGAAGCATCTAACAAGGTTATCTTGGATGAGATCAAGAAGAGGCTGGAAGCAGCAAAGGGAAAGTGGGTAGACGAGTTGTCCAGTGTACTTTGGGCATATCAGACAACGCCGAAAAGATCAACTGAGGAATCCCCATTTGCCATGGCCTTTGGCACAGAGGTAATAATCCCACTGGAGGTCGGCATCCCTGGGATCAGAACCTAGGGAGTAGAAAATGGTACCAATGAGGCATTCTTGGCCCGAGATCTGGATCTGTTGGAAGAAATGAGGGAGAAAGCAGCAATTCAGCTGGGGGCATACCAACAGCAGCT
The DNA here is from genome assembly GCA_030407325.1 of Camellia japonica. Taxonomy (NCBI): domain Eukaryota; kingdom Viridiplantae; phylum Streptophyta; class Magnoliopsida; order Ericales; family Theaceae; genus Camellia; species Camellia japonica. Next base: position 124,207,813 of record JAPPVO010000029.1, read on the forward strand.
TGCCAAGGCTTACAACAAAAAGGTCAATCCACGAGAGTTTCAAGTCAGGAACCTCGTCTTGAGAAAGGTCGTCGGCAACAAAAGGATCCCAGAGAGGGCAAGCTTGGCCCAAACTGGGAGGGACCTTATAGAATCATCTCGGTCCTGTGCAATGGGGGATATCGACTTGAAGACAGTGAAGGCAAAGAATTGCCAGGACCCTGGAATATTTGTAACCTAAAGTTTTTCTATCATTTAGATTTCATTTTGTTTCTTTCTTTAAAAATCTTTTGTTATTAGCCGAAGTAATTAATAAAATTTTAGCTCGGTTTTTGATTTCAAACTTGTGTAAAACAATTGACCAGTCACTTAGCGATGTTTCTTATTGAAACATGACGAATAACTTAGACTATTATATGGCAGAGTTAAATTATACTTGCATATAATAGAGTTGAACTAAGTTGGCGATATTTCTGATTGAAACATGACGAATAACTTAGACTTATTATATGGCAGAATTGAATTATACTTGCATATAATAGAGTTGAACTAAGTTGGCGATGTTTCTGATTGAAACTTGACGAATAACTTAGACTTATTATGTGGAAGAGTTGAATTATACTTGCATATAATAGAGTTGAACTAAGTTGAATTAACCTAGATTTGCTATGTCAACAGAATGAAAACTTTAAATACATATCAGTTAGATTAACAGAGACCGAGGTTGATAACCTCAGCCAATCTCTGTTTGAATCTGATCTTGGCGACAAGATCATAGGAACACACTTAATGTGAACATAAGTGAAACTTAAGTTCACATTAGGGGGCAGAGAGTTGGAGAACAATGCTTGGAAGTTGGAATTTACATGCTAAAGTTGATTTAACACTTGTTGAAATTTTAAGAAAAATTTACAAGTTGAAGTTAAGCCGAGGTTATGTTGATAGAAGTGTCCACATACTTGCCGAGATCACCATGTTACCATGACTTGGAAGATAATAGAAGACAAAAGTCTTGATAAGTGGAAAGGTTTTAAACAAACACTTGTGAAAATATTTTCACAAATGTTTTCAAGTGTTATGCCAAGGCTGAGATAAACATTTAGAAGATATATCCGAAGTATTTTTACCTTGAGGAGATTACACAGCTAAGGTGTACTCTGAAGACATACAAAATATTCTAAGTATGAAATCATACAAGACAGTAAAGGAAAGACAAGACACTTAGTCAAACAAGAAGACTTGCATTCAAAGGGAAAAAAAAGCACTTTGGCCTACAAAGAGACTACTTCTTCATATTACAAAAGTGGCACATCGGCCAAATACAAAGTTAACATTGTTCAAAACAAAGAGATTTACAGCTGTCCAAAAAGAGAGCAAGTGCTAAAAGGAGGAAAAACTAAAGTTTACACATTTTCCACAGTCTGCCCTGCCTCGACAATTGGTGTTGTGTCAGCCTCGGCAGACAGCTGGGCAAATTTTTTAGCTTGGACCTCGGCGTCGATTTCACGCAGTGTATCATCCAGGCTCTTGTTAGAAGTCTCGACCTCGCCCTCAGAGGTGGTCTTTTGGACCTTGTCCCCCTCATCCTAAGTGAAGTCTAGGACTTGCTCATTCAGAGTTGGGGACTTGGCCCCAGCAGCTTCGGCCTTTTCTGACTTATTAGCCTCAGCATCTTCCTCAGACTTAGCCTCGTCCTCGGATTGGCTTGGAGTGGGGGGGAATTGCAGGACGAGGAGACTGTTATCTCGAAGAGTTGAGTCCTCGGGGACAGCCAATTCCTTTAAGGCAACCATCCAACCAAGGGTAAAACCTTTGTTGCATGCCTGTTTCACTTGCTTCTTATAGTCCTCGCGGACGTCGGCAGCCCCTCGGCGTATGCTTTCTTGTCCGCCGCTTTGATCTCAGCGTCTTTTGCGGCCAGGGCAGCAATGAGCTCGGCTTGGGCTTCAACGGTCTTTGCTTTGGCCTCTTTCTTCTCGGCTTCAAGGACTTTAGCAACGGCCTCAGCAGCTCCTGCCCTTTCATCGGCCTTGTCTTGGGCCTATTTGGCCACCTTAGCCTGATCCATCAATGTCTTCATCTTGGCCTCGGCTTTATTGACGATCTTGAGCAAACCAGCAGCCTCCTTCGTCTTGCGGACCAACTCCTTCTTAATGTCGAAGGCCTGCATCGCGAAGGAATGGGCGTGCTGGATTGCCTAGAAAAAATGAAAAAAATAAAGGTTAGTAAAACTCTCTAAGTATGGAAAAATAGAGAATGAAAAGTACTAAATGTTAGGGGCTTACTTGTACGGAGTGCTGCAACATCAGAGCGAAGTTTTCATATTCGCTGACCTCGACATTGCGTTCGAGGTTTTTTGGAATGAGCAAGGTAGTAGAGAGGGTAACGCTGACTTCAAGGTCAGTCGCGCTGTCGCCGACTCTGACTGGCTTGTCCTCAATAGTGATTGGAGGGGCCTAGGGGGCATCAAATTTCATGGACCACGAGGTTGTTGCAGACTCTGACCTCGGCTTCTTTGATTGGGTCGATTCAAAGGGAACAGCCTCTACGGGCCTCTTTTCAGCAGCAGATGCACTTTTTTCCACCTCGCCCATCATTGAGATTGGCAAGGTATCCTCAGAATCAATCTGAGTTATCGTTGCCTTTGCTTGGGCTTTCTTTAGCCTCTTTGGTTTTCGTTTTGGCTGAGATTGCGATGGAGAAGATTGAATGGTGACGGTGTTGGGGATGTCGGCTAGATGGTCGTCTGCTATAGCCTTTTTACGACCCATCTAGTCGGCGAAAACAGTAACGGTGACCTTAGTACCGAAATGGATCGCTAGAAGAGCAGTTGGGGTGCGGCTGGATCATATGAGGACGCCTCGGCACTTCGGCATCTTCGGCTTCGAGTTTTGTTTACTGGTGTGTGCAGTGGAGTTCGACGTCAGTGTTGGCATTGAGAAGGTGGGATCAGTTGTGGAGCAGAGGCTGATGGTTGCTCCACATGACCAGATGTTGATCCTTGGTCAGGCCTTGATGATTCAGCTTGAGGAGTTGTTGCTGAAGGAGGAGACTTGCTTTTTCTTGGAACGTTGGGAAAGACAGACTTGTAAGTCAGGATGTAGTTGAGCAGCAAAGGGGCTTTGCGCTGGTCAACTGACAGACCCAATAGCTTCTTAAAATCCTTGCTGGATAGAAGTTTTTGCCGAAATCCTTTGGAGGTTGAGGAAGAGCTGCAAGTAAAAAACAGACATTAGATTATTTAGAAGGAACAAAGTATTAAAGACTTGAGAAGTAAGTAAAAGTAACACTTGGCTTTTACCGTCTCCCTCTCTGAACAATTTACGGCTTAGAGGGTAGAGGTGAAGGTTATCATCTGGAAGGAGCTCCCAGTTGCCCGAGACGATGAAATAATCGTCCCCGGCGCCCTTGTTGGAATCAAGGAGGTCGGCGATGAGTTTGTATTCTGTCGACCTCGGCTTAAGGTAGTAAATGTAGTCTTTTTCTGACTTAAGAGCACACATGGTGTAGCAGTACTGGATGTCGGCTAGAGTTACCCTAGCATTTTCTCGGCTAGCTAAGGCAATGATACCGTTGATGAGTCCGTAAGAGTTAATGGCTAATTGCATTGGGTTGAGTTTATAATAGTGAAGGACTTTTCGGAAAAGGATATCAAGAGAGAGCCTAAGTCCACACTCTGTGAAGGCTACTACTGGGAATGGCATAGAGTCGTCTTTAGGCATGATGGAGTCCTCCTCCCCAGCCAACCTGAGATGAACGTCAGCAGGGATGGAAAACTCCTGCTTAAAGTATGCTAGCTTACTTAGGGTGTCTACCCTCCACCTGAACATACCCATAACGTTGGCTAAGTGGGGAAGGTGTTGGATTTTAGAAGGAAGTGGTTTGTTAGGGTTTAAAGGACCTCGGCTAAAACCTAAACGTGTGCTGAGGCGAATTTTTCTGAAGATCAAAAGGGTTTTTGGTTCGGTTTTCCTAAAGATCAAGTTTCTAGAACAAATTCCAAGCCTAAGACTATGGAAACAAGAATTGAGGGCAAGAATCTGGAAAAGACACAAAAAATAGAGACAAGAATATGATTCAGACTCAAGAAGACAAACAAGAAATCAAAGAACACTGAATAAGTTTGTGCAGGTGTGCAAGGCCAAGAACAGTGGCAAAGTTGAGCGAGTGTGTGTGCAATTTGTACATAAAGGTCAAGAATCAAGGACAAGACAAGCACAAAAAATTGCAAGATAGGACATACTCAAAACATGCAAATGATAAAGTTTGAAGCACAGATAAAGATTGGAGAACATGAAGACATTCACCATGGCAATAGACAAAAACAACGGAGTTTGAAACTAAAAGGGAGGGAAACAATGACTTACCACAGAAAATAATGCCGATATGAGATTCGCCGGAGTTTGACGGTGGAAATAGGTAGAGCAGAGTGGAGAGAGCTTCGTCGGAAGAGACAAACAGAGTGATTGCAGAGAGCTTCGAAGGAACAAAAATGGCGGTTTGAGAAATTTCCAGAGGGAGAGAAAACTTGAAGCACATAGAGAAATCAGAAACTGTGAAATGAAAAGACGAAGAGAAAGGGAAGTGATTTTGTCAAAACACGAAAAGGTGGCAAATCGCAATTAGTGTGCCTAGGACGACGTGCTTGTCAGACAGCGCACGCAAGTGCGATGCGACTTAATGGCACGTGTCAGGTACGGTTCACTAAGGAAACGCCGCGTGGCAAAAACGGTTGAATTACTGTGTGTGCAAGCTCATATGCGTATTGAAACTCTTGGAGTTCTTGATTTAATGAGGCAAAGACCTCGGCTATGAGAACGATCTCGGCTAAGAAACTTGAACAAACTTGGTTATTGGTTCCAAAGCATTGATGAGTGCAGACTGTAAGTCTTGGTTGTATTGAGCCGACGAATGATGACCTCGGTAATGAAGGATAAAGCGAAGCTTAGCCGATATGTTAAATGGAAGAAATGATATAAGTTCTATCACCTCAGGATGTCGAGGTAATAGAACCTAGGGGGCAGTTGTGAGGACATATTTTTTGAATGACAACACGTGGCCAAGGTGGCACCGAAGTGCCAGTCGAGGTGCCACGTGCCCAGGTCATGACGCCGAGGTAATCTCGGCCAGGCCGAGGTTATCTGCGAAGATACCAAAATCCGGAATGAGCGGATAACCGACGAGAGTCCTAGAAAGCGGGAGCACCTCAGCCTGGATAAGGGTAAAGCTCTTAGGGAGTTTATCTTTATCTATTAGACAGTCCAGGATGAGTATTGGAACAGAGTTCAAGAGAAGCTAGGCTTCTACAGGGATCAGGTTAGTGCTGGTCATTAAAGTAAAGCACCCTCATGGGTATAAGGTACGTTTTTTATATTCTAAATAGTGAGTTAAGCACTTTTGCTATCTTTGAGAGATAACTAACTTGATCGTCAGAGTGCTCCCGGGTGGATGAACCACCGTCGGAATCTTATCTTTTTGTGACAGGTCGTTTGGGCACAATCTATTCTGCCGGTATTCTCCAGCTGAGTACCTGCTTGGTAGTGTGGTCAGAAATCGACACACATTCCATAATAATAATAATTTATTTTTTACTAACTTACAAACTTGACTTCGTTTTTACTTTTTTTGTTTTTATAACAATTTTTTAATGTCTACGAAGTTTAGCCCATTGGTCAAGATGTTTTATTTTAACCACCCTTTTCATTAGTTTGAGTATTGTTTGTTAGACTTTCTTTCATAGTTGAATATTTAGTTTAATGTAATTCTCATAATATTTATAATTCATTTTCTTTTTATTGATTGACCAAAAAACTGTTTATCCTAAGAGAAATTTCTAAAGCCGCCACTAAAAATAAGCATTTCTTGCATAAAATTTAGAATATTCAATCTTTTATTAGAACAAAACATAATGGCATTAATTTCTGAATGAGAATTTCATATATAGTAAAGAGAATTTCGGTGTTTATAGTGTCAATATATCTTTTGGCAGGTTTTTTATGATCTATAATGGTGTTTTTAAAATTGAAAAAAAGCATTCATTAATTCCATTTGTGTTGTCCATCTGCATAGAATGTAAAATATGTCTATATATTTCGTTGTTCATCATATGTCAAGGAGCAAAGGATCAACTTTAAGATTATTCCTAAAGAAATGGTTTATGCTGCTTTGAAATCATTTATGGCATTCGAACGATTAGAGTTCTCTTTCACTAGTTGTTAATACGCAACATACTCAAGTATCAAAATTTGGTTTCATTGTGTTGCTTGATTATGTTCAAAAAAAAAAAAAATGTATTGTTTTTATTATCATGAAAACATAAATATTTTGAAATGTTTCAAAAACATTTTGAAGCGACAAAATGAATTTAAAAATATATAGAAATGTTTGGAAATATAATTTGGAATCTATATACATATATTACATCTAATAATTGATTAATTAAACTCAGTGGGATTTATATAGAAAAGTTCGGAGAAACATAAAATTGAAATTTATGTAATTATAATAATTGATTAATTAAACATATTGGGATTTAGATAGTTTCATGTAAAAGATTAAGTATAAATTCAATGTTTCTATTGGAACTAGAAATATTTCGGCCATTTCAATAGAAATAAATGGAAATTTTGTTCATTAAACATACTAACAATAAATGCATACAAAACAAAACAAAACAAAACAAGACAAGATAATAGAAAACCAAGTTGTTGCAATTCTACATACTCAAAAATTTCAGAAACATCAATGTGTAATTCAGATCCATTTTATGCATGAATCTTACTAAACACTAATTGAATCTTAACCACATTTACTAATATTGGGCAAAATTTCTTGATAAATTTTTTGGTGAGTAGTTTCATTGTCAATTGGACCTCAAAGTAGCGTGATTCATGAAACTACTACTATCATCCATGCATTAATTCACTCCATATATTATGCTAGCAAGCAAACAAACCATGTATGAAACCCGTGTTTTTTTTTTTTTATTTGCAAACAATTTGAAGTTTTTGAACACAAGCACACACTAGGCCTACAATAAGACAATAAGACAATTAATTGGTAGAGCACACACATAACCATTAATTATCTTATTGTTACATACACTTTGATGATGGAATAACATGTGAACCATAAGCAACATAGTTAACTAGGGCATCACAATGGTTCCACTTTTATTTTTCTCCTCTCATTCTATATAAATTCACACAACATTAATTGTATCCCACTTGATAATCAACATATTTAATGGGGAGGGCGACGATCATCTGGGTAAACATGGTGAGTATCAGTAGATGATCTAGAAGCACTACAAGAAAAAGCATTTTTGCCGACCACTTTTAGCTACCAAAACCAATTTAGTCGTCAAAAGTCAGGGAATTGGCTACCAAAAATAATTTTAGTCGGCAAAAGTCAACTTTTTAGCTACTAATTTTTTTTAGTAGGGGAATGTTGATTATTGGCTACCAAAAAAAATTTAGTAGCTAAAGATATTACAATTGGCGACTAAAAAAATTTTTAGTAGCTAAACATATCACAATTGGCGACTAAAAAAAATTTAGTAGCCGTAGAGGTACCTTTAGCTACTAAATGTTTGGTAGCCGAATGAAAATAAAAAAAATTAATTTTTAATCTTTCCCGACCAAACTTTTGGTCGCCAAAAGTGAAGTTTCGGCGACCAAATTTATTTCAGTCGCTATAGACCTACTTTCGGCTACTAAATATTTGGTAGCCGAATGAAAATAAAAAAAATTAATTTTTAATCTTTCCCGACCAAACTTTTGGTCGCCAAATGTCAAGTTTCGGCGACCAAATTTATTTTAGTCGCTATAGACCTACTTTCGGCTACTAAATGTTTGGTAGCCGAATGAAAATAAAAAAAATTAATTTTTAATCTTTCCCGACCAAACTTTTGGTCGCCAAATGTCAAGTTTTGGCGACCAAATTTATTTTAGTCGCTATAGACCTACTTTCGGCTACTAAATGTTTGGTAGCCGAATGAAAATAAAAAAAATTAATTTTTAATCTTTCCCGACCAAACTTTTGGTCGCCAAATGTCAAGTTTCGGCGACCAAATTTATTTTAGTCGCCATAGACCTACTTTCGGCTACTAAATGTTTGGTAGCCGAATGAAAATAAAAAAAAATTAATTATTTATATTTATATTTATATTTTTTTTATGAAGAGGTTGTACACCCACCATCCAAAAATATTAATTTTTTAAAAAATTAATTATTAAAATAATATGAATTTCTTATTTTGTCCTTTTTTTAAATCCATTAATAATAAAAAATTGACAATTGATAAATATATATAAAAGGTATTTTATAAATGTAATAATTGTATTATAAAAAGAAATTAAATTCTGAAAATAGACTATTATTTTCAGATGAAAAGTACAATTAAACTATTTATACTTTTTACATCATCATATTTCAATAACACTAATAAATTAAGAATAAATCAAAATTCACAAATAAACAGACAAAATATCCCAATTATTTATCATTTCAATAAAATTTTCAATATTATTACCAATACTAATAAAAGACAAAATATCCCAATTATTTGTAAGACATATTGATATTATTTCAGATTTTAAATTTTTTCTTAATTTTTTAATAATTAATTTTTTCAACTTTTTAAAATTATTTTTACGTTATACACGGTTAACAATAATCAAACACTATTGTTAATTTAAATTTGGAGGGAGACATTTCTAATTTAAATTTGAGGGATTTATAAAAGTAATTGGCGACTAAAAAAACACGGGTTGAGCTGGCTCATAATTTTTTTAAAATTTTTTTTCCTTCTTTTATTTTTAATTTTCTTTCTTTCTTTTCTTTCTTATTTTATATAATATAAGAATATAAGAATATAAAATTTTTAAATATATTATTATATTTTTAAGTAAAAAAAATATTATGACAAATATTTAAGATAATTTAATATTTGTAATTTATAATTTTATTACTTATATTTTTATTTAAATATAATTTTAATATATTTGTTACTTTTATTTAAATTTTTTTTAAATAATGAATTTTTTTTGTAACTTTCTATATCTCTTTCTCTCTCTGTGTCTGTTTGTCTGTCTCTCACTCTTCTCTCTCTCTCTCTCTTTCTTTCTATGTGTCTATCTGTCTGTTTATCTCTCTCCCCCATTGTGTTCACATTGCTCATCTCTCTTCTCTCTGTCTCTCTCGTCCAGCTCTCTTCTCTCTATGTTTCTTTTCTGTCTATCACTCTCTCTCACCACCCATCTTCTCTACCACCTTCACCACTACTGCAAACACCATTCCACCACCACTATTACTTCTACTGTTGCTACTTCACCTCTACGACTACCATTACTACTACTATCGCTACCACTCTACTACCACCACTACTACTACTGCTACTACTACTACCATTACCTCTCTTTCACCCCTGCCACTCCATTTACACTACCACTATCACAACTTCACCACTAATCTCTTTCGCTATCACCTTCACCACCACCACCACCACCACCACCACCACCATCATCTCTTATCCACCACCTTCATTGACTACAGAAAATTAACTTTTATTTTAGTAAAAAATATTTTTCATTAAAATATATATTACCCCTACTTCTACAAAATATTTTTAGTATTAATTTTTCCTTCTTTTTTTTTTAATTTTCTTTCTTTCTTTTCCTTCTTATTTTATATATATATATATATATAACAATATAAGAAAATAAGATTTTAAAATATATTATTATATTTTTCAGTAAAAAAATATTACGACAAATATTTAAGATAATTTAATATTTTTAAATTTATAATTTTATTACTTATATTTTTATTTAAATATAATTTTAATATATTTGTTACTTTTATTCCTTATATTTGTTACATATTTTTTTTTTCTTTCTTATTTTAGTGCCTATTTTTATATATATTTTTTATTATTTTTACTTTTACCGACAAAATATTAGTCGCCGATTATAATTAAAATTTTAAACATTGTGCTTCAGAGTTCGGAGGGAAACTTGGGAGGGAAATGTAAGTTTCATTTTTATGTCTCTCACTCTCTGACTCTCTCCCTCTTTCTCATTCTCTCACGCCTCTGCCCTCCTCCATCTCTCTCTCGCCTTTGTCTCCGTCGGCGTCGGGTACGGGAGCTTCACCGCCATCACGCCTCTACCCTCCTCCAGCTCTCTCTCTCTTTCTGATAGCAGCTCTGTTCTTGACACTGGTGAGTGTTTTTCCCCGATTTTTAGGGTTTTAAATTTAGGGATTTTGCCTCAATCGCAAGAATGCTCTCTGTCGTTGTTGTCGATTTGCAGTAGTGAGCATGGGAAACAAGAATGCTTCAATGATTTTTCTAGTTGCTTTATTGATCCATCACTGTTTTGGGTTCTCTCTGTTTTTTGCCCTTTATTTTCTGATTGTCAGGACCGACAGAGCAATAGAGGGCATGTGGTTCTCTCTGTTTTTTGCCCTTTATTTTCTGTTTTTTGCCCTTTATTTTCTGAATCTTGAAGATGAATATGTGATTTCTTGAATCACTAGCAAAATTCGATTATAGTTCTTCTCCCAGGTTGTGCTGAATTTGCTTGAATATTTTTCCACTCTTCTTTCTTTTGTTGTTTGGCATGTTCAATGAAGTTTATGCCTCAAAATCAGAAGGTTTATCCATTTGGTAGGTGTTGGTTTTGAATACACCTCAGGAAACCATTGTGGGTTTATTTATTTTGAGAAAAGCTAATTTGGGGTCATGTTTGGAAACAAAGAATGGGGGAAGTGGAAATAAATAACAATACACTCGTAAACATGGATGTCTTTTATATCTTTGTGCCCAAAATTTATATCCATATACGTAATTTCAGTTTATTTTTATTGGGGCTGCACAGGCGACTAGAGATTGCATATTCTTGATGTGTGTTTCACATGAAGATTGCTTTAAAATGTTTAGATTTTTAATTTGGATGACTGAGCTTCTTTGAAGCAGGTTTCAAACTTGTTTAGGCACTTGAGGCTTTATGAGGAATACACAGGTAATTATTTATTTATTTTCATGCAGCTATTTGATTGATGTTTTGGTTTAATTTTTAGCCTGTTAAATTGCACAAGTAGAGAACAAGATGATGATTTCTTCACTGCAGCTATGTTAAAAACTGAAATATACTGATTTGATAAGCAAGTAAGACTCTTGACTCTCTATACTGAATGGTTGTTGCTTCTCATCTCATGTTTAACTATCTTTACCAAACAGAATGAAGGATCTGATGATGTTAATCAAGTCTTCCCCCTTTGCGGAAGTTCAAAGCATTATTATATACTGCAAATTTCAGGTAATCCCATGAGTTGTTCTTTCCATATAGTGTATACCATGGCCTTAGATAGTTAAATCCTTTGCTTAAAATGATTTTTTTGACAATACAGAATTCAATTGGATGAGTAAGAAGGTCATTGTTCACAATGACCTTAAAATAATTGATTGGTTTCTATATGAGTTTAAAGATATTTGTTGGGGAGGAAGGGATTTCCTTCTGTCATGGCTTGTGTGCTTTAACTAAAAATGGTGTGCAATTACAAAAAAAGAGCAATATACAATTGGAGGTGTGCAATTACAACATGAAGCATTTACTTTATTTTTAATCTATTAACCTTAGGATGCTAAATTGTTATTTTTATGAATTATTATGCGGGTTGTAAGAGGTGGTAGGAGAGAAAATATTTCAATATATGACATTGTTGTTGGTGATGTTATACCTCTTAAGATTGGTGATCAGGTGAGTGTAGCCTATTTAAGTGGGTTTGATTTGTCGGACTCATTGAATACACACACACATGATGTGGTGTGGAACCTCTGCCTTGCTTCCTTCTATCTAATTACTATACATAAACCTGCTCTCTCTCTCTCTCTGTCTCACACACATTTATTTTTTAAATTCCTTTCAAAGTATCTTCTTCTTCTTTTGATGATTCTATGATGGAATGGAAGGACCATTCCTGCCACATTGAGGATCATTAGACTCTATATACAAAGAGATCTATGTTGATTGGCTTCTCAAATATTTTTAACTACTGACTATGCTTGGAGATTAGCTATGCATATTTGAATTAGTATATAATTGAATTAGTTTGCCAACTCTAGTTTACTCCTGACAGTCGATATCTCTTTGCAGTTTAATAATTAATTCTTATTTGTAAGACTTATTGATATCATTTTAAAATTATTTCAGAATTTGTTTCTTCCTCAAATCTTGAAAATTATGTTTAATTATATTCATATTTGAGCTCTGTTTTAGAGACTTTGTAATTATGTTTATTGCTTGGGAATTTTCTAGGTTTTACTCGGGGGTTGTAGCTGGAGCAAGAGAGGCATTGATGAGTGGTGTACCATCCATGTCGATTTCACTGAATTGGTGTGTTTTAGTCCTTGACTCATGATATTTGTTGTTGTTTTCTCATCGCAGTTGATATATGTAATATATTGTTGTCATTACCTAATTCAGGAAGAAGGATGAAAGTCAAGATACTGATTTCAAGGATGCTGTGACTGTCTGTTTACCTTTAATAAAGGCAGCCATAAGAGATATAGAGAAGGGTATTTTCCCCAGAAGTTGCTTACTGAATATAGAAGTTCCCACATCCCCTTTGACAAACAAGGTTTGCCTCTTTCAGTGTTTTACTCAGGATTTTAGTTGTTTTTACTGAAAATCACATGATACATTGATGAAATACTTGGCGCCATCTATAATATATTATTGAAGATTTCTTATATAGTCTCCTTCGTTTAATAGTGATTTTCTCTCTTTATGGTTGTGGTTGATTCTTCACTTGTATATGACTGAACATTTTATTGTGGAATTTGATAAATCTAACAGTTCTCCTTGATGAACAAGCCCCTCTCACTTCAGTGGGTCCCACCATAATGAAACAGTGTGCTGTGAACAATAAAAAATTAGTGTGGATTTAATGTTGCCCTTTATATTTCTTGGGAATCTAATGAGGAATATTTATTTCTTGAATTAATTGGAAATTATTGTTCATTGTTCAACAAGTAGCTACAATTCATTGGTCTGTTTGTTGAAGTATGAAACATGACTTGCCATTATAACGTCCTAATAAACATGACTTGCCAATAATTAAACATCCTAATAAACAGATAGTCTTGACTGAAAGGTGTTTGTAAATGTATTTAACCAAATTGTACATGCATGTGTAGCTTGAACTTAATCCGTTTGTGTAAATATGTTTATATATATGAATATTGTTAGAAAATTTAGGCCTGACTATGAATTCTTCTTCTTCTTTAAATTTCTAATTGCTTTCATATTCATATTCATCACTAGATTAGCTATGTGCTTCCATTGCCTATTAAAATGATTATTTATTTCTAATTTTTGCAGGTATTCTCATCTGATCCAGCTTACAATACCGGAGATCCGCAACTACTTTATAAAAGCACTTACTAGGTGTACAATTAATTTGTTGTGGTACAGAAGTTCTAGGTGTACAATTAATTTGGTTGTTCCAGTATTATGTATGGAATTAAATTCTTGACGTGGGATTAGACATGGTTCTTATGAAATTTGTAATATATATATAAGTGGACGTTCAATATTAATTTTTTGGATGGTTGGAACTGAAATGTGTGCATGTTGATGGATTATATACCGTTGATGAATTATATTGTTTATACAGGGTACAGGTTGTATTAATAATGGATTTAGTGATGGATTAATTTGTACAGGTTGTTTATAGAAAAATTTTATTTAAAAAAAAAAAAAACACGTTAAAGTATTTGGCTACCAAATATTTTGGTAGTTAAATACGTAATAGTTATTCTCAAATTATTTGGCCACCAAAAATTTTGGTCTATAATAGTTATTTTCAAATTATGGTAGCACTTTTAGTGACTAATATATTAGTGGCGGAAACATACCTTTTGCCGACTAAACACAAGTTAGTAGCCAAATGTATACTTTCAGTGACTAATTAATTAGTAGGTAAAAGTGATACCTTCACCGACTAAACACAAGTTAGTAGCCAAATGTATACTTTCGGCGACTAATTAATTAGTAGCTAAAAGTGATACTTTTGCCGACTAAACACAAGTTAGTAGCCAAATGTATACTATCAGCGACTAATTAATTAGTAGGTAAAAGTGATACCTTCACCGACTAAACACAAGTTAGTAGCCAAATATATACTTTCGGCGACTAATTAATTAGTAGCTAAAAGTGATACCTTCACCGACTAAACACAAGTTAGTAGCCAAATGTAGTCACTTTCGGCGACCAAAAAATTTTTAGTCGCCAATACTATCGCCGACAGAGTATAAGCGACGAGTTTGGCGACAAAATATTTTGGTCGCTAATGGTTTCGGCGACTAAATATTAGACTTTTGGCGACCAATATTTTGGTAGCCAAAAGTGACATTTCTTGTAGTGAAGCATTACCATAACTTCCATAACTGTTGTTCTTCTCATCAGCGTTGTCATCACTACTGTTATTGTTGTTGTCGTTGTTATTCACGTCGTTGTTTTTTTTGTTCTCATTATTATTGGCATCAACTGTTGGCACTGATATTGTACTATTTGGATTCCCATAAGTGCTTGATTTTCCGGCATAATTGTTCGGATTGTTAGCTTTCTCTTTTTTACCTTCCTCCAAAATAAACCTTCTTCCATTGGCTTGAAGGCACAATAATGCTAATATAACAACGAGTAGTATGATTATTGTGTTAGAACAATTTTCTGTGTAAATAAAATAACTTGAAACAAAATCAAACAAAATAAAATAAAACTTACAGAATTTATTTTCTCAAACCAAATAAATAATTAAAGACCAAGTCGAGTGTGTGACACTCTGTCCTTAAGACAGATTCGCCCCGCTACGGTACTTACGGTTATGTCACGTCTATCTCCCAGGATACAATGATCTTCACAAAATTGTTGTAGCACACCAAACAAATTTGTATGGCGAACTAAACCTTGTGTTCTATACTCTCTTTGTTTTTTCCTAAAACTAGAATGAAGAAAAATGCATACAATAAAATCTGGACAGCAATGAGACAATTTCAGACTGAATTTCGGGATCCTTAGACTACTAGAATATGGCTCTATTTATAGACAAACACTGCTGTCCGAACAGGTTCCAATTTTGAATGAACAGATGAGATTCAAATGAATAGGTGCAAACTGTTCAAACAGTTTCTGCCGTTGCACATGGAATAGTTTTTCCTTCCAAACAATTTGAAAAACAAATAGCCGTTGGTGGACAAAGTTCTAAACTGTTGGAATAAATTTTATTAAACTATTTGAATAGTTTAATCATAACAAAAACCTTCACTGTTTGGAATAATTATATTAAACTATTTAAATAGTTTAATCATTTTTTAGGAAACCACTTTAGGAAACCAAAAAAAAAAATTATATTTAAATAAAATTCCCACAATAATTTTTATTGAAAAAATTCAAATGAACTTTGTCTAAAAAATTAATGTTAAACTCGAAAACGACGTCAACTTCCTATTCACCCATAAATGGTTTTGACGTTCTGTCTTCACCGTGTGACTTGCCACGCGACAAGGAACACGTCACCTCTTCGGACCCACCCCAAAAGACGTTTGGGGCCCACTTAATTTTGGCCTTAAAGTTTGCCCAAAATAAGCCATATAAAACACCATTTTTTCCAACAATCCCCCACATGAATGGAATTTGACGGAGAGAAAATGAAACAACATGATCTAATTACAGAGAGTACAGAAATTGGAAATATTCTGTAAAGGATAGGTAGCTTTTGGCTTTGAACCTTCCCTTGTGAGACACTATCGGATTTACTAGCTAACCAGTGAACATGATGTCTTGAACTGTTCAGCCGTTTGTGTAAACCAAGACAATAGAACTCGCACAGCATATCCCCAGACACAGTTTAGTTCTCACTATTGTGCTCATTTTGGCCCTAAACAACCTAGTCTTTCATGAGTGCTCTAGAGAATTGTAGCCCTTCACAAATCTCATAGAACCGGCCTAGTTCACACTTACATAGGTGATTCTTATGAAGAGTATCCTATCATACTCCACTAGGTTTACCTAGATATAAGAATCATTAAAATTTTACTTAACCTCAAACGCTATAGACATCACTATTTCATCAAAGAAATGGGTAGGAGTTAGACTCCCCAGTGATCCTTCTGAGTCATTCACAACTCGGTTGTCTCTTTGAACCTAGATCTTGGGATCTCCAGTCAACTAGGTTGGGTTGTCGTTGTGGTAACTCTTATTTAATAGGCTTAAGTCTCATTTCCCTCGATGAATTCTCAACTAACTCTCTTGCTAACCCTTTGGTTAGTGGATCCGCTATGTTGTCTTTAGACTTTACATATTCAATGGAAATAATTCCATTAGAGAGTAGTTGTCTTACGGTATTATGTCGACGACGAATGTGTCTAGACTTACCGTTATACATATGACTCTGTACTCTACCTATTGCTGATTGACTATCGCAATGTATAGATATAGCAGGCACCGGTTTTGGCCATATTGGAATATCTTCAAGGAAGTGGCGAAACCATTCTGCTTCTTCCCCTGCTTTGTCTAAAGCTATGAATTCAGATTCTATAGTAGACCTAGCAATCCAAGTCTGTTTGGAAGATTTCCAAGATACAGCCGCCCCACCAAGAGTAAAGACATACCCACTGGTGGACTTTGAGTCTCTAGTATCCAATATCCAATTTGCATCACAGTAACCTTCAAGTACTGCTGGATATCTAGTATAATTAAGCCCAATGTTACGAGTAAATCGAAGATATCTCAGAACCCTTATAATTGCTTTCCAGTGTTCTACTCCTGGAATACTCGTATATCTACTTAATTTACTTACTGCATAAGCTATATCTGGGCGAGTGCAGTTCATCAAGTACATTAAGCTTCCAATAATTTGGGCATACTCTAATTGAGAAATACTTTCCTGTACATTCTTAGAAAGATACAAATTAACATCTACAGGAGTTCTAGCAAGATGATCGTCATCTTTGCTGAATTTGTCAAGTATTTTCTCAATATAATGAGATTGTGACAAAGCATATCCTTCTGATGTTTTGGTAATTTTCATACCAAGAATTACATCAGCAATGCCCATGTCCTTCATGTCAAAATGTTTATTCAACATTTTCTTGTAGTTTTAATCATGTCATTATTACTACCTATAATGAGCATATCATCCACATAAAGACATACAATGACATAACCTTTGTCGTGTTTTTAATATAAACACATTTGTCACATTCATTAATTTTAAAACCATTTGACATCATTGCCTTGTCAAAGCTTGTTTTAAATCATATAATGATTTAACCAATTTACACATTTTCTTTTCTTTTCCGAGAACAGAAAAACCTTTTGGTTGTTCCATGTAAATTTCTTCATTTAACTCACCATTTAAGAAAGCGGTTTTCATATCCATTTGATGAATTTCTAGATTGTATAGAGATGCAATGGCAATTAGCATTCTAATGGATGTTATTCTAGTAACTGATGAGTATGTGTCAAAGTAATCAAGACCTTCTTTTTGTCTAAAACTTTTGACCACAAGTCTTGCCTTGTATTTGTCAACTGATCCATCCGCTTTCAAT
Source organism: Camellia japonica (assembly GCA_030407325.1). NCBI lineage: Eukaryota > Viridiplantae > Streptophyta > Magnoliopsida > Ericales > Theaceae > Camellia > Camellia japonica. The sequence goes on from JAPPVO010000029.1 coordinate 124,225,405, forward strand.
TTTCTTTTGAAAATCCACTTGTACCCAAGAGGTTTACAACCTGGTGGCAAAACCACCAATTCCCAAGTGTGATTTTGCAAGATGGATTCAACTTCACTGTTGACAGCTTCTTTCCATAAAGGAGCTTCAGGACTGGACATAGCCTCTTTAAAAGTTAAAGGCTCATTTTCTAACAAATATGTTAGGAAATCTGGACCAAAAGATTTTGAGGTTCTAGCACGTTTGCTACGCATAGGTTCCTCTTCCTCTAACTCTTGTTCTTGTTCTTGATCATGACTAGTAATAGCATCATGAGATCTTTTATTATTACTAGTCTCTTGTCCAATCTTATTTGGAAATACATGTTCAAAAAATGATGCATTCCTTGACTCAATAATAGTATTTACATGCATTTCGGTATGTTCTGATTTATGAATCAAAAACCGATATGCACTACTATTCTTAGCATAACCAATGAAAATACAATCAATGGTCTTAAGACCTATCTTAGTCTTTTTAGGACTAGGAATAGCCACTTTAGCCAAACACCCCACACTTTTTAAGTATTTGTAGGATGGTACTCTTCCATGCCACAATTCGTAAGGTGTTTGATTCACTTTCTTTCGGGATACTTTATTAAGTATATAATTAGCAGAAAGTATTGCTTTCCCCCACAAGTTCTGAGGTAATCCAGAACTGATTAACATGGCATTCATAATTTCTTTTAAAGTCCTATTTTTCCTTTCAGCAATTCCATTTTGCTGAGGTGAGTAAGGAGCGGTGGTTTGATGAATTATTCCATGTTCTTTACAAAACTCACCAAAAGGTGATTCATATTCACCAACTCTATCACTTCTAAGTTTCTTGATTTTCTTACCAAGTTGATTTTCAACTTCATTCTTATATTGAATGAAAGTTTTCAAAGCTTCATCCTTGGTTCGAATTAAATAAACATAACTATATCTAGTATAGTCATCTATAAAAGTGATAAAATACTTTTTCCCACCTCTAGTTTGAATTGATTTAAAATCACAAATGTCACTATGAATTAATTCAAGTGGTTCCGTACTTCTTTCAATTGAATGAAAAGGAGTTTTAGATAATTTTGCCTCAACACAAATTTCACATTTATGATTTGAATCAATGTCAAATTTAGGTAAATATTCCATATTAATTAATCTACGCAAAGATTCATAATTAACATGTCCTAATCTACCATGCCATAAATTTGAAGACTCAAGCAAGTAAGAAGAAGATGTATTATTATTAATAACTGATAGTACAACGGTCATTACATTTAACTTGAAAAGGCCACCAGACATGTAACCTTTTCCTACATACATCCCATTCTTAGTAAGTACAAATTTATCACTCTCAAATACTAGACTAAACCCATTCTTACTCAACAGAGATCCGGAAACAAGATTCTTCGAATATCCGGTACATGCAGCACATTGTTGAGAGTGAGTTCCTTTCCTGATGTCATCTTGAGAACAATCTTCCCTTGTCCTTCAACTTTGGAAGTTGAGGAGTTGCCCATAAAAGTTGCTCATCATTGTCCACTGTAGAATAAGATGTAAACATCTTTTTGTCGGCACAGATATGGCGAGTAGCACCAGTGTCCACCCACCATTCTTTAGGATTTCCAACAAGATTTGCCTCGGAAACAACTGTAGTAAGATTGATGTCATCAACACCATTGGAAATATTGTCCACTTCGGTCATATAGGCTTGAGTAGGCTTCTTACTTGTTCTTCTTTTGTTTTTGCCTTTGCTACGGCAATCTTTGGCCCGATGTCCCTCTTTGTCACAGATGTAACATTTGCCATTAAACTTGTACTTTTTATTATCCCCCCCTTTAGAGCCTTGTGATGAACTTTCTCCAGAAGACTTTCGTTTCTTGGTTTTTGAAGCATATTCCACCACATTTGCCTTAGACTCCATAGGATGCTTACCGGTCCGCTTTTCAGAATTGCGGTTGTCCTCCTCAATCCTCAAACGCACAATTAATTCTTCCATAGAAATTTCTTTGCCCTTGTGTTTGAGATAGTTCTTGAATTCCTTCCAGCCTTTTGATAATTTTCAATTAAGGCTGCAACTTGGAAGGATTCACTGAGAGACATGCCTTCTACGTGAATGTCATGCAGAATGAGTTGGAAATCTTGAGCTTGGCTGATCACAGTTTTGAATCAACCATTACAAAATCCAAGGAATCTGCCAACCACAAATTTCTTTGAGCCGGCATCTTCCGTTTTGTACTTTTTCTCCAACGATTCCCAAAGTTCTTTTGCTGTCTTGATTAGACTGTAGACGTTGTATAATGTGTTGTCAAGTCCGTTCAAGATGTAGTTCCGGCAAAGGAAATCGGCATGTTTCCAAGCATCAACCGCAGCAACCACTTGCCGGTCGGTTTCATCCTCTTTCAAGATAGGAGCATCTTTACGGAGGAAACGAGCCAGGTTCAGAGTTGTAAGATAGAACAACATTTTCTGTGCCATCTTTTAAAGTCAATTCTGAGAACTTCTCTGGCTTTTCACCGTAATTTACTGGTACTGTTACAACAGAAGGGGGGTTGGGTCATTGCAGCCACCACAGTAGTACTTGTTAGGCATTGTTTCAGTAGTAAATCAATTCTAATTATAAACAAAATATAATTAGAATTTACAGTACACAAAAAATTAAACCAAATTCACATAATTAAATTCTATAAAATAAAAGAAACAAGAATGTAACTTTTATTTTCCAATTAATTTGGAAATAAAATAAAATTTATTCAACCAAATTAATTCCACCAGAAATTAAATTCTGTAAAATAAAAGAAATAAGAAAATAACTTTTATTTTTCAATTAAATTGGAAATAAATAAAATTTATTCAATCAATTAATTTTACACAGAAAATTAATTCTGTATTAACACTTCAATAATTTAAAATACTAAAACAGAATTTTAAGTAATGAAAACTCAAAAAATAATTTCTAAAACCCAAAATTAATTTCTGAAAAAATTTTCACAAAAATATATTCTGAATTGTTAATGACACCAGTATCGTACTACTAGTTGTCAAAGAAAATAGACAATATATTACTACTATCTGTTCAAATAGCATATAATCACTATTTGTTTTTCCATCCAGAATATTATGGAAAAAATCCACAGAAATAATTTCTTAAAAGAAGAAAGAGAATTTAAGGAAACAAACAAAAAAATTCTGTAAACAGAATAAATTCAAATCTGTCTTAAGATTGTTGGAATATTTAAAGACCAAGTCGAGTGTGTGACACTCTGTCCTTAAGACAGATTCGCCCCGCTACGGTGCTTACGGTTATGTGGCGTCTATCTCCCAGGATACAATGATCTTCACAAATTGTTGTAGCACACCAAACAAATTTGTACGGCAAACCAAACCTTGTGTTCTATACTCTCTTTGTTTTTTCCTAAAACTAGAATGAAGAAAAATGCACACAATAAAATCTGGACAACAATGAGACAATTTCAGACTAAATTTCAGGATCCTAGACTGCTGGAATATGGCTCTATTTATAGACAACATTGTTGTCCGAACAAGTTCCAATTTTGAATGAACAGATGAGATTCAAATGAATAGGTGCAAACTGTTCAAACATTTCTGCCGTTGCACATGAATAGTTTTCCTCCAACAATTTGAAAAACAAATAGTCGTTGGTGGACAAAGTTCTACATTGTTGGAATAAATTTTATTAAACTAGGCTTGGTTTGGGAAGTGAGTTGGCTTTTGCTTTTTTTTTTTGGCTATTTTAGCTTGGGCTAAAAAGCTTGGTTTGGGAAGGGCTTTTTGGCTTTTTTTGCTTTTTGGCTTTTTTGACTTTTTTTGTGAGAGAATAATGTAATGATTATGGTTGGATTGATTGTTGTTATGACTAAAATAGCCTATTTTGTTTTTGTGGCTAAAAAAATAAAAAAAAGCCTGAAAACCAACTTGCCAAACAGAGGCTCATAATTATATTAAACTATTTGAATAGTTAATCATAACAAAAACCTTCACTGTTTGGAATAATATATTAAACTATTTAAATAGTTTAATCATTTTTTAGGAAACCACTTTAGGAAACCAAAAAATAAATTTATATTTAAATAAAATTCTCACAATAATTTTATTGAAAAATTCAAATGAACTTTGTCTAAAAAATTAATATTAAACTCGAAAACGACGTCAACTTCCCATTCACCTATAAATGATTTTGACGTTCTGTCTTCACCGTGGACTTATCACGCGGCAAGGAACACGTCACCTCTTCGGATCCACCCCAAAAGACGTTTGGGTCAAATGAACTTTGTCTAAAAAATTAATATTAAACTCGAAAACGACGTCAACTTCCCATTCACCTATAAATGATTTTGACGTTCTGTCTTCACCGTGTGACTTATCACGCGGCAAGGAACACGTCACCTCTTCGGATCCACCCCAAAAGACGTTTGGGGCCCACTTAATTTTGGCCTTAAAGTTTGCCCAAAATAAGCCATATAAAACACCATTTTTTCCAACATATTGTCTTCATGATCAAACTGTCTTTTTTCAAAGTTAGAAGCAATAATTGAAAATTAGTAGTTAGAATGTAATTAAAAGTGCATGATTAAAAAAATAGTTTAGAATGAACTCTTCTATTTAGATTGAACTAGTAAAAGAAGTGTATTGACATACCTGCTTTCTTCTTGGTTTGGTAGAATGAGGGATGAGCATTGCACTACTAGAAGAAGAGAATTTATAGAAGATATATATATCGGCTTAATGATGATTAATGGGAAGGTAAGATGAAAATGTTACGGCACTAAGAGCACAGAGGCATAATGGAGCAATCACAAATTGTTGGCCTTATTGGAAGAGTTAACTTGTATAAAATGTACAGAGCAAAAATGCTAAATATACATAATTTTTGTAAAAAGAATTTACATAAAATAATGTGACGGTGATATTTTTATAATTACAAGTCACTTGGATGGACTTTTGTTTTTTAATGAATGGATCTATATAAATACATCATTCTATTTGAAAATTTTGTACATAAATATAGTTGTGCAATATTACCCTTTTTAGAAATTAGATCCACTTGGTGTTGTCTAATTTTAGAATAGTGCTATACAAATAAAAAAAAATTATAATAAAAATTAAAGGTCTTGCTAAAAGTGCCCAAGAGGCACAAGAGATAAAAAAGTAAAAATATACAAAACGCTGTTTATTAATTTCATAATATTTTTTATTGATTTGAAAACTTTTTTTATTAATATTTTCATACTTTTCAATAGTAGATAATGTTCCAAGACACTAAAAGGCATGGTAAACTTTGATTATTATCACCTTAATACAAAATGGTAAACTTTCATACTTTTCAAAAAATAATACAAAATGACATGGTAAACTTTGATTATTATCACCTTAAACTAAAAGGCACACATAAGGTGGTTTATATTTTTTAAAATGTTATAACCATATCATTCTTATTAATAATTTAATAAATATATGTTGTAAATCTATAAATTTTTACATTTTAATAGATTGATTATGTTTCTTCTTTGATTCTCTTGATCAAATGATGTTCCACTAGAACTAGTTTCCCTGACTATATGCCAACCATAATGATGATGATTGGTGAATGACAATATCATAATGTCATAATTAAAAAACTTTAATGATTTTTTCTAATTATTTCTAAATCCCACTTGCATGCATGGTAAAAAGGGGAACTTTTAACGTGGAACAATCAGTAAAGTACTGTAAATAAAATGGAAAAACAAAGTTGGTGAATCCAAAAGGGTTTAATTTCAGTGGAAAGAAATCTAGAATGGGAACATTTTTTTTTTTTTTTTTTGTGCAAAAAATAAGATATTGGTGGGTTAGATTACAACGAAAATGTGCAGTTGCTCCATTGACTTAAATACTGAACCTCTGATATTCTCACTATCCCAAGACACAATTACATGAACCACTAGACCAACCGTCATATCCAATGAGAACAATATTCTTATCCATTATTTTTCATATAAAAGGTAACTTTAGTTTTATTTCTAACAATCAATAGGAGAGAAATATGAAAAGGGAAAACTTACATCGTACAATAATATCATAAGGATAATTATTCAGTAGTTTTGAAATATCATGTGGTATTGTTTACATAGTGCTTCCAACCTTTGATGTAGCAAAAAACTTTATAAGTGGAACAATACTGATTTACCTTTGTTAAGTAATTAGGAGACAAGAGATGACTCATCACATGTATTTTGTGATTTTTCATTTACCAAAGTATACCATAAAACCAAATACCACATAATATTTCAAGACTACCTCATAATTTTACAATGAGGGGACTCAAACACGAACAACACACTTGAAAAGTAAAGTATTTCATCCATTAAGCTAACTCTTAGTTTTAAAATGCCCTCTGTTGATAACTAAAAGGGCCTATTTTCATAGATGTGCAATTGCATATTCACCTACAAAGTGCAGCAAATATTTTCTTTGGATTTTGGAAAATACAAAATTGATGAAAAGAATTTGAGATTCACAGAGAGAGAGGTTTGGAAATTTTGGTATGTTAAATACTTACAGAATTCTAGAATTTTCACATTATTCCAACACATATCTTATATTTTAAACAATATATATATATATATATATATATATAATTTCACAATATTTAAGCTGATCCACCCATATGTACACATTACAAACATAATAACACTATTACATAAGTACATGTACATGTTAAATATATATATATATATAATATTTAATTTAATTTGATGATCCGCTCAAAATACTAATAGCCTACACATCTCAAAATACTGAGTCAATAATGTGTTATGAGATTCTAGTATTGTGTCATGGGAGTGACTCTTCATGGTTCAAAATAACATAATTTTACAGAGAAATGATATATATCACCGGTTGTTATAATTATTTTGTATCAATTTTACATAAATATTTATAATTAATTTTTATTTAAAAATAATAATTAATAAAAAAATAATATTCTTTTGCAATACGACACGACGAAAAAAATTGACTATAAATTTATTTTTTTTATATAGGAGAAAATTAATTTAAAAAACCAGATGAAATTGGACCTGTTGAAATTAACTAACCAGTCATATGTTAATTATATGGGCCTATGCATTGGAGTGGGCCAAGTATAGCTTTGTTTGAGTAGAAGTTGGCCCAAAAAGAAGACGAAAGAAGTGACATGTTGAGCAAACCTATTCCTTGGGGTCTAAGGCTCGGTTTGGTATCATTTCCAATTATAAGTTAAATTTTATGATTATATTTTTTTTAGATTATTAGTTTTAAAAAAAATTAAATAAGTTGTAAATTTATTTGGTGTAACTTTTGAAATTTGTGAAAAAAAAATTGAACATATTTGGTTAAATACTCTGGCATATAATTTTTTTGTTGTGCGAATTTCAAGAATGACCTAAAAAATTATAATTAAGATAAAAGAGATGGTTTTTCTTTGTCCATGTATACTTATTTAAGAGTTTTGATTCAGCTAAAAAATGTTACAAATTGTAACTTAAGAAAATCTTTTCTTTTCTTTTCTTTTTTCTTTTTTGTTTTTGTGTATGTGTGTGTGTAGGGACGGAACCAGAATTTCATTACCGGAGAGGTCAAAAGAAAAATAATTTTTTTTCACTATATACACAAAACACACATATATGTATATATGATATATAAGTTATATATACATAATAAAAAAAAAATTAAATACTATAGGAGCAATTTCTAATAGGATGAATAAGTTTTTTGATGTAAAATAGAAAGAGAATTCAAGATAGAAGAAGAATGACATATATATTTTTTTATATATGGGGCCATTTTATATATAAAATGATATATATATATATATATATATATATTTAAAGTTCTATGACACAACAATAATGTTCATAGAAACAAGGGAGTCATGACTCCTCATAGTTATAATTTCAAATAAGTTATAATTTAAAATAACAACAAATAATTATTTATAAGTGCTCCCAAATGAGGCTTCAGAATGATGAGATCAATTCTCCAAGCTTACTATAGCAATTACTTTTCATTGTGGCCATGTTTAGGTTTGCAGATATGATATAAGAGGGGATACACTATTCTTTGGAGGGAGGGTATTTTATTATTTGTGATAAAAATCATGCTAACAATTATCCCAAGTATAAGAAAAGAAAAAGATTATGGGACATCTTCTTCACTGATTTCAAAACAATTTTCAGGAATTTGATTATCTTTTTCAAAACACTTTTTATTTCAATCCTGAAATTAGCTAGTGACTTAGAGATACTTGCTAGCATTTTTTTACCTTGTAATAAAAGTTATTTATTACCATGATAAAAATAAAAAATAAAAAATATCACACCCTAAAACAAAATAATCTTACATATAGGAGATAAAAGGAAAACATGAGTTTTGATTTTAGAGTGTGAATTGTTATCTTTGTTTTTAATTTTTATTTATTTATTTTTTGTCTAAAAAGACCTTGCTTTGGACATGCCAAAATAAACAATTTGTGAGGGCTATGTCAAAAACCCTTCCATGGCCTGCATTCTAGAAGATTCTAGAAGCCGGCCTTAATTGGATCAAATTTATTTTTAATTAATTAATGTTGTTGTTGTTGATTATTGTTATTATTATTATTATTATTATATGTGATAAGCAAGGGATGAATTGCTAATCAAGGCAATAAACTCGTGTGCACTTGTCTTTAATTTATTGTTATTATAATAATAGACTAATGCTTATATATTCATAAATAATGTGGATGTCCATATTAGTCCCCTACAAACCAAGCAAGCAAAGAAACTTATTAATCAAATCAAGCACAGATACATAGACAACAATAATGTGGGGTGAATCATATGTTTACTTAATTAGTTTGGGAAGACTAAATAAGTGTACTTTTTGTCTTTTTGGACAAAAAAATTGAGTTGAAAATAGGGATGTTTGGGTTAACTTTTTGACTTTTTATGGAAAAATGTGTAATAAAAAATTGTGAAAATTGGTTTTTAGAGGAAAATTTAAATTGGGAGTTGTGCAGCCGTAATTGTTGACTTTTGGTGAAATTAAGATTTCTATCTATATTCAACTGATCGATATGATATTGCCCGTTACATACGTATTAAAAATTTGAAATTTTTGGATATTGATATATATTTTGATATGTTATTTAAACCCATGGTTTGAATATATATATATATATATAAATTGCAAATCATTATGCAAAAAATGCGAAGTGGATCAATAAAAAAATAAAAATAAAAAAATGATTTATGAGTAAGTAGGAAGTGATTGTTTAATAGAAAATCACAATTCAGTATAAATTTTTAAAAATAAAATTTAAATTAGTGATAAGTCTTCAATAATTAAAGTTATAAATTTTTTCATAAATTTATAAATATTTTGTGAAGGCACAACTAATTTATAATTTTGCCTTGTTTTAAATCTTCTGCTTAGATTTTTTTTTTTTTTTTTTGGCCGGGGGGGGGGGGGGGGGGCTGTTGAATAATCTTCTGTTTAGATCTTCTCTAGCCTTTGATGTATTTAGGATAATTGTTTGGGGGAAATTACTTATCAATGATAATTTATAAAACAATATGACATATTTATAAAAAAAAATATTAGGGATTTTTTTTTAAGGTCCTTGGTATTAAGATTTTATAACATAAAGGACACTCAATATTTTCATAATGTCTAAGGTCTCTCAACATCAATCTAGAGAAAATTCGATCCAGAGAATTTCTCTGAACTGTCCAAAGAAAATTCGATCTAGATAAAATTTTACACATCTCCGACACCAATTTTCTCTGGACACATCACAGATAAAATTTTACACATCACAGAAAAAATTTCTCTCGACACATGACAGAGACAAATTTACACATCTCTAACACCAAATTTCTCTAGACACATCACAGAGAAACTTTTACACATTTCCAACACTAATTTCTCTAGACACATCACAGATAAAATTTTACAGATCACCAACACCTAATTTCTCTAGACACATCACAGAGAAAATTTTACACATCACTAACACTAAATTTCTCTGGGCACATCACAGAGAAAATTTTACACATCTCCAATACCAAATTTCTCTAGGCACATCACAGATAAAATTTTACACATCTCCAACACCAAATTTCTCTGAACACATCACAGAGAAAATTTTACATATCACCAACACCAAATTTCTTTGGATTAATTTTCTTTGGACTTAAATAAAAGTCCAGAGCAATTCACTTTCAAAATCACAAAAAACAAAAACACATATTCAGATAAAGAAGGTGATTCAACCCTTTGGGCAGATGTATTGAAGTATTTTGGTGAACTTGGAGAAGATTGCTCAAAAGAAGTCAAGGAAATTTTGACTTATATTGAGAGAGATAACATCTTGCCTCCTATTATTGTTCTTCAAACTCTGTCCATAAATCCATGCCTTACTCTCTCTGTCATTAAAGATTATATAGCCAGAAAACTTGAATAGGAATCAAATGTAATTGAAGAGGACAAACGATCTATTGATAAGTATCAGGTTGGTGTTCAATTATTTTATAGTCTAATGAAAATTATATATATATATATATATATAGAGAGAGAGAGAGAGACACACACACACACACGCCACACACACACACACACACAAATTCAAGTGCAAGGTGTGGATCGGAGAATTACATACACTATACATATATATATATGTGTGTGTGTCTATGTTTTTTTTTTTTTTTTTGGAGATATAAGGCAAATTTATAGTGTTCAACTTCTTTCAAGAAATAACGCAAGATTAATAATAGTAGCAAAATAATTCTCAGCGGATATAAAATAAATGCAATGAACATAACTAAATAAAGAGCCCGCAGGCTTACATCATTTAAATCAAGAGGAAGGATTTAACCCTTTTACATCCATGGCGTTCCGCCTACACGAAAAAGGCCCCGTGGCCAAAAATAAAAAAGAATCGAAATGTTGTAGCACATCTTGATAATCACCTGAAAAAGATTCAACAACGTGGGATGAATATATAGTCCAGTAAGGATCTCAACATGATCCTCAACAATAACGACTTACAGATAGCTACAATCATGAATGCTAGACTCATACCATATAAATAATGTGACATTTTTTATAACCAAAGTATACTTACATAAATACTTTTCTTAAAAACATTCGGTTTGTTCACCAACACCAAGGTTCGCTATTACTACCCCTTTTCCGATCTAAACAATTATTACACGATAACTATATTTTCCAGTTATGATTACAAATACTACTCAGGATCCGTTTTATTTTGAAAGCACTCTCGTCGAATTTGATTCCTTGACATTATTCATGACTCAAATATAATTATAGTCCGTCTCTACGAGTTCATCATTCTCAAATTTAGATTCAAAATCAAAGATTACTTTCAGTAAAAACTTATGATGGAAGCTCACACAACCACTCTCTAGCACGTCCAAACTTACAAGAACACCTTACTCAACATATGAGACAATCTAACTTGATCAAAACACAATCATCATAACACATGATACACCAATCAAACTGAACATCAATAATAAAACAACTCCGCTCTACTCGCCAGAAGCACAGTAACCAAGATACATGTATCCACATAAATGTGCATTTACCAGACACCCAGCTGGAAGGAAATGGTACCTCTGCCAATTTACCAGGTGCTAGCTGGAAGGGACTGGTACCTTTGATTATAGCGCAGCCAATTTACCAGGCGCTAGCTGGAAGGGAATGTACCTCTCATTTTTAGCGCAACACACACACCCATATCACCTCACAACATGATAAGGTGCAACCAACAAGTGTAACACATACACACAAGTAATCAACACACAATGTCATCCTCCACCGATGACCAAGGACAAAACCTCTAAGCAACATGTATTCTTAACCTCACAACATGATAAGGTGCAACCAACAAGTGTAACACATACACACAAGTAATCAACACAACAATGTCATCCCTCACCGATGACAAGGACAAAACCTCTAAGCAACATGTATTCAACTTACACATTAACAACAATAATTCACAAGGGACTTAGATCCAATTAGAAAAATGATGAATTTAAATATTCGTGATTCAACCCCAAGTCAATCTTCCGCCAAACTAACCACAATGTTAGCATTTCATCCTTCTATTTGAGAAATCAATTGCCTTATCCTCTCTTCTACATTAATCCTCTCCACCCTTTGCCTCAATTCATTTAGTTTCTTCTCACAAGGGAGTATGACCAACTCACATTCTTTCATTTTAGATAAATGATTTCAATCATAACTAACAAGGTTAAGATTTACTCCATTTCAACCTAACGGTAATAAGTGCCATAACATTCAAAACTCATGATTTAATTTCTTTTTTTTTTTTCACATTTAACAACTTATCAATTTGTTAGACTTAACAAAATTAACTCAACACAAGTTAAATACTCAAATTTATGAGACACCCGATTTAATCACAAGTTATTGCCAAGTCAATAATCAAATCCTAAATTCGTAACATGATAATTCATCATTTAAATTTCTAATTCCATAACATGCTTAACCCACAATAAAACCCTTTTTGACAAATGAGAAAATTAATTACAATTTAGGGCTTCACTTCCCCCTTTACATAAACAAGCTAAACTACTACTCGAAAATTAATCCAACAACAATAAACTCCCAATTTACAACCTCACACAACCCATCCTGAACCCCCATTCATGATTTTCAAAAGAAATCCAAAACAACAAGGTTTTTATGCAATATGAACATACCACATGTCTATCTATAGATGAAGCATTGAAGAAAATTAAGGAAATCCCTACCTCAAGAGAGAAGAGGAGAAAGAGCCCAAAAATCAACCTCGCCGAAATACGATCTTCACCGGTCAAGACGAAGCCCTTGACACACTCATCATTTTGGTATAAGAGACTAGCATCAAAATCCCAATAGATTTCTTGAGATCAAAGAAGATGTAAAACTTTGGGGGTTTGGGTAGAGTGAGATGAGAGAAAATGAGAGAAAATATTGTAGAGAGAGTGATATAATCTGAAAATGAAAGCAAAAGGAACAAAATATCAAAATATAGCTGAAAGCACGAAAATCGGAGCAGAAAATGCGCACCCTCGCACGTACGGAGTGGCCTCTACCCCCCGCACGTGCAGCTTGCCCCGCACCTCAGCTCACGCACCTGCCTTTTAGGCAATGTGCTCACAGTCCCAACCTCAGCTTTCCGCATGTACGACCTGGTCTCTCGCACATGCGGCCCCCTTCTTGCACCTGCGGCCCAAGGCCCCACACATGCAATGCTGGCCCTCCAGCTCGGAAAACCCCGACTTTCACCCAACCCACGTCCCAGTTTGACCTCACACCCTCCAAACGAGTGAAAACTCGAAAGAGGAATAACACAACCGAAAAAGTTTTGAGAAGAAATTTTCAACGACTATTCACCCAACGTAACACAAAGGAAACGAGACGGCTTTTGAACCGGTCATCACATTTAGAGACTTGATCTGCCTAATCAGGTGCCAATCCACTGAACAAGACACCACGCATGGCCTCCATCAGTCTCATTGCTGTCTCCGGCGCTAGCAGAGTGTTCTGACGCCTCTCATCCTCGTGAGAAGATATGCAGGAGAAGTGGCGACAACGGTAGGGAAGAGCTGTTGACTACGGCGATAGATGTGGATTTTGTTAGAGAGAGAAGAGCAGAGAGAGATGAAGAGAGGGAGAGGCGGGTTTGATTTGAGATAACCAAATTTCTCTGTGATATATGAGTGTTAGGGGTGAGGAACCTTACACGTCACAAAATAATATTGTGGATCTCTTACATTATTAAAAATTGAAGAGGGACCTTAGACTAATTTTCTCAAAAAAAAAATATTATATATATATAATTATAATTATTAATATTTATAAGAAAAAATTGGTGATAAATCCAATCTAAGGAAAGTATAAGGCAATAGGTCTAGTAGATATTTTCTATTAGCGAGAGGTCCACCCTTTGTGAAATAGTTTGATGAGAAGTCCTTTTATTTGTCTTGAAGGATATTTTGTTTCTAATTTTACCCCTTAATTTATTTGTTGAATTTTTTTTATCTGTTGACTTTCATTAATTAACTGTTCAATTTTTTCCTGCCTATTCAAAATTTATATATATCTGTTCAAAAAAATTTCCTTATTTGTTCAATTTTTTTCCCTATCTATTCAATTTTTTACCCGATCTGTTTAATTTTTTTAATATTTTCAATTTAAATTTCTCTTATCTGTTTAAATATTTGAAATTCTTGTCCTATCTTTTCCTATCAGTTAAAATTTTTGTTCTAATTTTTTTATCTATTAAAATTCAAACTTATTTTCCCCTTTCTATTGAATTTCACAAGCCTATTTTTTCCTATTTGTTTAATTTTTTTTATCTGTTGAAATTTAAATCTTTGTGATTGAAATACACTAACCCTCTATTTGTTCAAGTTTTGAACAAATCTGACTTATCTGTCAATTTTTTTTTAATATGTTGCAATCTATTTCATCATCATCATCAACAACTAGCAAAAAAAAGGAGTAATATGTTGAGGAGGAAATCGAATCAAGATCTGGATCTAACCCCCCCCAAAAAATAAAGTAATATGTATAAAAGATTTGTTGAAAACACTATCTGCTGAAAATATTTGTGGCATTTTCTGAGCCAGATCCATTCCCAAAAAAAAATAATAATAATAATAGATAAAAAAGAAAAAAACTTGAGACAAATAACTTCAACACACATTTATGTTCTCCACTCACAGCTCCTCCATTACTACCTAAACCACTGAAATAACATACTTCAACACCATAACTTTTTTTCCGCTGGCAGTGGTAGTGGCGATTGTGTGTCTTCAAGATGGTTGTCGATGAGTGAAGAACAATGAAACAACGAAGGTTGTGGAAAGTTTCAAACAACAAGAGAGAAACATCTGAGAGTGCGAAATGGTGGATTATATATCAGATCGGAGCAAGGTTTTAAAAAGTGGTCGCAACCGTTACATAACGCCGTTACGTAATGGTTGTGGTGGTTACCGCCTTCTGTTGCGGCCGTTATAACGGTGTAACGGAAATTCACATGTACAACGACCGTTTCGGTGTTACATAACGGCCATAACGATCCATTAGATACCGTTACATCTTTTTACAATATTTTGAATAACTTCATTTTCCCACAAAAACAAAAACAAAAAGAAAAGCTTACAAAAAAGGAACAAATACAAGTGATCCAAGCCAAAAGAAAAAATTTTATATGAATTTTTCTTTATAATTTTTTTTTTAATTTATGGTACAAATTTATTTTATAATCATTTTATTTAATAATTGTGAATATTTTTATTCAGTTAGTTCATGTATTGGTAAAAAATAATTTGTAGATATTTAAAATTAATTATTCTTAAAATCATTAACTATTGAAATAAAATGTAAAAAGTTCATTTTATAGTGATTTGAAAATATGAATATATTGGATCATACTTAAAAATTGATCAAAATTTATTTTAAACCCTAATAAATGTGATTCTGAAAAAAAAAAAAAAAGTGTATCGGTAAGTTTTTTTCAAATTATGCGGGAAAAAAAAATCACGATTCCGGTTACTGTAACTATTACGCTACGACCTTTACACATCGCAACCGCTACCGTGTCACCGCAACCGTTACGACGACCGCAACCACTTTTCAAAACCATGGATCGGAGGTTCAAAAATCAGATTATATATTAGATCTAAGGGAGAGAGAGTGCAAAACCCTAACCCTTGTTGTCATATCCTCACCCGCCGTCGTCGCTTCTCTTGTTTCTCTACTGCGAGTCTCTCAGCGGAGCCATCGTGCTTCTCATTACTCTTCGATCATTGAAAAACTAACGAAACTACTCACACTCTCTCTCTCTCTCTCTCTCTCTCTCTCTCTCTTCTGATTTTTTCAGGTTTGATGATGAAAGAGAAGAAAAACTAACAGAAAGATGAGACAATTGACAGTAGATCTCGGTCAAATCCGATCAATCTAACCATGGCACCGAAGAGGTAGGCTCTCATTTCCTCTACTATAGCACCGTCACGCTGGTCTGGCCATCAACGGTGCTGTTGTTGAGATCGACGGCAAAAGCAATCTCATCACTGAAAGGAAAGAGAATGAAACCCTAGCTAATTGATCAATAGAGAAAAAGAGTAAGTGAGAGAAAAAGTGTGGATTGGTAATAAGAAGTAGCATGACTCCATTAATGGGGTAATTTAGTCATTTTACAAAAGGATGTCCTTATGGACAAAATGAAGAAAGCATGTGAACCTCTAGACTCAAAAAATTCAAATTTAGACTTTTCGTCTTCAGTCCTATTTATAAACTTTATGACTTATTTGTATTTATTTTTTAAATTTTACCTTGATATCAAATTTCTCCTAATTATTTATTTGTGGATGTGTGGTTGTCTCCTTCGTTCATACATGCTTTTAAGTGAAAAATATCATCTACCGCCACTAGAGATGGAGAACAAATATCCTCGTAATAATTTCTTTATTTTGCCTTTTCCTATTCATCAAGATTTTTTTCTTTTCTTTTTTTTCATTCGTTTTCCAATTTTTTGGCCTATAGTACTATGTATTTTAACAATTGAATTACACCATTGACCCATTAAACCCACATCGGTAGTTAATATGGGGATTTTGAGTTTATTTATTTATTTTTGGCAATTAATAAACTGAATATTATTAGAATTATATAAAAAAAGACATTGAACTATGAAATCGAACGAAGACCCAAAACAAGTACATAGGAATGTCACAAGATATTAAACTGGAAATTCAATTATGAAATTTGAAAGTCTAAACAAAAATACCAAACAAGAATTGACTTTAACCTCCTACTAAAATTTTGTTTAGAAATTGAGTAGTAATTTTTTGATTTCTTAATTTTTAATGAAATAAAAAATATTAATATATTTGAAAATAATTTTTTTCAGTTGTATATAAAATTGTAAATTTCTGGGATGTTTAATATTTTTTTAGTGGCTTCTAGGTTTTTTAGTAATATTTTTTTTTGGGACTTTTTTTGTTATATACTGTAAAATATGATTTTCCCCCTAATACGGACTAATATGAATTTTCTGTAAAATATACAGTGTGTTTGGTTTGAGTTTTTTGAATTAAGTTTTTTGAAAACTGAATATTTTGGTTTTCGTGTTTTTTTTGTTTTTAATGAATATTTTTAAAATTTTAAACATTTTTTTTACTTTTTTAGATTCACCTTACTTAGATGTATCTAAAAAGTAAAAAATTTGTAAAAAAATATTTTATAATATTAATAAATACATAAAAATATAAAAAATATACTGAATTCTCGTTTTTTTTTTTTTTGTATTTTTGATATTTAGTGAATTTTTAAAAAGTATTTTTCAAATTTTTTTTACTTTTTAGATATATGTATGTTAGGTATATTTAAAAATTAAAAAAATTGCTCAAAATATTAAAAAAATTCAGTAAAAACAAAAAAATATGAAAAATAAAAAAATAAAATTTTCTAAAAAATATTTTTAAAAAATGATAACGAAGCATAGTGATAAGCATTTCCCCCTTTCTTATTGGCCAGCCTTGACCGACAACCAAAACACAAAAACAAACAAAAAATTTATTTGCAGCTAATTTAGTAGGATACGGATCTTTGTCATAGATATAGATTTTTCTTCGATGATTTTATCCTAGTAGAGTAATTTACGCTCCGTTTATTTTAGGGAGATTGAGCAATAAGTTTTGTATTTTAAATTTATAATTTATATAATTTTATATATTTTTTTGTAATCTATTTAGTCATATTGAATATGTAATGACTTGTTCCCGCTATGTTGGAGTGTTACATTTATAAAAAGTACACTAAAAATTTTTTTATTGTCACATCATACCCGCTATGTTAGAATGTTACATTTAAGAAAATTACACTAAGGAGTTTTTAGTTTTTTTTAGAGTAAAAGTTTTGGAGTATCACATCATACCCGTCACGTTGTCACATTTGATAAAAATACACTAAGATCAATAAAAAAAAATTGAGCCTAATTAGAATACTTATTTGTGAGATGAGATTTATTAATAAATATACCTTTATTTTAACGGGAATTTTTTTTTTTTTGACAAACATTTTTTCTGAAAATTTTTTTCACAAAAATAGATAATATTTTTTTATGTTTGGTTGTATTCATGAAATTAATATATTAATGGTTACATTATTGATTATGGTAATTAATAGTGGCAGTGGCAAGGTGAAAGTAGTGGAGGTGTTGGGGTGGTGTAGTGGTATGGCAATAGCGGTGGTAGTGACAGAGATGAAAGTGGTGGTGGTGGTGATAATAATAGTGTGGATGTGGTAGTGGTAGTGGTTGTGCGGGGTGGAGGTGGTAGTGGCGACCGTGGTGATGGTGGTTGTAATTGTGGCAATGGTGGTGTGGTGGAGAGAATAGTAATGTGGTGGCATTAATAAAATTTTGGTTTGAAAAACGTTTTTCACTTTTTAAATGTAGAAAATATTTTCTATCCCAATATACTTGTTTTTTGATAATTATAGAAAATCTTTTCCATTGACTTTTATTTCAGTTGTACCAAACATCCAAAAAATGAGAAAAATATTTTCTGAAAAATAGTTTCCGACCAAATAAATGAAGTATCCTTTAAATTTAAAGTTGAAATAAAATGATATCATTTTTAAAGTGTCATTAAAAAAAGTACACACTATTTTAACATTATTTAATTTTAGATTTATTAAACTCGTAGAACCAGATTATATACTTTTTTAACGTGAATGACTATAATTTAAAAAAAAAAAAAAATTACAATAAGATTATTACAAAAAATAATGAAATTCTGAGTTGTTTGGGACACAATTAAAAATGTTTACATTTTTTTTCTGAATTTTTTTTTCTTTAGTGATTTTTTTTTCCCAAAATTATGTCAAATATGTTTGTTTTTTATGTCCATCTTGTATAGATGAATCTAAAAAAATAAATAAATACAAAAAAAATCTTAAAAAATCAACTGTTTTTGGGCATATTTTTTGGGTTTTTTCTAGACTTTTCTTCTTCTTTTTTTCAATTTTTTCTATTGTTTTTTTGACTTTTCCATTATATAAGTAGAATCTAAAACTGAAAATATTTTTAATTTTTTTTTTAATTTACTAGAGACTAAATAAAAGTAGTAAAAAAAATCAATCTTAAACACCCACTCAATTGGGTAGTAGTCCTGTTGGGCGGCTGGCTGCAGGGGCAGCGATAGGCTAATGAAACAGCGATAGGTTAGGGTCATTAACCTAACCTAACCTAACTACTCAGAATTAACCATTCAGGGTTGGTTTAGGCTGTGGGTTTACTTTTAATTTGAGATTAAAAAGGCTCGTTTAGAATAGATTTTTTAATTTTTTTGATGAAAAAAAATAAAATGATTATGTTTTGAATATGACATTTTATCTTATTAAACTAAAAAATTTATTTTATCTTTTTGTGACTATTTTAATCAACAAAAACCCAATATAAAAGTAGAAATTGTTGATTTTAGATGGTGAACATCTCTTATTTTTAATCCAAAAAACCCATGTTAAGGAACAATGCACCAAGACTAATCTCATCAAGCTTGGTCTTCGTTTTCGTCCAACCACTGCCCAGGCTTGAGAAACTTTTTTACCTTTTTTTTGTTTTTTTAATCATTGTTATTGACTTGTTCAATTGCTCGAGAAAGTTTTAAAAAACAAAACAATGCTAATAGGTTGTTCCACACAACATTGTCAAACTAATGGATAAGCATGAATATGTCTAAAAGTTACAATATTCTCATAATGATATAATGCACGTGAAATATGGTTTGAAAGATGAAGCCATTAGCAAGAGAGGGTGGAGAGGTTTAAACAGGGACACAGATCCATAATTCTAACATAAGAGACAAACATGTATATTAATAAAAAAATTTAAATAAAATATAAACTACAATATCAATTTATATCGATATAAAAAAATAAAAAATAATATTAAAAATATATATATAAATAATGATATTTTTTTATATTGATGTTGAATTGCAAAAGATAACAATTGTAAGACAATCACTAAGAAACAAATTTTCTTTATTTTATTTTATTGAAATTGTTAAATTTTATACTTTGAACCCTATGCTTTATAAGACATAGAGGTATGAGATGTTCAACCACTTAATCTTTTTTAAAACCTAGAGGGGGGGCATATTATAATTTAAAATTAATTAATCTAATACTAGTATATAAAAAAAAAAAAAAATTTGAAATTGTAAGGGGGATCGCCCCCTCTTCCCTTCCTTGGGTCTAAATATTGTTTGCTCTTAAATTTCTTTATTTAAATATATTGATAGTCTTTATGTGAAAATTTCGATGTATTAGACTTGGTATTTAGTCATTACAACATATAAGAGTTTTAGAGACTAAATTTTTTAGTCTCTAAAAGTGAAAAGTTTGTTACAAATGACATTTAGGGACCAATTTTTATTATTGTGAGGATAGTCGCTAAAAGGTCATCCCGAAAAGTCAAAAACTTAGCAACAAAATTTTAAAAATGTCACTAATAAATAAACTTTTAGAGACAAAATAATTTGGTTTCAAAATAGTTTATTTTTTGAGACAATCTAAAACCTTAATTTTTTGTAGTGAGTGAAACATATTAAAAGTGGTGACATAATAACATTAGGGGTAAATTTGTCCTTTTCTTATATTGAAATCACATTAAAGTTATATTTGGATTATAGATTTAAGAGAGATTTGCAAAATAAAAGACAAAGTTATTACAAATCAACTTATATTTCATATACTTTTTTTTCCCTTTTCAATTGAAGGAGTGATTCTATTTAAACTTGATGAAATTTTCTTTCATACTTTACTTTTTTTCCATACATAAGGGGTGATTCTATTTAAACTTGATGAAATTCTCTTTCACACTTATCTTTTTTTACATACATTAGAAACGTGTCCACACAAAATGGGTGTGTAGAGAAATTAAAGAAATAGTCAATACTAGTAACAATGATATTCTAGAGAAAGAGAATGAGTTCATGGTCTCAAAATTCTTGTTCACATGTCTCTAATGTACTGTTGTTTCAAGATTCCAATGTTTTGAGATTCTTATTACATTGTGTGACATTAAAATTTTGGAATAAACAGTTTCTAAAGTTGTGCTTGAATTATGAATTTCTTTTTTTAAAGTTTTATCTAAATTTATAATCCAAACACAGTGTATGGGAAAGAGTCCGCCACTATTATGTCCTAAAAATAAATTCCATTTACATACCAAGACGTTCAACTTTAAATAACAAATATATTATACGCAAGTGTATTTCTTATCATTAGAACAAAATAATGAGTCTTAAATATACTTATTAAATGTTGGTCCCAATATTCTTGTATTGTATTGTATAAAAATTGAGTAATAAATTAACTTGGAAAATTCTATTCTTATATAAAATTTATACAAAAAAACTTCACAAGAGAATGTGACAAAACTGTACCTACAAAAAATATTTGAATAAGATATTTAGGCAGTACATTGCAATGTCTAGCTCAGAAATGCTATATACCATCCGAGATTTATCCTGAAACAAATATATGATGTAAATTTAAAATTGATGAAATTACAATTTATAAATGTGATTTATTTAATTTTTTTAAAATATGTAGTATTTTTGTTTTTAACAGGGGAACAAATCCACTAAACTGTAGCACAGATATACAATGCCAAAACTCTTGGTAGATTTTCCCTAGATTTTTTTAAGGTTTTGTTTTGTTTTGGCCGATGTTTGTTTCCCTTTTTTTCTTTCCTACATGATTTTAGTTTGGAAATTACTATACAAATTGATATATTATATAATTTTATTTTTAGGTTAAGTTATATACTCTTAACCATTGAACTTTTATTTAAATTTCATTTTAATTTCTTATTCTCTAATTGCAATAATTAAGTCGTCAAATTTCAACTCATATTTCAATATAATCATCCTGTCACTCTACTATTTAAAATTTGAGTGAAAAATCAAACGTAAAAAACTGAAGTAGAATTTGAGTAACATAGGGTTAAAAGTATAATTTTTCGTACAAAATTTTTCCTCTAACGCTCTTAAAATATGCTGATGTGGCCCTCACGTGTGCATTTTTTTATCCATGTTTTAACTATAAGTAATAAAAGGATCACATTAAAAAAACAAATTGAAATCCGAGAATTAAATTATTACAATTAGAGGATGAAAAACTAAAGAAATTTGAGGGCAAAATGTATTATGTATATATTTATTTATTTTTATTAATGTGGGATGCAATAGTAAAATTTTAATATTTAAAATGGGACCTACTAGAATTATATGATAAATGTTACATAAATGAGTGAGTAAGAAAAATATATAAAATTTATGAGTAAGGTTTTCACTTAGGGAGAGGCTTGTTGGGCCTCTGTGGGCTCACCACCAAATCCACATCAATAATTCGAACCGTTGAATATATAGAACTCGTCGAGTATTTCATCCTTGTAAAAAATCACATTAATCGAATATCGATAGCTACTTGATCAGATCACATTTATATCAACGGTAAA
The DNA here is from genome assembly GCA_030407325.1 of Camellia japonica. NCBI lineage: Eukaryota > Viridiplantae > Streptophyta > Magnoliopsida > Ericales > Theaceae > Camellia > Camellia japonica. The sequence continues at coordinate 124,247,992 of JAPPVO010000029.1, forward strand.
TATAATTTTAAAAATAAATTATTGACAGAAATGTGATTTGATCAAGTGGCTATCGATATCCTATCAACGTGATTTTTTATAGGAATGAAATACTCAATGAGTTCTACATATTAATGATTCATATCATTGATGCGGCCTCCGTAGTGAGCCCACAGAAGCCCAACCCAACTGGAGAGAATCCAAGCCCTTTCACTCATCCAGCAAATGTATCATGATAGCATCACAATAATGTGATTTTTTTGATATAGAGCTTGTTTGATATTTGGGATATTAGCACACTTTTTTATTTAGTCATATTAATTTTTTATTTTCTTTTTATAAAAAATCAAAAAAATATATTTATTTAGATAATTTTAAACAATCCCATTATTTGGATTCATATGACATGACGTTAACCCTACACTACTCTTTGACACTTGTTCTTTGCATTTTATGTTATGTTATGCATATGATTAATATTATTGATTAACAATTCAAAAATTATTTAAAATTTTTATTTTATGATTATTTTACGCGTAAATTCTACACTATATAAATTTTCTCATCATCATACAACCACCAACCCAGAAAATTCTGAATAAGTCTGGGTCTAGAGTTTTCCTATGTATACGTAATGCATATTTTTCAAAGTTTCAATGACATGTCCTCCTTCCAGGTCAATGAGTAAATAGGATAGGGCATGTTTACTATAACTTATTCGAAGTTAAAATCTGATAATTAGAAAGTAAAAATTAAAAGTATTTTTTTTACGACTCCTAAATAATTAGTTTTTTTTTTTAGTTTATTTAAATTATTTCTACTTAATAAATTATAAGCAAAAATTAAAATAAGTTATAATCAACTTCCTTCAGCTACAACAAACAATCCCATTATCCTCATATATGTATGTATATATATATATATATATTCTTGATCAATTTGATACATTTTTTTTTTTTTTAAAACTAAAAGTTAACAACCAGAATATAGAAGTCTAAATCACATTTCTCCTAACTTTTAAATAATTAATTTTTTCAGATTATTTAAATTATTTTTGACTAATAAAATAGAAATTGCACCAAAATATCTTAACAGTGACTCCAAAACTAAAAATAATTAGGGTAAATTACAAATAAACCCCTTAAGATTTACTTAAAATACGGATTATCTGCTATAATTTGAAAAATTACAAATACCCCCTTATCAGAATTTTTTATTTATCAAAAAAAATAAAATTCTTAACTACTCTCCTATATAACAATAAATTACAAAATTGTTGATCGAAATATATTTCTGACATCATTAAAAACTGTAAATTGATTTGATAATTTATTAATAAAATGACTAATTTGTTATGCAATTATAAACTTAAAGGAAAGGAATGTAATTTTTAAAATTACAAGAGATAATTCGTCTTTTAAGTAATCTCAAAGGGTGTATTTATAATTTACCCAAAAATTATAAACAACTTATATGAATTGTACAAACAGTCCCTCTATATTTTAAGGGGGAATTAAGCATCAGAGGTCTTTGCAAAAAAATATTTTCATGCTTATGGAAAAACTTATAATTTAATGTTTTAATGTTTATCTAATATATCATTAATATGCAATTATTTTTTAAAAATTGGACTAAATTGATATTTCCGATTATTTAACTTAGTTGTAAGTATAATACGGAGCACTAGCCAATTGATATTTCCCCTAAATTTGGAAACCTTCACTTGATGCATGGTTTTGAGAAGCACTTGCAACAAGTTACTTCTTCAGAATAACATCAAATGACTTCTTCATAAATTTTACCACTCAAGTCTTTCCTTTTGTGTTCTGTTGATTAGGTTACATAAATATTTAAATATCACATTCACGTATGAGTGACAAACAATAGTCATATATGAGTTTTTTTTTTTTTTAGATGGGTGTCATATAGGAGTTAGAAAATAGAGAAACTCATTTATTTATATTTGTATTGTATGTGTGTTCATATTATATTATTTATAAATGTAGCAATGCTATGGGAAAAATATCTATAAAATTATTCAAAATTTAAATTGTATGAATTAAATTTAATTTAAGTATGACTCGCACTACATCAAGTTTCACTTTGCACCAAATGTTTTTAATTAGGGATGGGCACGGGTCGATTGCGGCCACAGAATCTCCAATCAGTCATCCGTCCATTAGATTGGCGGATTGGAGAAAATCAATCCGCATCCATTCACTAATTTGGTGAATGTGGATTGAGCGGATTCACGGATTGGTGGATGGATGCGAATCGGTTTGGTAGTTTAAAATTTTATAAATTTTCAATATAATTCAACTCGTGCACTTCTTTAAAAAAAAAAAAAAAATTTATTACAGTCATTAACTTAAAAAAGTATTACAATCACTGCATACCTCATCAAAGAAAGAAAGTTTAAAACATTAGAATATTACAATCATTGCATGCCTCATCCACATAAAGTATTACAATCTGTGATTCTTAAAATACAAAAACAATTCAAACCACCAAAACAATGAACAGAGCAGTAGTAGAGATTGTATGCCTCTGTATTGTTATATCTATATTTGTTTTTGAAAACAAAAAATTGATCAGCATATATCATCTTTTTTATTTATTATTTTTAGAGTTAAATTTAAAAACCAAAAAAAATATAGATAAATAATACAATTATTTTTTTCAATTCAAAAAATATATTCAAGTTGAAAACTCTTTTGCAACAGAACATATTCAACAGAATATTTCAACTTTTTTTAATTGAAAACGCAAACAGAATATCTAAACAAATTGAAAACACAAAGGATGTGCTTGGTTTGTATTTTGACATAAATTTTTTAAAAAAAATGGAGAGAAAGTTTAGAAATTTTTTTGATTTGTTTGGTTGTATATTTTGAAAATGGGAATGGTTTCTCTCTAATCCGTGATCAGACTGGAGGGTACTTTTGGGCAAGTTGGGGCCCACCACGGGTCCCGTTTCAATAATCCAAACCATTACATGTTTAGAACTCGTCGAGTACTATATGCTTGTAAAAAATCACGTTAATCGGATATCAATAACTATGTGATCAAATCAGATTTTTGTAAGCAGTTTATTTTTAACTGTCCATTTTTTTGATACAAAACTGATTTGATCACATAGCTATCGATATCCGATCAATGTAATTTTTTACAAGTATATAGTAATTGACAAGTTCTACACATTGGACGGTTCAGATTATCGTAACGGGACGCGTGGTGGGCCTTCACAGGCCCAACAATACCCTCAAATCTGTGATTGGACTAGAGGGAAACTATTCCCTTTGAAAACAGTTTTGGAGTTTGAGATTTTGGGATGATTTGATATTTTGTTATAATTGAGTAGATGTGCGTAAGAGAAAAAGTGATTGAGAAGGAAAGAGGAAAGAGAAAAAGTGATTGATTGAGGTGTAGGAGAGAGAAAGTGATTTTGAAATTTTTTTTCCAACCAAATTTTTTTCTCTTATTATATTTATCATCTTATGTGTAATCACTACATTAGTAATATTTGAATAGTGAGATTCAATAAACTAATTGGGATTAGATTGTCTTCTTGGAGTGACCGGTTTTACTACAAGAATTTACACTTTTGGCGACTAAATTTTTAGTCGCCAAAAGTCATCTTTTAGTCGCCAAAACTATGTAGCGACTAAAGTTTTTGATCACAAGAGTAGTCGTTGAAGGATTGTCGGGAAAGGTATTTGGCGACTAAAATTATTTTAGCCGCCAAATGTATTGAAATGCAACTAATTTTTTAGTCGCCAAAAGTATTTAAAAAAAACTAAATATCACCTTTTCAGTGACTAAAATTATTTTGTCACGAAAAACCTTACTTATATCTAACTACTAAAGATTTAGTCGCCAAAATTTTTTTGGTTCCTCTTATTTTTTTAGTTACTAAATATATTAGTCGCCTAAAGTGTAATTGTGTTTTAGCTACTAAAAGTTTAGTCGCCTAAAGTCTCAAATTTTTCGCTACTAAACTTTTAATCAGCAATAGTGTTGTTGTTCATCAAATTTTTTTTGGCTACAAAATATTTTAGTCGCCAAAAGTCGGATTATTTTTTGCTACCAAAAAGTCAAAGATTCTCTTTTCTCTCTACTTTTTGTACATCTTTTCGTAAAAAGCCAAAAAGTCACCCCAAACATACTAGCTTTTTTTACCTCATATTTTAGTCAAAAAGCCAAAAAGTTACTAAAATAGCCTGTTTCCAAACGAGGCCTAAGCTTTTAGTTGGCAAATATTTTGTGTTTTGCCTACTAAACATTTAGTCGACAAAAATCTTAGATTTTTTGCTACTAAACTTGTAGTCGGCAAATGTGTTTTGTTTTTTAGCTACAAAATATTTTAGTCGCCAAATATCTATTTTTTTTAGAGTTTTAGTCGCTTAATGTCTACTTTTTGTTGGCACTAAGCTTTGTAGTGGCCATAATTGTTTTCCGAAATTTTTTATTTGGTTTTAGCTACTAACATTTTAGTCACTGAAATATGTACTCCCTCTTTTACTACAAATTGTTTAGTCGCCAAAAAAATGCTCTTATGTTTTATCACAAAATTCTAATTTCTCCACAACCTGTCTGTATTTTGTGCAACCTGTAGTATGTATATAAACAAAAAAAAAATACATATTTTATCAATCATTCCACAACGTAAAATTATCAATCATTCCATAATCCATATTACTTCCAACCATCCAAAAATGAATAACTTTAAATATATATATTCCATACAAACCAACTATTATCCAAACTAAAATTATATTTCCATACAAAAATCCAATCCTCCATAAACAAAAAATATATTTACTACCATGCGATATGGCCATTTGGCGTGGTACAAATTACCATCGTAATCTGTACCGCGACAAAAGGTGATCTACATGACAAGCCAACAACTATCAGTTGGATTACAAAAGTTATATGTATCATCGATGCTAATCTACACAAAAGCAAAGGACACCATAGTTAGCAGGATTATACAAAAGTGTCAAGTGTCCTCCATAAAAAAAATAAAAAAAAATGTAGACTATCCACAAGTCCACGCCAAAAGCCATCTACAAAAAATAAAAAAACAATTACACCCATTACAAAATATCAATTCATTCAGACATAGGAAAAAGGTTGTAATAACATACATTTAAGGTAGAACAATCTGTAAAAACCTTTTTTCAAAATACAATCATATGTATGTATCATGAAAGATTTATTCCAAACTAGATTTCAATTTACAAAAAATACAATTATTAGAAGCATACCTCTTCATAAAATAAATGCTTATTGGTAAAATGTTTTGGTTGTAAATTTATTTCAACTCTTCTTCATTCCCATTTTCCTACTCAAAGTAAAATGAATGAGTAATGTACACTTGCTAACTACAAACCTACACGTGCTAATTACATTCCGTTTGTTGTCACATGTCGTATTTGTCACGGGAAAGGTGGCCGTGACATCCGTACGGTGATTTGGGGGCTGATTCGCATTTTCGCTCCCTTAATGCCTTTTTTCGGTTAAGCTGAAAGCATTTTCGGCTCTAAATCTCAAACTACGTGTGCTAATGACATTCCGTATGTTGTCACAGGTCCTGTATGTCACGGGTAAGCTGGCTGTGACATTCATACGACGGTTCAGGGTCTGTTTCGCATTTTCGCCCCCCTGAATGCCGTTTTTTGGTTAAGTTTAATGTGTTTTCGGCTCTAACTCCTAACTTATACGTGCTAATTACATTTCGTCTATTGTCACAGGTCCTATTTGTCATGAGGAAGGTAGCCGTGACATCCGTACAGTGGTTCGGGGGTTGTTTCGCATTTTCGCCCCCTTAACGTCTTTTTTCGATTAAGTTTAATGCGTTTTCGGCTCTCACTCACAACTTACACGTGCTAATTACATTCCGTCTGTTGTCATAGGTCCTATTTGTCACGAGGAAGGTGGCCTTGACATCCGCACGGTGGTTCGGGGGCTATTTCGCATTTTTGCCTCCTTAACGCCATTTTTCAGTTAAGTTTAATGTGTTTTCGGCTCTAACTCCCAACTTACACGTGCTAATTACATTCCATCTATTGTACAAGTTCTATTTGTCACAGAGAAGGTGTCCTTCACATTCGTACGGTGGTTCGGGGGCTGCTTCAAATTTTCGCCCCCGTAACATTCTTTTCCGGTTAAGTTTAATGCGTTTTTTGCTCTAACTCCCAACCTACACGTGCGAATTACATTTCGTCTATTGTCACAGATCCTATTTGTCACGGGGAAGGTGCCCTTGACATCCGTACGATAGTTCAGGGGCTGTTTCGCATTTTTGCCCCCTTAACGCCCTTTTTTAGTTAAGTTTAATGCGTTTTCAGTTCTAACTCCCAATCTACATATGACAATTACATTCCGTCTATTGTTACAAGTTCTATTTGTCACAGAGAAGGTGGCCTCCACATCCGTACGGTGGTTCGGGGGTTGTTTCATATTTTTGCCCCCCTAACGCTCTTTTTCGGTTAAGTTTAAAGCGTTTTCGACTCTAACTCCCAACCTACACGTGCTAATTAAATTTCGTCTATTATCACAGGTCCTATTTGTCATGGGGAAGTTGGCCTTGATATCCGTATGGTGGTTCGGGGGCTGTTTCGCTTTTTGACTCCCTTAACGCCATTTTTCGGTTAAGTTTAAGGCATTTTCGACTCTAACTCCCAACCTACACGTTCTAATTACATTCCGTCAGTTTTCACATGTCCTATTGGTCACGAGGAAGGTGGTTGTGATATCCGTATGGTGGTTAGGGGGTTGTTTTGCATTTTTGCCCCCTTAACGCCCTTTTTCGATTAAGTTTAATGCGTTTTCAGCTCTAACTCCCAACCTACACGTTCTAATTACATTCCGTCTATTGTTACATGTCCTATTTGTCACGGGAAAGGTGGCCGTGACATCCGTACAGTGGTTTGGGGGCTGGTTTGCCCCCTTAATGCCCTTTTTTCGGTTAAGTTTAATGCTTTTTTAACTCTAACTCCCAACCTACACGTGCTAATTGCATTTCATCTATTGTCACAAATGTGACAACCCTCACCACTGTTTACTGATAATACCACTGATTACTGCTAAACTGTGACTGAACATGATAAGTAACTGATTTGACTGACATTCTGAACTGATTGGTTGAGTGTATTAGTTGTAACGCATTTCTATCTGTTTGACTGTTAATTGATCTGTTCATGTTTTAAGTTTGAACTGTAAATTGAGGGCCTTATCGGCGGCCGAATCTAAAATTGATTAGTGTTTCATGTTAATTAGAATTTATGTGATTTTATGGTATGTTTAATTGAACTTTGATTTAGAATGACTAAATTAGATTAAATAAAGTTGTACTACATTAGTTTGGTTTTATTTCAAGTTTGCCACTAAGTGGATTATCCTAGGCTAACTCCCCTCCACTTCCTACACATTTGACACAACTCTTCTTCAGCCACTTTCCTAGAGACCAACCGAGAGAGAGAGGGAGAGTAGGGGAGAAAATTGTTTTCAACAAGTTTTGGCTTCGAATTTAGAAGAATTGAAGGTTGATTGCATAATTGAGCTTCTATACCTAAAATTGAAGACCTAAGGTAGGACATTTACCTTCTTGTTTATGAATTTAAGTTAGTTCTTGCATGGTTCATGGAAGATTAGAGTTTTAAGGTCTTACATTGGTTTAAAATCAAAATGTTGATTGGAGAGCTAGACCTTGCATGCATGTCTCTACCATGGCATTTTGAAGTCATTTTCATGAGAATTTCTTCATGCATGTTCATATTTTTGGTCTTGATCCATGAACTCACCATGTTTTGAAGTTAAACATTGTATTTGATCTTGTTTTGTAGCATAAGAGTTCTTGGGAACTCATGCATGTATGAGTTTTGCATTGTTCTTCATGTTCTTAAATTTTGAGTTGAAGTTTGTGTTTAATTGACTTACCTTTGGGCTTGATTTTACAAAATTGATCTTTGAAACATGTCATATTTTGGGTTTGTAAATGTTTTCCAGAAAATTAGCCCAAAAGAATCGAATTTGATGCTTTAAAAGTTGACTTTGAGCTTGGAAGTTCAATTTGGAAATTCCAGATTTTGGACTCACGCTCGAGCGTAGGATTTCACGCTCGAGCGTACACCCTGAATCTTACACTTCCGCTCGAGCGTGGAAAGTTACGCTCGAGCGTGAATTTCACATGCCCAAAAGTTCGTGTGTTTTACAGTCCGCTTGAGCGAGGGAATGCACGCTCGAGCGAGGACTTGTGTCTTACGCTCGAGCGGGGATCGAGCGTCCGTCAAGCGTGAATTGCATGCATCCAATACTTTTGCATGATTTTACAGTCTGCTCGAGCGGGGGAATCTACGCTCGAGCGGAGCTCCTTTGTTCTGCATGTCCGCTCGAGCGTAGAAAGCCACGCTCGAGCGTGGATCTCTGTTTCAGCAAATTTTGAAAAGTGTTTTAAAGTGCATCTTTGCATCCTCTTTCCATCCTAGGCATTCCTAGGACATGTTTAAGGCATCTTAAGGAGGATACTATTGTAGAACCACACCGAGTCAAGATAGGGACTAAGTCATTGATTTCCAAGTGTGTAACTTAGTGTTTGTTCATTCTGTAACTGTAGGATTGGCATCCGAGGACGCTCTAGCCTAACTGTAGCCTAGTGCTCTGTGAGTAACAATGTTGTAAAGATATATTCAATCATGAATATTTTCTGAATGATCAACTGTACTGTTTTCTGAAATGATATTTCTTACTGAATGAATGCTTGTCCTATTTGCGAACTGTATTCGTGGCATCCATAGCAATTTACTGTTACTGTACTGTACTGCTACTGTCACAGAGATCTCTGTCGGTTCCCATGTTTGGAACCACTACTGTTTACTGATATGATGGCCATCAACTGACTGTTCGGTCTTTTAAGACCTACTGTACTGTTTGCTATTGGATGTACCACTTATGACTGTTATGATCGAATAACTGATATACTGTTCAAATGACTGATTTACATACTGAAAGGACATTCATTCTTAACCTCTTTACGCATATGTTATTCACTGGGCTTTAGCTCACTGTTTATATATATATATGTAGGTGTCCAGGCACCGGATCGGAGCTAGGAGCGTTGGGTTTAACTCCCTTTTTGTCAAGCCAACCACTGTGCCTCACTGCGAGGTTCCAAGTGCTGCCAAGTCAAGGCTGCTTTGGAGTGTTTTAGATTCCCCCTTTCTGTAGTTGTTTTGTATAGACTGTATAGACTTGTACTGTACTGTTATGGTAGGGATTTGGTCCCTAACCTGAATGTTTGTATATGTATGTATATACTGTTTCTATGTTTTGACTGTGAATATGTACGAAAAGTCTTTCTGCATACAAACTGTCACAGCTCATTGGACATCTTTTATTACTGTTTTGGCTTCCGCTAGCCCCTGTACTCTGTATTACTGTTAAGTAGGCCTTCAGTAATCACGGATTACTGGCCGGTTACGGTGCTAAACCCATAGGGGCGGGTTTGGGTCGTGACACACAAGTCCTATTTGTCATGGAGAAGGTGGCCTTCACATCCGTACGGTGGGTCGGGGGCTGTTTTGCATTTTTGCCCTCTTAACGCCCTTTGTCGATTAAGTTTAATGTGTTTTCAGCTCTAACTCCCAACCTACACGTGCTAATTACATTCTGTCTATTGTCACAGGTCCTATTTATCACGAAAAATGTGGCCGTGACATACGTATGGTGGTTCAGGAGCTGTTTCGCATTTTCACCCCCTTAACGCCCTTTTTTCGGTTAAGTTTAATGTGTTTTCGGTTCTAACTCCCAACCTACACGTGCTAATTACATTCCGTCTATTATCACAGGTCTTATTTTTTACGAGGAAGGTGGCCGTGACATCCGTACGGTGGTTCAGGGGCTATTTCGCATTTTCATCTCCTTAACGCCCTTTTTCGGTTAAGTTTAATGCGTTTTCGGCTCTAACTCCCAAACTACGTATGCTAATGACATTCCATCTATTGACACAGGTCCTATTTATCATGGGAAAGGTGGTCTTCACATTCGTACGGTGGTTTGTGGGCTGCTTTGCATTTTGGCCTTCTTAGCGCATTTTTTTGGTTTTCAAGTGTTTTCGACTCTAACTCCCAACCTACACGTGCTAATTAAGTTTCATTTGTTGTCACAGGTCCTATTTGCCACGGGAAAGGTGGCCGTGACATCCATACGGTGGTTCGTAGGCTATTTCACATTTTCGCCCCCTTAACGCCTTTTTTGGTTAAGTTTAATGCGTTATTGGCTCTAACTCCCAAACTACATGTGCGAATTACATTCCGTCTATTGTCACATGTCCTATTTTTCATGGGAAAGCTGGCTGTGACATCCATACGGTGGTTCAGGGGCTGTTTTGGATTTTTGGCCCCCGAACACGTTTTTTCGACTAAGTTTAAGGCATTTTCGACTCTAACTCCTAACCCACATGTGCAAATTACGTCCAATCTGTCCCCACAGGTCCTATTTGTCATGAGGAAGCTACCCAAGACATTTGTACATTGGTTTGGGGCATGTTTCGCATTTTCGCCCCCTGAAGCCCTTTTGAGACAAATGTGAAGGTGTTTTCGGTTCTAACTCTCAAACTATGCGTGCGAATTACATGTCGTCTGCGGCCACAGGTCCTATTTTTCATGAGGATGATGCTCGTAACATCTATACATTGGTTCGGGGGCAGTTTTGCATTTTTGCCCTCCGAAAGCCCTTTTTCGACTAAGTTCAAGATGTTTTTTGCTCTAACTCTCAAACTACGTGTGCAAATTACATTCCATTTGTCGCCTCAGGTTCTATTTGTCACGAGGATGCTGCCCGTGACAGCCATACATTGGTTCGGGGGCTGTTTTGCATTTTCGCCCCCTGAAAGCTTTTTTCAAAAAAGTTTAAGGCTTTCGACTGTAACTTCCAATCTACGTGTTCTATTTACGTACCATCAGTTCTCATAAGTCATTTTTGGCATAAGAAAGTTGCTTGATGCATTCCAACAGTGGTTAGGGGGCTATTTTGCATTTTCGCCCCCTGAACCCCATTTTTTTTTATTAAGTTTAAGTCATTTTCGACTATAACTCCCAATCTACGTGTCCTATTTACGTACCATCAGTTGTCAGAAGTCATTTTTGGCACGAGGAAGCTGCATGTTACATCCCAACAATGGTTGGGGACCTATTTTGCATTTTCGCCCCCCAAACCTCTTTTTTCGACTAAGTTAAAGGTATTTTCGATTTTAACTCCCATTCTACGTGTCTTATTTACGTACCATTAGTTCTCACAAGTCATTTTTTGCACAAGGAAGTTGCCCGTTACTATATTTAAGGGATGTTTGGTTATCAGGAAAACAAAGGGCTAAAAAGCACAATGAAATGGCAATCTTTACAATTAATGTGAGTTACAGAACAATGAAGCACAATGAGGTACAGAACAATGAAGCACAATGAGTGTTAATCAATTATAACGCAGAACTCAAAGATTTAACAATTAATGTAGAAACATGGGACAGAACTTCATTGGCAAATTGATCAACAATGGATGAATTACATAAACTTCATTGACATAAACTACTGCTTTAATGTACAAGCCTAGGATTTCACAGATTGAACAATTAATGTGATTAACAACTAATGAATGAAAATAAAATTCCAGATGTCACATAATAATACAACATAATATGAGGTACATAATTTACACAATAGAACTAATTTTGTTTTTTTTTTGTTGGGCAAAATTCAATTTACCCGCTTGACAATTATAATTTGCTCCAAGTTCAACTTGGATCGATATCACTCGGCCAATAGCAAAAGATGAAACCAGCCTAATTCATGCCTAACATAATATAGATATAAATGTATCATTGTTAAGGAAATTTCCAAGGAAAAATATACTTACATTAGAAGCATTGCAGATTAATTCCCTAAAGAAGGTATCTTTCTTGCTGTAAAGTGAGCTAATAATGATGTCCATAAGCCAAGACACCTCAGCCTGAAATTCAAACTTCTCTGCATTATTGCGGAGTGATCTCTTCGACATCAACTCAGTTTCCATGAACTACATAATTACAAAACATGTTAGAAGATCCAAATCAAGCAAATAAGAAGAGTATATAAAAGAAAATCAAACCATTCCTGCAAGTTGGGTAATTGTCTTGTTAAAAGATGAAACTATAAAATGCAAGTATAGAAAAGGATTTTTACAAAGTTAACAAAGACTTGTATAATCATATCTTTCCTGTGTTTTTGCTTCGGGAAAAATGAAATTCACGAAGAAAATAAGGACTCAAGTCTAGCATTAAACAACTCATGCGTTTTGGGAAAACGATCCTAAACTCAGAATTTTCACGTATAGACAAAATTTTGGTGTCCACATAAATGCAAAATTTAGAATGAAAATTTTCCACATATTGCTTTTTCTATTTCGAAAATACGATCCTAAACTCAGAATTTCGCAGCAGCAGCAGGGGTTATTTTGTGAGGGCTTTTAACCTTTGTTTTGATCCTCAAACATCAAACAATTAACAAGGGAGCAAGGGGGAATGCTGAGTATGGGTGTATATGAGCTTAAACTTTTGTCTTCCATTGGAGGAAGAAGAAGAAACTAAAGGGGGAAGAGGAAAAGGGAACCCACAACAGCAAACCAAATGCTAGAAAAATAAAGACACTAACAATAGTTAATTACTCAATCCATATATATCAATTGAGTTCCAAAGACACTAACAATAGTTAATCACAAAATATCTGAATCTACGATTTGTCAAACATTCTTTAGAAAAATAAAGTAAATTAAGAAAGGATAAAAAGCATTCTTGAAATGAATAGAAAGAGTTAAAGGAACACAGATAAATATGTACTCAGAACAAATCAAATTTCAAATACGAGACGTAACCAAACAATGCAATGAAGCATCCTTACCAAATATATTTTCCTTCTGTTTTTTGTTTCATTCCATCTTTGCAACTAAACCAGAGAGACCCACGACTAGCGATAATGGAAAAATGGCAGAAAATGAAAACAAAATAATATAGAAAGACTTTTATTCTTATAGTTAACGATGAAATATTTCAAATTCAAAAAACATTTATTACGAGTCTATAAACACATCAAGAACAACAATTTTAATTTTATTCCCATCATCATGATATTTGAAGGATCAACAAAAACACTTCATTAGCACTTAACATGCGGGGACTATTTTCATACTTCGTATTCTAAGCCTTCCATTGTTTGATACTCTATTTTTTTATTGTGGGAGATTAATTGTGGGAGATTAAATCATTGTAAGTTAAATTGTGGGAGATTAATGGGGTCTTAAACATTTTTCTATTTATTTTATTTAAATTCTCTGCAATGGGTACCCATAATAACAAAACTCCACATAATTTTCCATCACCACCACTCCAAAATGAGCAAATTTCACAAAACCACTGACTCCTAAATCTATAACCCAATAAAAAAATAATGTTTTTAGAATTTCCAAGCAAAAGTACAAAAATTTCAATGAAACAAATTGATACCCACTTCATCAAATTGAACATATCAACCATACAAATCAAAATCAATAGAAATCATCAATTGGGATATTAAACAAGACATTCAAAGCTAACTTGTGAGTGAAGAGCATTCCAGCACAGTAGCATCCAATAGTTAAAAAACTCAATTAAGAACCATTTCGAACCATGAGTCAACTCAAGTAAAGAAAACTCAGAAACAAATCCCAAGAACTATCTTTCTCTCAATTAAACACTAACCCACTTCACAGAGAGCTCTAATTCAGAGAGAAAATATAAAACAGAACAGAAATTAAGTTTTAAAAGAGCTTTGAATTGGGAATTTAAAGCAGAATAGAGAGAGGAACAACTACATATATATAGGTCTAGGAACAACTACATATATATAGGTCTAAGAACAACTATATATATTATGTATTGTAGTAAGGTTTGATTCAAAGGAGGCAAATTCTAAATGAAGTTCTTATAGCAAATGAAATCATAGATGTCCTGCACTTAATAAGTAACAAACTAATTTTCATCTAGAAGAATAACTGTCTATTATCTAGAAAAAAAAAAACCCCCATAAAAGATTATAAAAGCATGCTACCTTTTAATTTTATTTTTTATTTTTTCCAATTATCTGCCTAAATCTTGAATCTGGAACTAGAGTGAAATGGGAAAATGGGGAAATCTTGATTCTGGCTAAAAAAAACCTTAATAAATTACTTGTTCCTCAAAATCATTTTATAGAAACCCATTTCAATCATTGATTTATTGATTTTACATAAATCAAAACCCTACACTATAAAAAAAGCAAACCCTAGAGCTACAGTGAAATAGGGAAATAGAGAAAGAAAGATAGAAAAACAAAAACCGAGAGGGAGAGAGATAGAAAGTGGAAGAGAAAAACCTCAATGTTGAAGAGATGCGATGTAAGCAGCTGCGAAGCGAACGGTGAGCAAGCGGCGGTGGCAGTGGCGATATACGACGCTAGAAGATTGACGGTAAGGAATGGTGAAAGATCGGCGGTGAGAAAGAGAGAGAGAGACAAAGAGAGGGGGGAAATGTGATACTCCTGTTCCGTAATATGTTAATTGGCCCTTAATATGAATGTGATTATGTGTTTTGATATGATTTTGTGCACCATTATGTGGTTTTGAATTTCTATCTGTTCACCGTAGGAATATCTGTTTGATTTTTCCGCTTCAGAAATTAAATTGGAGGCCTTATCGGCCACAGAACCCGAAATTGATTACACCATTGTGATTGGCATAATTTTTAGAGCCTACGGTGGAATTTTATTGAAAATTGATTCGGGTCAGATTAAATCGATTAAATTGATGAATTTAGTGCCCAATTATTTGATAATATTAAATAATGGTTAGTGGGACTTTATGTGAGAGGCCATATACACTCAATTTGTACATTTGAGCTCAAAACCAGATTTTGTGTCTTGGAATAGAGAGAGAGCCGACCTTGAGAGGGAAAGGAGGCATCTTGGAGTATTTTGGCTTGTAAATTGTGAATTGGGAAGGCTAGGTGCAAGACTTGGCCATAATTGCGAAGATTAAGCTCCTTGGTGAGTAATTCATGTATTTTAGCTATCATCTTGTGAATTCAAGTTTGAAAGAGGGTCAAGAACATGGATTAGTTGATCATAACGAAATTGAGTCGAATTTGTTGTAATGAAGACCCATATGTGCATGCATGTGTATAATTGCTTTGAATATTGCATGTTTGAGCTCAAAGGGTATGATCCTTGTAAATTTGTAGTTGCAGCTCATGTTTTGATTACCTTTTCATTATCTAAGTTGAGAGTAAGGACATGCATATACAATTCATGAGAATATGAGCTTGAATGCATGAATTTGTTATGTTAGAATGAGTTTGATGGGAGATTGGGGCATGCATGTGATTTATTTGTGAAATTGAGCTTCATTGGGTTGTAATTTGGGGTTTATACTATGTTAGTATAATTATATTTGAGATTTGAGCCATTGCATGCAAGAAATGTTAGCTTGAAGGTTGAATTTGGGCTTAAGAACACAATCTGGGAAACGCAGAATTTTGATGTCCGCTCGAGCGGGAAATACGTGCTCCCAGTACTTTTGCAGACTTGGTGTCCGCTCGAGCAGGGTATTTCAAGCTCGAGCGGGGGAGCTTTGTAGACAGGCCTTCCGCTCGAGCGCTATATTTAACGCTCGAGCGTATTTTTCATGCAACCAGTACTTTTGCAGGCCTTAAGGGTCCGCTCAAGCGGGGTATTTCACGCTCGAGCGGGGACCCTGTTTTCTGAAACTTTGAAAATGCATTTTGTGTTTTGTTTTTCCGTTCCCTTTCACTTCTAAGCACTCTTAGGCATACATTGAGCATTGTAATTGAGTTAAAGAAATAAGAATGAAGCCTAAAGAGGAATATGTGAATTAAAGAACAAATTGAATTGTTTGTGACCCATATGTGTTATGTGATGTGTAGGGTCAAGCTCCAGGGCAATTCAACCAACCGATCACTATGAGTAATATCTGACACATGCTATTGTCCAATGGCTACTTCTATGTAAGTTTTGTAAAGTCCATTAATTTGAATAGTGGACACAGTTTGATATGAAAGGCTTATGAGCCAGTTTGATATAAATGAATGGACCGAAGGTCGTTTTGGCATAAACGAATGGACCGAAGGTCGTTTTGACATAAACGAATGGACCGAAGGTCGTTTTGGCATGAACGAATGGACCGAAGGTCGTTTTGACATAAACGAATGGGCCGAAGGCCGTTTTGACATGAATGAGTGGGCCGAAGGCCGTTTTGACATGAATGAATGGGCCAAAGGCCGTTTTGACACAAATGAATGGGCCAGAGGCCGTTCTGTCGTGAATGAATGGGCCAAAGGCCGTTCTGTCATGAATGAAAGTCTGAATGGGCCAAAGGCCAGTTTGTCATTTAGATGGGCCAAAGGCCAGTTTGACACGAATGATAGTTTGACATAAATAATAGTTTGACACGAATGATAGTTTGATATAAATATTAGTTTGACACGAATAACAGTTCGATTTGAATAATAGAATAAACGGGCCAGAGGCCGTTTTGACATGAATGAATGGGCCAGAGGCCATTTTGACATGAACGAAAGTCTGAAGGGGCCAAGGGCCAATTTGTTATGGAAAGATAAATGGGCCAAAGACCAGTATGTTTGGGACCACGGCCACTTGACTTAAATTATATATATATATATATGTTAAGTAGAAATATGAATTGGGCCCAAGGCCGTTCGGAATATGTTGTTCTACATATTGTTTGTATCTTCTCATTTGATATTATTCACTGGGCTTTCGCTCACGCTCATTCATGTGTTTGTAGGTGAGCTAAGAGAGGTCCAGCCCCAGCCCCAGTGAAGCCAGTGTGGAACAACCAAGTTTTTGAGAGTCAGCCCCTACGTCTCACGCACGAGACTCGTCTTCGCCCTTTTGTTTGGTATTTATATTTTGTCATGTTGGCGAAGACTCTGTATCTGTTATGTTCAGTTTTGACGGGGTGGCTTAGACTAATGATCCTGTCTGTACAGAACCTTTTGTTACTGTATTTTCTGATGTGAGTTGTTAACATATTTGTGTCGGGAATGTTATGACGTGCATATAAGCACAGCTCTATGGACAAAGTTTTAAATTGCTTCCGTTTGGCCCCCATTAACTCTGTTAAAATACGTTTGATTTGGTTTGAGGTCGTGGGTAATATCATGATTACTGGCCGGTTACGTCCTTAACTCACGGGAGCGGGTTTGGGGGTCGTGACAGGAAGAGCAAGAGTCGTCTTATTTTTGTCTGGGTTGCAGATTGATAAAACCAAATATGAAATAAACTAGTAAAATATAGTTGCCTTTATATTTGAAAACGTTCCCACCAAAAAATTTCATACGATTGCCGACTAATGTAAATTTAGTCGCCTATTGCAGTACTTTTGGCGACTGAAAGTATTTTAGTCACCAAAAATAAATATTCACCAACCAAATATTTTGTCACCAAAGATAAAAAAATAAAATTTATGTTTTTTATTTAGCAACTAAATTATTTTAGTAGGCAAAAATACTAGTTGGCGACTAAATCATTTTGGTCACCAAAAAAAAATATTTGCTGACCAAATTTTTAGTTGCCAAAGAATAATAGCAAACATTATGCTAGCTATTAGGCGACTAAATTTATTTGAGTAGCCAAAAACTAATATACCATGACTAAAACAAACTTTAGTAGCCTAAAACATGAACTAATGCCGACCAAAAAAACTTTTAGTCGCCTATTGTGCCATATTTAGCAACTAAATTATTTTATAGTCGCCAATAAATTATATACCGTGACTAAAAAAATTTAGTAGCTAAAACTTAAGATAATGCCGACTAAAGTTTAAATTAGTTGCCATTTGTACAACTTTTGGCGACTAAATTCCTTTTAGCCGCCAATTTTGGTCGCCAAAGATGTAAATTGTTGTAGTGTTAGTCCATGCTTGTATGAATTAAATTCCAAAATTCAATTGTATGAATTGAATTTTAGAATTTAATTCGATTTAAATATGACTCACACTATAAAAATATCCAAAATTTAAATTGTATGAATTAAATTCAATTTAAGTATGACTCGCATTACATCAAGTTTAGCTTTGCACCAAATGTTTTTAATGAGTAATTTTTGAGTATTTTTTGGTACACTATATATATAGAGAGATTAATAATATACCATGATCTCACATTTATTTCTCTTATTGCATATATCATCTCATGTATAATGACTACATTAGTAATATTTGAATAGTGAGATTCAGTAAACTAATTGGGATTAGATTGTCTTCATGGAGTGGACCGGTTTAGTCCATGCTTGTGGGCTCCATGAGTTCCATTTTAATGATCAGATTCAAAAAAATTTATATTTTTGTGTGTAGATTATTTATATATAATAAAATAAATTAATTAATCAAACATCCGTAATCAAATTACTCATTTACGTTTGTCATTTATTTTTTTTCCAAGACAATAATCATGTGGTTACACATCATAACAATTTGATTATTTCAAAGATAATTTAAACACATAATAAACTATAAAATGAATAGTTTAAATTATCAAAATAAAACTTATGTTGGGTTCATGAGTCTAGATTGAATTGTCTATAGTCTAAATACAAAACAAAGACAAGCTTGTCGCCAAACTAATTTAATTAAGGGTGAATTATACTAACAGTTTTTATAGTTCGGGGCTTGTGTCACTTTGGTTCCTGACCTTTCAATTGTGATACATTTGACCTTGAATTTTGAATCTCGTTCCAATTAAGGACAATTGAATACATTGTTGCTCCATTTGAAAGACAAAGTCATCATACAACCTATTTTTTGTTGGTTAACTTATATGTTGTTCGAAATATAATGACATTTTTTTAATGCATAATGTTGGAACTTTTTTGATTATAAGTTCTGTTTTGTTTGATTTTCATAATCTATTTTCAAAATTTTTTTCTAAGAAACTAAAGATTAAATTGGTGAAAAAAAATTAAAAACACATCATTGTTATATAATTTTATCTTTTGGGAGAGTAGAAATAAATTTTTAATTTCTTTTTGATATTTATTTTTGTTAAATTAGTTTTTATTTTTTTCAAAGTTAAACATGGTGACAATTTTGATGCCATTATTAAACCAATCTATTAAATCAAAAAATCTAAAACTAAAACTATTTCATATGTTAAACAAATCAATTATATTAAAAGCCTAATAATTATTCTTTACATGATAACCACCCAAAAATATATGTTAACAACAAATATAACTATCTATTACATGTTAACCATCCAAAAATATCAACAAAAACAATCACACATTACATGGTCATCATCAAAATACATACTAAAAATTAATTTAGTAAAAAATAAAAAAATAAAAAATAAAAATGTAAAAAGTTTATCATTTTTATATAATTTTATCTTTGGTGAGTAAAAATAATTTTTAAAATTTAAAAATAATTTTTTGATATTTATTTTTGTCAAGCTAGTTTATATTTTATTAAATTGACAACTTTGCCGTTAAAATGAAATAACAATGTTTTCAATTATTATTATTTAAAACGAGATTCAAAATTTAAGGTCAAATGTATCACAATTAAAAGGTTAAAGATCAAAATAATACAAATTTCAAATTACAAAAATTGTTAGTGTAATTTGCCCTTTAATTAATTATGACATACTTAGATGAGAATAAAGTTTAATAATTGTGGATATTTTTGCATTATTGTAGAAAGATATGAGAGAACTAAAAGAAATAGAGGAGAGTTTATTGGCATGCATGCAATGTGGCTTAAACTTCTCCACAGCCAATAAAGGAGCTTTTTGTCCAAAAATCCTCACTAGAAAACACAACAAAAGGCCATAATTTGACAGAAATGAAAGTGCCACGAAAACAACCACATGCTTGCTTCTCTCTCTCTCTCTCTCTCTCTCTCTCTCTCTGGCATCACCCCACTAATCCTTGCTTAAAATAAAAACAAATTAGAGTGACCCCACAAGACTGCCATGGGACCCCACATTACTTTTCTATCCGATAAGGCATTTCCACATCATTAAATAATTAAAATTTTACAATATAAAATAAATTTATATATATATATATATAAGAAAAATAGAATTTTTAACTCATAGACTTTATGGGAGTTTCCATATTCCAATCTTAATTTTTTAATTTTTTTGATTTAAAAAAAAAATCTTAATATTTATTAACTTTTCCCAATCCCTAAGCCTTTTGGGGATTTGGTCAAAACCCCCTTATAATAAAATTTTAATGCATTAAGGACAAGCATAAAAAAAAATCTTAAAAAGTCCAGCACATATGATTATTATCAAAATATTAAACTTTAATATAATATAACTTTTGATATATATGTTAATTTGTAATAAAATTAGTATTTTTACAATTCTCTTATCAAGATCTATCAAATAAGATTTAAATGAAAAAAAAAAAAAAAAAAATTATTATCGTTGAAATTGATATAAACAGTAACAGTAATATGTTACTCTGTTTGACAGTAACATGTTATTCTGTCTCACAGTAATATGTTATTTTGTTTGACAGTAACATGTTACTCTAGTTTACAGTAAAATGTTACCCTGGCAATATTGTCAAAAAAAAAAAAAGAGAAGATATTTTACTTTATCCTTACTCAATTATGTGTTTTCTCCTTAAGGGGTTTATAAAGCAAAATAAATTTGGTTGTTCTTTTCACTAAACAAGAGTCCAATAGAGGAGTTTTGGGTAAATTTAAGCCTTTCTTTTTTACTTCTCCCATACTTATTGCCGCACCCGTTTTAACTTCTCCCATACACTATGGTTAATAATAAGATTGTTAAATTATTTTATAAAAAATCTAAAAAAATAATTTGTATATTAAAAAAATATCTAAAACAAATATAAATTCTTATTAAAAAATAACATGTTACAATTGCGGGAAAAAAAAATACACTGTGCATTTCATTAATAATGCTCAAAAAATATGCCAAGTGTTTGTGTAAAGGCTTGACATATGTTCACTTTCAAATTATCAAATGAATATAGATGAAATCAAAGAATTCAACTTTAATGGCTAACAAATATTAGAAGTCTGACCATTGAAACCCAATAACTACTAATTAATAGAATTCAGCAATTGAAAGGTTTCAAACCATATTTCTTTGTTTTCTCGAACGTTTCCTTTTTTTGGTTCATGCATTCATTTTAATATTGATAGAGAATTGGACATATGGAAAAGTGAGTGACATTAAAATTATATATTGAGATATGTAATTGTTGTGATGAAAAATAAAGGTTGTTTTCCTTTTCTATGACGATTTATTTGATTATACCTCCAATTAAAACGCCAGATTTGTTTCTACATCATCATTGAACGTTGCTTTTATTTTTTTTAGATACTTTGTCTCACAATTGTTTGAGTGTTTTGTGTTATGAAATTTATTATATCTGTGTTTGCTAAAGCCATTAGATAGACCTAATGTAAGAAGTGTAGACTATTTCAATATCATTCTCGGAATTAGAAATATAAAAAATATACACAAAAAGTATATGAATAGACTAGATTTTAAAAAATTTATTTGTCGGTCTCACTTTTTGAAAATCTTATAATTCATTTATTTTTTGTATTATATTTTATGTTTGGTTTCTGTATTTAATCAAATTTTTTTAACTTAATGTATAATATTATATTGACTATATTTTTCAAATTTATTTTTTTAAGTATTTATATAGAAGTAAAAAAATGACGTTAGGAGTAAATTTTTCCTTAAGTTAGTTATAAATTCTGCCCATATATTATTTTTAAATTTTGAATAAAAACAAACATAAAATAAATGATTGAAAATATGTTGCATTTGGTATATTTCTTTTTCTGTGTGTAAAAAAAAATTAAAAATCACAATTTAAATATATACAAATAATTATAAACACAACCCGTATATAACAAGAGAGAAACATTGTAAAAATATATATTATAATATGCGGGCTGTGCAGCATAGTGGCCTTGCAAGACAGGATAAGGAGACATGTTTGTTGCAATGTTTTTTCCATTATTATAATATTTATTACAAGGTGTCACAGCTTTGAAAACAATTATTATATTATAGAAATGCCACCAATTTATTTATACAGTAGTTACAAATGGCCCACCTAGCATTTCTAATAATTTTTTTTTTTCATTTTGACAATCTCAAACTTGTATTTGGCCATACTACAAACAATTACAATACTCAAATCAAAATTTTTACAATTTTGTAATTTTATTTCAATGGTGCAATTATCATTTTTTTTTTATTATATATTGTTACAATTTTTACATAGAAGAATTTGCTTGAGAGAACAATTTGGTGATTTCATTTGATCTTCCATTGCTAAAATTTGACAATCTTATCTGGTAACATTATTTCTTGCTATCTCTTTTATGAGAAGTGTCACAAATTACATTTCTATTCGGTTTTATATGAGAAAAATAAATGAAATCACATTTACATTGTTATAATATTGGTTTACGAAATATAGCATTTTGAATATCGTACCATATCAAAATGGCAAATTCACTAAAGATGCTCTAATATATCAAATTGTTTGAGAGTTTTTTTATTGAGCTCATGCCAAATTTTGAGGAAAAATTCCAAATGTACAAACTTCAATCATATAATCAGATAAAACTTTTTCTTATAGGGTTGGTCTTACTCCATGTGAGAAGTTTGTATCAAGTTATGTTATCAAATTTTGTAGATGTAAAAAAACTGAATTTGAGAATAACAAATGTAAGATCTAGCTATTCTAACACAAAAATCATGGTAGAACATTGAGACTACCTTTAGAATGGAACATTTTAAATGATCCCAATAAGCTGGGTCAAGCTCATGATGAATGGCTAAAAGAATCGTTTGATCATACGTAAAGTGACGTGCAACACAAAACATTTATTTATCACCCACCAAACAAATCCTTAAAAGTCTCTAAACAAATAATTATTTGGGCACCAAATGAAGGTTTAAGTTGACCTAATTACTTTTCTTGAGTTTATATATAGCTTCTAAAGCAAGCTAACTAGATCATCCAACTATACTTGCCCTTCCAGATGAAACACCTCATCATCCATACATATATATGAAGGATATTGGAGAGTTGTTTGGATTTATTCTTTTTTATTACTTTTCAATGTTTGGGTTTTTCTTTTTTCTTTTTTTCTTTTTTCTTTTTTCTTTTTTGAAACAAAATATGGCAAAATTTTATGACTAGTCTTTCATTTTTTGGCTGGGGACATACTCAACTTATTTCATGCAGTTTATTTTATCAATAATTTGTTAATCGTATGAATAAAAAAATTATATGGTCTTCTCTTTTTTACTAAAGTGTATATTTTTCTTTATTTATTTCAGTATTTGTCTATATCTGCATTAGTTTTGATCACTTTAACCTTACGAAAAGGGAGGTTACTGTGATTACAACAAAAATGTAAGACTAAATATATTTTTTCCAAACCTCAGGCAAGATGAGTGTAATTTAGCCTAAGTTTTAAAAGTATATCTTCCCCAACCTTCAAATAATTAATTTTTCGATATCTTATTTAAGTTATTTATGCCTCATAAGTATAAAAAAAAAAAAAAAAATTGCATCAAACACTGTCCTATTAAAAAACACCATTAAACAATTTTATAAACTGCACCAAACAATTCTGCTCTAACCTTCCTTGAACAAAGAAGTCACTTACAATTTTATTGTTTATTTTATTTTATTTATAAGAATATTCTTTTAAGTATTAGAATTTTCCTTTAAAATAAATAAATAAATAAAAACTAAGATGAAGAATATCATATAAAAAAAATAAATAAATAAAACTAAGATGAAGAATATCATATTATGCTTTTCATAATCAAATTTCTTATTTGGTTGAGAGATTTGAGAAATAAAAAAAATATATAAAATTAAGTGAAATATAAGTATATTTTATTTATATTTCACTATATTTTTCTCTTTCTCTTTTCAAATCCCTTCATATATCAATACTTGTAAATGCAAGGATAAGAAATATATAGTATGTCATTTGTCTATTACCAAGATAGCATATATCTCAAAAGGCCATTAACACCAACCAGAGTTTGTTTGTTTGGTGTAATTTATTAAAATTATTTTTATTTGTCTTCTAAAAATTGGTGTGAGATTGAATGTTTATTATTTATGCTTACATAAAATAATTTTAATAAATTAATTTTTTGATTTTTGGGAAATTGGAGAGGGATTAACTTTTTCTTTAAAAAATAAAAAAATAAGAATAAAAAAAAACTTTACATTGATGTGTTGTTAAATGGTCTTCATAATGGCCCTTCTTGACCAATAGAAGGACATGATTGAAATTAAAAATGCTTGGTTACAAAATCTTAATCTATTTCAATATATTATGCAAGGAATTAAATCACTTATTAGCATCATCTTCCTAATAAATGAGGCGTTTCTCATTGTTGTTCATTATTTTTATTTTTAATTTTAATTTTTTGTTTTTGGGAGGACTTCATGTTGTTCAATGAAGCTTTCCTTCTTCTGTTTCTCTTTTATTTGTTGGGGGAAAAAAAAACACCCAAAAGGAAAATAATTAAATAAAATAACAAGAAAAATAAAATTATTGTTAATTCTACAACTCAAAAATATTATTAATATTTTGGTGTCACATAGTTCTTTTTTAAATTAAAATTTTGATATTTTTATTGTAAAAAATAATATATAACACAAACATTTTGTGCATGACATCGCTTCACAAAAAATAAATAGAAAAATTACAACAACAAAAAAAAAAACTTTAGGATTTGACCTTTATAATAAAATAAATGAGGACTTTTGGGAACAGTTTGAAAAATTCGCCACAAAAAAAAATCATTAATTGTAAGTTTTAGTGACAATTTATAAAAATTGTCACAAAACAAGTTACTAATTGTCAATTTTTAGCGACATATGTAAAAAAATCATCACAAAAAATATTTTTATTGACAATTTCATTAGGACTTATTTTCAATAAGATTTAATGGGAATTAAGTTTAATTATTATGACCTATTGGTAGTTTAGACTAAAAGGATCCTAAATTTTTAATTTTGTCATTCTAAACCCTAAATTTTTTATTTATTTTTAATCTGAACCATTTATCTATTTCTGTTAAGTGAAATCGATGAAAAAATGAGTCTTTTAATTATTAAACTCAATAAGAAATGATATTTTAGATATTTTATGTATATCTACATTAAGTTTAATAATTAAAATATTTTTTTCTGTTGATTTTACTTAACAAAAATAACTAAATGGTTTAAATTAAAAACAAATAAAAATTTAAGATTTAAATGTTAAAAAATTAAAAAATTCAGAATTTATTTTATTAGAAGATTCAAACACTGACATTTTTTTTTTCATTATCCTAAAATAAAGTAAAATAAAATAAAATAATACAACTCTCTTACGGTCGTTCATTCAATATGCCTCTCATGTCTCACATGGATATGAGATTTTTGGAGTTTCTAATATTACTCATACAATACCCCACCACGTACTCCATCATTACAATACTATAAAATAATCACGAATTTATATTCCGAAATTACTGAATAATTCATTATATACTCTCTTACGGTCGTTCATTCAATATGCTCTCTCTCATGTCTCACATGGATATGAGATTTTTGGAGTTTCTAATATTACTCATACAATACCCCACCACGTACTCCATCAATTACAATACTATAAAATAATCACGAATTTATATTCCGAAATTACTGAATAATTCATTATATTAAAAAGTAAAACTCCCGCGGCCATTTGGATATCACGACCACTCCTCCAAATAATATAAAATTTTACTTTTTAAATTGATTGATAAATAGATAAGACATGAGAGAGAGTTGATTTAAATTCAAACACATTGTTATATTATTAGATTTGTAATGAATCCAAACTTTTGAATTAGAATAATAGTATCCTTGAAATTGATTTGCCAGTTTTGGACCTTTTCACCCAAATATTAGGGAAAATGCCTACTGTATTATCTATCAAGTTGAAATTTTATTTTGTGATAAGGTTAGAAAAAATATCTCTAAAACTTTATATTTCACTTTTTTTTTTCTTGTTTCTTTTTAATTTTGAGAGTATAAATAAAAATATTTGAATGCATTTTTTTATTCATAGTTTATGAATCAAAATAAATTATACAAATTAAAAAAGAATTATTATGTAAAAGTTGGGAAGATATGATTTTATCGTCTGCTTTTTAATTAGCCTCTTATAATGTATAAAAATTTACATCAACTACTGAAAAACTGTAGGATAAAACTCCAAATATCGAGTTCAAAAAAGAAAAAAAAAACTCCAAAACACCCTCATAGCAAAAAAAAAAAATAAATAATAATAATAATAATAATATAATATAAGTTCAAAAGGGAATAGACTGAAATTTTGCATGCACTCACTATTATGTAAAATACACCACAAAATAATATATATTTATTAATATTTTAACATGTAACATGTAATTTTAAAAGTTTGAAAACACTTCTTTAAAGTCTAGTTACATTGTCATAGAAATTTCACCCCCATCATTTGGTAATGTTCTCATTTGATATTTATATTTTTAATTTTTTGAAAATATAATTCAAAAATTATTTCTGCTAAACAAATTTTAAAACAATCTATTTTTTTAAAAAAAAAATTAAAAGTTGTTATAATTTTTTATAAGTATTTTTTTTTTTCTAAAATAAATGTTAACAAGTATTCCGTGAATATTGTTTAATATTAAATTTTTCACAAAATATTTTAAAAATAGTGAAAAGTATTCTGAAAATAGTAAAAAGTGCCTTGAATTTTATAATTTTTTTTAATGAAAACATTTTTTTTAAAAAAAATCATCTACATATCATTGTATATGCATTATTTTTTACAAAAAAAAAAAAAAAAGAAGGATAAATTACACTTATTACACTCCCTAAGATTTGAATTTAATACATATCACCCCCTTGATGTTTGGAAAATTACACTAACCCCCCTGTCATTGTAATTATTTAGATAAAATGAAAATATTGAACACATATATTTTCTTTTTTCTTACTTTGCTTTACTTTTTTCTTTTTTTTTTTTCTTTTCCATTGCTTTACTCTCTCTTTTTTTTTTTATTGTAGTTTTCTTTATTTTTCTATTAGGAGTTGTTACTTTTTATATAAACATAGAGATTTGTAAAATGAGACTATTAATTATAGGGATGAGAATATAATTTCCAGAACGCCAAACAATAGGATGTAATTGGACCAAACCTTAGAGAAAGTGTCAGTGTTATTTATCCCAAAAACATATTTTCAAATAAAATAAGAATAAGTTTGGCAATAGACTATTTTAATTAAAATTTTAAAAATTATTTATTAAAAAATTAATTTTTCTCTTCATTTTTTAAAATATATTTTTGTAGGAGTTATGTTAGAGATCCTAAATGAATTACTAAATATTCTATCAAAAACTTCTCACATGGGTATGTGATCTACACAAATCATATGTGTAAGGTCCTACACCTATATGAGAGATTTGATAGAATATTTAATAATTTATTTACTATCTATAACATTTTTTTTTATATAAAAAATTAATTAAAATAACTAATTTCCAAAGACGATCGGAGGGGATTACATTGGCGCACAAAATGGGGATTGAGAGAAGGGCAAAAAATGTGAATAAAGAAGGGACACGTGGCTCCCTTCCCTCTTAAGGAAAAGTTTTGTGTAATAGGGTATGAAGGGATATGCTGAGGTGGTGTTTGCCAAGTGATTTTGAGGTTAAAATAGTCACAAAAAATAAAATAGGTTATTTTAGTCAAAATAAATAAAATATTATATCAAATTTATAATCATTACACTCTTCTCTCATAAAAAATTTAAAAAAATCAAAAAGTCAAAAAGCTCTTCCTAAATTAAGCTTTTTAGCCCAGGCTAAAATAGTTTAAAAAGTTAAAAAGTCAAAAAGCCAACCCACTTCCCAAACGGAGGCTCAACTTGTTTGGTTTGACAATTTGGGATTTACGTTTTAAAAAATTAAGATTTTAATTTTTTGTATTTTGTTATTTTTATTAAATTTTTTAATATTTTAAATAATTTTTTTAAGAAGAATATTTTTTGAGGTCGTCGATATTAAGATTTTATAAAATAAAAGATATAAAATATTTTTATAGTAATTAAGGTCTCTCAATATTTTTACAGAGAGAATTCGATTCAAAAAAATTTTACCTGACTCAAAGACATTGACTCAGATAAATTTTGAAATTTCTCTGGTATAGTCACAGAAAAATTCTGACAAAGAAATTTCGAAAGTTCTCTACGAAAATTAAAATTTCTCTAAGTTGGGGCCGAAATTTCTCTAAATCGAACGGAAATTTTTTGAGTCAGGCAAAATTTCTCTAAGTCAAATTTTCTCTAAAAAATATGAGGGACCTTAGCTAATAAAAAAAAATATCTTAGATCTCTTCTATTACATAAATTGAAGAGGGATGTTTACTAATTTTTTTTTTTTAAATTTTAGATACACCTAACATAAATGCACTTAAAAAAGTATAATATTGATAATTTTTTAAAAAAATATCACTAAATACCAAAAATATTTTAAAAATAACGAAAAGTCAATACATTTTTCATATTTTTATGTATTATTGATTTTTTAAATATTTTACTTTTTAAATACATTTAAGTAACGTGCATCTAAAAGAGAAAAAAAAAATTTACTTTAAATTTTAAAAATATTCACTAAAAAAAAAGCATGTAATTAATTTCAAAAAATTGAATTTAAAAAAATTAAAACCAAACACAATAATTATCTTTTCATTAATCACATATATATATATATATATTCTTTAATATTTTCTAAACATCTAATAATAGTATACCAATACTAATAGTATACTAACTAATGTACATACTAATGTACCAATATTAGTTATTGTATTATTATTGACTCACTCATTAATCATATTGCAAATATTAAAAATATCTTAAATTATGTCACATCATCAATTAGTACATTAATCGATACATAATATATTCTTACTTTTCACCAATTATAATAAAAAAAAATAATGTTATATGCACCAACTAATACACTAACTAATGTACCAATTGATAATGTGACATAATTTAAGATATTTTTAATATTTATAATTTATATAATGAGTAAAATTAATAATAATGTTATAACTAATACTAATACATTAATAAATACCAAAAATATTTTAAAAAATACAAAAAGTCAATACATTTTCATATTTTTATGTATTTATTGATTTTTTAAAATATTTTACTTTTTAGATACATTTAAGTAACGTGCATCTAAAAGAGTAAAAAAAAATACTTTAAATTTAAAAATATTCACTAAAAAAAAAAAGCATGTAATTAATTTTCAAAAAATTAAATACAAAAAATTAAATTTAAAAAAATTAAAACCAAACACAATAATTATCTTTTCATTAATCACATATATATATATATATATATATATATATATATATATTCTTTAATATTTTCTAAACATCTAATAATAGTATACCAATACTAATTAGTGTACTAACTAATGTACATACTAGTGTACCAATATTAATTATGGCATTATTATTGACTCACTCATTAATCACATTACAAATACTAAAAATATCTTAAATTATGTCACATTATCAATTAGTAATCGATACATATAATATTATTCTTACTTTTCACCAATTATAAAAAAAAAAATAATGTTATATGCACCAATTAATACACTAATTAATGTACCAATTGATAATGTGACATAATTTAAGATATTTTTAGTATTTATAATTTATATAATGAGTAAAATTAATAATAATATTATAACTAATACTAATACATTAATAAATATATTAATTAATACATATAACACTACTTTAAAAAAAAAATTTATATAAATAGACCATATTCACATACAAAAAATCACTCCTCTCTTAACATATACTCCCTTCCCCCTAATCCTCGACTCACTCGCTCTCTCTCTCTCATTTCTTGTGTGTATATATATGTACATACAATATACATTTGCACGCACTGCAAAACCTTCCAACCACCACCACCACGGCCCTCCTGATTTGAATCCAATATTAGCTCTCTTTTTCAACACAATTGTCGATCCATTCACTCCTCTCTTCGACAAACCTGTTTTTGATAATAATCAATCCAAAGGTATGCTCTCTCTAAACTAACTCGTTATTCTTTTCTTGATGATTTCATGCCCATTGTATGTATATATCTATGTGTTGTTTTTTTTTTTTTTTGAGCTATTACTTTCATATGCTGAATACACATACACATACATCTTCTTAGACACATGCGTATATGTATGTCTGTACACATATTTATACGTGCATATATATATATATGCTGGATTTGTTAGATCAATGTAGTAATCTTTCCTAAAATGTCTGCTTAGATTCATTTCTCCGAAAATTCACTTTTTGATTCTCTCTCTCTCTCTCCCCCCCTTAGAATCTAACGGAACGCGATCTTTATCTACAGGTGTTTCTGAATCTGAAACCTATTTGAAAGTCCAGAGAGAGAAAATTCAGATATACGGAGAGAAGAAGCAAAGCAATAGAGAATTTTCGTTGAATTCTCATCTTCTGACTCGTCGTATTCTATGATGGCATCATCTTCAATCTCGAATCCCGAAGCGAACTCGAACCGGGCGCGAGAATCGAAGCGCAAAAAGCGAAGAAAAATCGGGATCCAAAACCCCATCGAAGAAGAGTTCAAAACCAGATGGAAAACCGCATCGGAGCAACAGATCTACTCTCTCAAGCTCATCGAAGCCCTCCGTCAATCTCGCCGGAGATCCTATGTTCCCGTCGCCGGCACCGCCATCCGAGAGACGGCCGACCGAGTCCTGGCCGTCAGAGCCAGGGGCAAAACTCGGTGGAGCAGAGCGATTCTCACGAGTCGACTCAGCCACAATAAGAAGCACAAGAAGGTGAAGGCGAAGGTGACTGGCGATACCCGGTCGAAGAAACCGGTGGCGAAGAAGAGGTCACCGGCGTTGCAGAGGAAAGTGCGGGTTCTCGGCCGGTTAGTCCCTGGTTGCCGGAAACTATCGTTCCCGAACCTTCTAGAAGAAGCCACGGACTACATCGCTGCTCTGGAGATGCAAGTCCGAGCCATGACTGCTCTCGCCGGGATTCTCACCGGCGCCGAATCCTTAGCTGCTCCTTCTGATAGGCTCGGCTCAAATCTGTCTTAGCCTCCGTTTGGAATTCGCTTTTTAATTTTTTTGGCTATTTTAATTTGGGACTAAAAAATTTTATTTGGAATAGATTTTTTTTTGACTTTTTTAATTTTTGTGGAAGAAAAAAAAATGATTATAATTTGAATATGATGTTTTGTTTTATTAAATTAAAAAACTTATTTTGTGCTATTTTGGCCCGAGAAAATGATGCCAAACATAAGTGATGGAACCCAGAAATTAAGTTAGAGATGCACTATTAATTATAATTTTTTATTTAAAAAAATTAATGATGAACATTAAGATAATATAATTTTATGAGTTAAATTTAAGCATAAAAAATTACATATTTATTATTAATAGGAACAAATTAAAATTTTATAATAGTGTAGAATAACTCAGTGCGGAATGGTGATGTAAGTTTGTAATTTTAGCACAAAAAATTATTGATTAAAATTCTTAATTTTAGAAAATAAAAATACATTATTTATAACATAAATTATTATAAAATCTATTTAATTTTTATTTGATAGAAAAATATTAAAGAGATGATATTACTCATAAATGATGTGTTTTGAATGAAAGTTATTAAAGTCTTAAAATATCATATAGTATTACTTACGTAATGCTCAAAGCATGAGAAATCACAAATCACACTAAGCAGTCTGTCAATTGCTTGAAAATAATGAGTTCGTTATATCCAATTTATAAGATTTTTCATTATACTATTGGTTTAAACTATTATATAAATAATATCACACAGTGCTCTTAAAGTATCAAATAATTACTTGTTATGAACAATATAATAAATCTTTAATTAAAAAACATGTTAAGAAAAAAAAAAACATTTCATACAACATGTTTGCCTCCGCCAATGCTGAGGGAGGGCACGTGACCCCCTTGTCCTTCTTTGCCTCCGCCAATGCCAAACATAGTCTTATAATCTTTTTTAATTTTTAAAGCCTCTCTTTGGTTTTTTTTCTAATTCATTGTATTTTATTATATACAACATGTCTTTGTTTTCTCTTCTAAGCATCTCTTTTCCGTCTCTCTCTCTTTTAAATGATTTTAGTTTGGTTTTGGGTTTGTTTAACATTAACACAATTATTTTATTTATGCAATTATAAATTTGAACAATGGCAACTAATAATGAAGGCTTTTTTTTTTTTTTCATTTTTTATATTGAAAGAGGCATCCATTTGGCATTTGATTCCCTTAAATCAGACAGAGACTGCACAACCATGTTTTGGGTTTGGGTTTTGTTTGGTGAAGCTTATGTTGGTAATATGGAGGGAACAGGGACTGAACAAGTTTTGGGGCTCTTTATTTTTTGTTTTTTTGTTCTTTCCTTTTCTTTTTTTTTTTCTTGTTGCTTGGTGCAGATTTGGCACTTTGGTTTTCTGTTCTTGTTGTAGTGTGATATTGGGGTCACTTTGGCCAAAAAAAATAAGCCCTCTTTGGCATAGAAGGTTTTTGAAATTTTTGATTAAAATAGTCACAAAAGGATAAAATAATTTTTTATCTCAATAAGATAAAATATTATCTCTAAATCATAATTATTTTATTTTTTCTCTCACAAAAGTCAAAAAAGCTAAAAAAACATATCCCAAACGAAACTTTTTAGCCTCAGGTTAAAATAGCTAAAAATGTCAAAAATCTAAAAAACCAACCCACATCCCAAATGATGCCTAAGATATATTATTTGCAACCATGCTACATCCCCCTAAAAAACCCTCCCCTAATCCCCCTAATTTCCATATCAAGTAAAAAAAAAAAAAAAAAAGAGGAAACAGTTGCCTAAATTGGAAATTAGGGGATTAGGGGGGTAGTTTTAAGACTCCAAATCATTTTCCTATTATTTGGGAGGGGTTAGGCTAAAATAATCCACTAAAAAATAAAATAAAATAAAATTATTAATGAGATAAAATGTCATATTTTGGCCAAGTTTGGCATAACCTAAATAATACAAAAGTCAAAAAATCACTATTCTATTTAAGTCACATCATCTTATTTAAATCATATCACCTCTCTAACACATCACATCAAACACAACCCAAACTCAACCCATATAAGCCAATAAGTCAAAAAGTACACTTTTTTAGAACATCCCAAACCAACCCTTAACTTATAATCATTTTTTTTCCCTTACAATTATCATATCAACTATTAAAAAAAAAAAAGTCAATCAACTTTCCTAACACAACTATTTTAGCTAAGTTAAAAAACTAAATAACCAACTAAAATAACAATTTTCCAAACAAGGCGTCTACTTGCTGTGTTCAGTACTAATTAATTCGTTGAGATTTGAGGAGTTCTGCATACCTAAAAAAAATATTATGCAAATAATAATAATAAAAAATTTAAGGTTTCAATCTAAATGATTTCTCTGTTAAG
The DNA here is from genome assembly GCA_030407325.1 of Camellia japonica. Taxonomy (NCBI): domain Eukaryota; kingdom Viridiplantae; phylum Streptophyta; class Magnoliopsida; order Ericales; family Theaceae; genus Camellia; species Camellia japonica. The sequence goes on from JAPPVO010000029.1 coordinate 124,281,649, forward strand.
TAAAATTGATTGAAAAATAGATATTTTTATCATTGAACTCAGGTCTTACTTGGAAAGTGGCTCATAAGTTAGATTTTTAGTTTATTACAAAAAAATATGTAAAAAATAAAGAGGTGATGTGACTGAAATAAATTAATAAATTATTTTTTTTTTTTTTTTGCTTTCCAAAAGAGGCCTCATTGAAAAAAGATATTTAGATATTTTATATATTTACATTGAATTTAATAACTAAGGTACACTGTTTTCTCCATTTTATTTAATAAAAATAGACAAATAATTTAGATTGAAAATAATTTAAAAGACTAAAATTTAAATTAAAAAAATTAAAAATTCAATATTTATTTTGTTAAACAGCTCAAATCTTTTATTTTATTTTTATTTTTTTGTAACTGTCCCTATAATTTCAAGCATTGAATAATAAATTTATAAATATAATTTGAAATATATATAGTTTGTTTTGGAAAATAGGTTAAAAGTTGACTTTTTAATTTTTTTTTGACTTTTTTTTAAAAAAATGTGTCAAAAATAGAGAGATAATATGACTTAAAAAAAATTAAAATGCCGAAAAAATGACTTTTAGCCGAGTTGCCAAAACAAGCCATATATATATATAACACATTCAAAATTATGAGTTGTTTTAGGGCAAAAATGTCAATTTACTCTTTTTTACTCTATTTATATTATTTTATTATACATTTTTTTGTAAAAAGTCAAAAAGTTCTTCCCAAGCATACAAGTTTTTTTTTACATTATATTTTAGTTAAAAAATTAAAAAGTTACTAAAAAAGTCTGTTCCCAAACGAGGCCTTAGCTTGTAATGAAACAATCATAAAATGTCATATGAAATTTTTCTATACAAACAAGTCTTTTGGGAACAAAATAAAAAGTCAACTTTTAGCTTTTCCCTTTTGAGTCATATTACTTCTCACATTTTTTATCCATAAAAAGACAAAATAGGCTAAAAAAAGCAAAAAAACCAACTTCTTACTAACTTCCCAAAATACCGAAGTGTTGGTTTGACATGATATTTTTAATTTGACTTTTAAATTATTTTAGTTTGGTTAAAAAAATTGTGTTTGCGATGATTTTGATTTTTTTTTTTTTTAGTTAAATTGATGGTTGCGAGAAAAATAAAATAAAATGATTATAGTTACATGTAACATTTTATTTTATTAACTATTTTGATCCTTTTTGTCTTTATTGATTATGAATAATACTATATGCATCAATTAAAATATCAATTAATATAGCAATTGATGATATGACATAATTTAAGAGATTTTTGATATTTGTAATTTATATAATGAGTGAGATTAATAATAATATCACAACATATGTTAATACATTAGTTAGTACACTAATTAGTGCTTGTTTAGTTAAAAATAGCCATCCAAATGAGAGCAAAATTTTTGTTTACCTCCCAAAACTATAAAATGCTTTTTGACCAAATCAACATGTGTTTTTTTGTTAATTTAATAAATCGTTTTCGATTAACTTTCGACTACTATTCTATAGTATTAAAAAACTAGAAAATGCAGCGCAAAAAAAAAAAAAAAAAAATGAAAAATGCACGATTTTGATCAAAACAAAAAGAGAGTGCTGGTAAACATAATAACAAATTCAACAAATAAGAACACTTTTGAAGGGTGAGTATGATTATTGTTAGTAATATTATAAGGTTTAAATTATTTTTATTTTTTTTGTCAAAGTTGAATTTTTTAATGAGGATACATCTACATTGATGGGTGCTGATGGAAAAATTCTCTTAGAGCAAATTCAGATGGCACTTTAAATGCGTAGTTGTTGGTTTAAATTATGTGACTTATTATTTTTATATTACAATTTTAAAAGATAAACCGTCAAGTGTCACCCTATAAATAAAATGGCGTATTGCTCCAGCAACATTGAATAATTTCCCCTCATGATGATGGTGAAAGAAATGGCGGATTCACTCTTTTGTTTAATTTAATTAGGGTAAATTACACTTATACTATCTGGGATTTGAGTTTTATACATATCATCCCCGACATTTGAAAAATCATATTAATCCCTCTATCATTTTAATTATTTAAACTAAATGAAGATATTGAATTCATGCACTATTTCTTTTCTTACTTTGTTTTACTTCTTCTTTTTTTTTTTTTTTTTTCCTTATCTTACCTTTGCTCTCTTTTCTTTTGTTTTTTTCAATGTAATTTTATCTATTTTTCTATCAAGAATTGTTACATTTTATATAAGTACGAAATGTAATTTTTAGAACGTTAAGAGATGAGATGTAATTAGACCAAATCTCAAGGGTGTTAGTGTAATTTACCCATTTAATCAATAAAAAAGTGACATTAATAAATACTATGCAACATTTCAATGCATATAATAATGTTGGTGGTGTATTTTCTTGTTAAGAAAAATTGATACTCCCTCCGTCCCAAAATAATAATTCTTTTAGAGAATTTAATTTTTTTTTATAGTACAATTTTTACATTTTAAAAATATTAATTTTTCAAAATTACTCTTTGATAGTACATTTTTTTGAGAATATCAATTGCCATAATTGTATTTTTTGTGTTATTAATGAATTTAAAATAAGAGTAAAATAGTAAATTTATATTATTTTATTACTTAATCTTTAAAAATAGATTAATATTTTGAAATAATAAAAAATGAAATATTTTGAAATAATAAAAAAGAGTATATAAATTTATTTTTAAAATTTAATAATATATAAATAATATAATTGATTGATAATTATTTTTAAATATTTTAATGGATTACCATACATTCAACTTGAAAATTGTCGCAATGCCCCTTGCCAATTACGGAAAAACACGTCTTTTTCTGCCCTAACAAAGAGTGAGGTGGTATTACAGTAGGCCCATCAAGGGATAAGGATTAGAGACCACGTCTCCCCAATAATTGCGCTCACTCTTTCCTAATTTATTCTTAAATATTTTTTATTCAAAAAATTATATAATTTTTTTTTTAAAAAAAAGTTTAACCTGTGTAATATGTTAAATCTTAATTTTTAAATTATTTTAATTTAAATTCTAAACTTTTAAAATGATACTCTTTCCATCCCAAAATAATGATCCCTTTTAGAAAATCTAACTTTTTTTGATAGTATAATTATTACACTTTAAAAAATTAATTTTTCAAAATTATCCTTTAATAGTACATTTTTTGAGAAATATTAATGTCATAATTATACTTTTTATGCTGTTAATGAATTTAAAAAAATGACAAAATAAAAAATTTATATTTTTTGTACTTGATTTTTGAAAATGAACTAATATTTTAAAATAATAAAAAATAAAATAAGAGACTAATATTTTGAGACTGAGACAGTATTAATTTTAATCATTCATTTAACAATTTAAACAATTTAGGGTTAGTTTAGGATGTTCTAAAAAAGTGCACTTTTTGACTTATTGGCTTATATGAGTTGGGTTTGGGTTGAGTTTGATGTGATGTGTTAGAGAGGTAATGTGATTTAAATAAGATGATGTGACTTAAATAAGATAGTGACTTTTTTACTTTTTATATTATTTAGGCCAAGTTTAGCTAAACAAAATAAGTGCACTTATTTCATCTTTTTATCTTTTTTGGGTCACATCAATCAACATCTCCTCTCTATTTTTTCTACACATAATACAAGAAAAATTAAAAAATACACTTATTTGAGGGAAATGCTAGAGAGCTCTAAATCTAGAGCTCTAATTTGAGCTCTAGTGATGTGTCAAAGCAAAAAAAAAAAAACAAACAAACAAAGCAAGACACAAACATCACATCAGAGTGAATCCCACCTTTCCATTAGAACTATTAAAACTCTTATATTAGAGCTCTAAAGCATTTTTGTTTAGCCTTTCTAAACCTAGCCCAGTAGATGTCAAACTTCACCTTAATCATTTTTCTTCTTTCATTGTCATTGACGGTCACTTCTCCCATTATCATCATTTATTATCTCTTCTCCTTCTAACCCACTGCAATCTATCATTTTTCGTCATTAACCTCTACTCCTCTCCGTTCCTGGTGCATTAACACTCCTTCATTCGTTCACTAGTTCAGAGTTAGGGTGAGCAACAGATATTTTAATTTGTCTAAATCGATCGAATTAAATTAATTCGCCGTATATTTTACAAATACGTGACGATGAGCGAACGGTTACGAATTAATTTTTTTTCAATTCGCCTAGTTTCGGGCGGATTGCAAATTTAAGGTTCCTTTAACCGTAATCGAACCGCGAATACTGCTAGTAATTTATAAGATTTTATGTTATTAATTTGTTTAGATATTCTGTTTGTGTTTACAATTGAAAAAAAATTTAGATATTTTGTTGTGTTTTCAATTTGGAAATCTTTTTATTAAATGACAAAGGTTGATATTTGATATTTTAGTGTGAAAAATATAAGGCTGAATTTTGTCATTTTAAAAAAAAAAATCAAATTAAATAGTTTTTGAATAAAAAAAATAATGAAATAGTTTTGATAATGCATGATTTTCTTATATGTATTTATTGTGTTATTTGACAATCTTTTGGTTATATTGAGTTGGATTATTATCCAAAAAAAAAAAATAGTAGTTGTTGTATTATATTCAAAATTTGTAAAAGTTTAAAACGCCAAACCGATTCACATTCATCCGTCAATTCGGCAGATGGATGTAGTTTTTTTTTTCAATCCACCGATCCAGCGGACAAATGACAGATTAGAGATTCTCTTGCGGCAACCAAACCGCAAACACTCTTATTCATAGCTATTTTCGCCGTTTAGCACCATTGACAAAAATCTGATTAAATTGTTTAAATTACCCTTATTAACTAATAGGTTTTAAGAATTGATATTATTTTAAAAATTGAAGATTTAAAATAAAATAATTAAAAAATTAAGATTCAATTTATTACTAGGATCAAGCCTTATATATTGTACGGGAAAGAAATACACCTTCTCGTATAATCCTGTTGACCAAGTCTGCGCTCCTCCGTACGACGTCGTTCAACTACCTGAAAATACACACGTGAGCTAGCCGGCGGGTGTGTGCCGGAAACCTCTCCGATGCTTAGGTCAGTAAACTTGTCAAATAGACAAAAGCTCTGTATATTCAGAAAACAAAGTTGTGTTACCTCTCCAAAGGTGATATTAGTGAGCTTATATAGGTTTCGCGTGGCACAATCCTGGTAGGACTCTTATTCCTCCATGTGCAGAGTCCTTCTAGGATTACTCCTCCTTGCGTAGAGTCCTCATTGGATTCATACTCCTGGAAGACAATGCTTATCCTCCAACACCCCCGTCACTGTTTAAACCAAGTGAGATGGTTCTTCTTATGGCCGGACTACTTTAGGACCGAAGTAACTATTAATTCGGCCCTCACTTTACTCTCCCTTACCTCGGCTTTCCCATACTAAAACCGAGCTATCCATAAGGGAGTTAAAACCGAGCTATCTTTAGAACCACAGCTTACTTCGGTTTCTCACATGCTATAACCGAAGTAATTATCGAAGACCGAAACCTTCGTGCTACTCCACTCAACCGGAGTAGAACTAAGTCCTCCCGAGACCGGGCTAACCACCACGGCTGTGTGACCGGTCTATCTTCAAAGTTACTTCTCCAAACCGGAGTAACCTACATGGCCTTTCTACTCGGCCCTTTTCATTTCGGCCCTAAGCCCAATACCCAGCTCGCCCCAATTGTATATAAATTACCCTCTCAATTGTCCCTCAATTTCATCTGCACAGCATGATAGGGATTACCTGTCTACGAACCGAACTAAAGTTTTAGCTTATCCAGCCGAGCTACAATCCTTTAGCTACTCCGGCCGAGCTGAAAACCTTTTTAGCTTTTCTAGCCGAGCTAAGCTTAAGCCGAGCTAAGCACGTCCGGTCAAACGTCTCTTCAGTCACAGCAACTGAAGCGTTCCACATTCCAATGACACGTGGCAAGCCCCTATTGGCCATTCACAGCTGTTGCGCCGCCCTCGTACTCCGAAAAATTTGAACAGTCCCGCGTTTTTTCCCTCCTTCCACTTACACAAAACAAACCCTCTTTGTCTTCTCAAAAATCATTTGCCTTACTATTCACTTCCTCTTCTCTCATTGTTCTTTAACCTTGTACCTCTTGAAGCTCGAGTTCCTGCTGCCACTTGCTTCCATCTTGTCCTTTCTCATCTTTACCAGGTAAACACCATGAATCTGTTTTCTCTTCTCTTGTTTTCGTTCTAATCCATAGCAGTCTATTTTGTATATTTGCAAAGCATGTTTCTGTTTCCAATAGTATTTGAAGTTTTCTGCAAAAAACCTTCGCAAGAACACTATGAATACAATGAAATAGCAAGTAGAACACCCTTTTGATCTTTATACATGCCCCAACCGAAGTAGAACACTGTTTGTGATGTATGTAGTTTTAGGCATACTTAAACCGAACTACAACTTGAACATAGCACAGTAGTTTCGATAGATCTCCATCTGATTCACACTAGCCGAAATAAAAATGCACTTGAACTAGAAGTCCGGGCCCTAAACCGAGCTAAGCCTTGGGGGGCTAAGCCAGCTTTCTCAGTTCCTGAACCGAACTCAGAAAGTTGCCCCTTGACGCTTAACCGAAGTAACAAAAACCATAGTCCGAACCGAGATAACCAAGCTCCTTGCCCAACTGAGATAACAACCACCTTTGTTAAACCGAGGTAGATCCCATAGCACTCTGCGTGGCCGAAATAAGACTTCTCTTTCCTTGCTTTGTTTTTGAAGCACAGTCAACAATCTGTGCTAACCCCTTTGTTCTTCCACTTTGCAGACTCTAGGTTGCCCAAGCCATCCTCTTTGAAGGCTCAACCGAGCTTCTGAGCACAATTTCGTCAACCGCAGTAACTTATTCTTAATTTATTTCATAAGTTATACCATAAATGGGGAAGTATAGGTTTTTAGTAGAGACCCCAGGAGGCCTAGCCGAATTCAGGAAAGATTACAATATTCCAGCCGATGTAAACCTTACACTGGCCGAACAAGATGTTGACCCCTGGGGTAATGAAGGCTTTGTCCCCTTTACCATTCAGTCAATAATAGAAACCGGACTACGATTCCCAGTCCAGCCTTTAATCTGTGAGTTTCTAAGGCAAACCAGACTATGCCCAACTCAACTCTCCACCAACACATACCGTATAATAATGGGCATAGACGCCCTAAACCGCCAGACCGGTCTCAACCTAGGCCTAGCCGAAATACTCCACCAGTACTCATTAGGATCCAAGAATGAAGGTTGGTGTTATTACTTGAGAATACGCCGAGGCCGGGAAAAAATAATTAAGCACACACCGGACAAAGACCTAAATGATGATGACTTCTTCTGGGTATCTGGGAATTTCGAAGACCATCAAGCCCAGATTCCTGGCCGAAGAATAAATTGGAAAAAAGGAGAACCCGGTATACATACTCCGGTTGCCTTTCTCACTTTTCTTTATCTCGGTTTTTCTACTTTTGAACCGAACTAACAGTTTGTTTTCTTTTCGCAGATTCAGCTCATCTTCACTCTCTTTACAACTACCCCAACCTAGGCGTTCTGCGCGCCGTACTACGGGTTCGGGAAAGAAGTTGGGCTAAATTGCTAGACTTTGAACCGACATACCGTTACACCGGTCGCCGAAAAGTGAGGGTGACCGACTTCCTACTCGAGGAAGCACCGGAACCGGACCCCACCTTGCCCGAGATAAACTTAGTGCCACTCACAGCCGAACAGGAAATGGCGAAGAAAAACAGACTGAAAGTAATGCTAACCGCAACAACGAGGGCCGAGGTACCGCAGACCGGTCGGAGTAGTGAGGCCGTCGTTGCCCTCTCATCTCAACAGCCATCATCTTCGCGTCGGACTAAGCGCACCCGGACTACCGAGACCGAGCAGCGTTTGGTCGACGAAGATGACACCATCCTTCCACCGAGCCCCCAACCTAGCCTTGAACCGGAACAGTCGGACCGGGCTGACAGCAACAAATGGGCTCCACCCTTCGTCTTCAACAACCGAGATATCCACGACAGCGACTCGGTTGTTGCTGAGAAGGATCACCTACTGGCCTTCAACCTGGGCAGGGGTGTTTGTCTTCCCAAAGACATGGAGCACCACAGCAAGCAACTAAATACCGAGCTGAAGGCCATCCGGTCATCCACAAAATCCATGATCCTGGTAAGTAGCACTGTCCTCTTTTGATCAGTCTAATTTTTTCCAACTCTTAGCTCGGCTAAAAAGGGAACTTACTATTCTTTTGCAGGCCATTCAGAAGAACACAATCGCTCACAGGCAAGTGGTGGAACTACGAAAATCCACAAGGCAAGCCATGAAGGAAGCCGAGACCAAAACGGCCGAGCTAGCTCAATCTCTGCAGAAGTCGGCCGAGCTGGAGGCCGAGGTAGCACGTCTGACCGGACTAGTTGCCTCGGCTGACAGCAATAAACTGCGTGCTGTTACCGAAGTGAAAGATAAGTTTTTGTGGGAGATGGCGCAACTCGAAGGCGCAAAGGACGCCGAAATAACAGAGCTGAAGAAGAAGGCCGAGGACGCATCTAAAGAAGGTTTCAAGGAAGCCGAAGCTGGTTATTCACAGCAATGCGAGGCAGCAAAGGATTTATTCTTCAAGTGTGGCTGGAGAAGTGCGGTGGAGAAACTCGGTTGCGGACCTGAAACCGAGGTCTACAACGCTCCCGAGTACTTCATTCCGGCCTCACTGAAGGCTTATGCTGACGAACTCCAAAAGCAATTTCTAGGGACGTCTGATGATGATGAAGATGATGATGATGATGATGAGTCAACGGACACTCCGGCCATCAACGAGCGACCGAACGAGCAAACAGTTCGGTTGGAGCCGGTTGTTAAAGGCCTTACCGATGGGCAGCCAACCGAGACTGATGCGCGGGCTGAAACCGAACTCCTAACTCAGACCATACTCCCTACCGGTACCGGACCTCGCACAGATGCTGTTGACGATTTTGACGCCGAAATTGATGATCTCTTCCGTTGATTGTCTTTTTTCTTTCTTTTGTCTTGAATCTGTAACCGGGCTACGGCCCCTCCACTTGTACTTGCTTTTGATTTCAATGAAGAAATGTTCCTCAACACGTACTCCGGTTCTGTTTTTGTATGCTTGCATTTGTAATGAATGTTCAATATCTGCTATTATTCAACTGTTGTTTCGGTTTGAGTGCTCGCTTTCTGCCGATATACCATAATCCGGTTTAAGCTGTTTAACTTACTAGCCAACCACTCTTTAGCCGATATAGCTTACTTCGGCTGAAGAGTACAAAGTGTTGGTTTAACCCAGCCAACCACTCTTCAGCCGATATAGCTTACTTCGGCTGAAGAGTACAAAGAGTTGGTTTAATCCAGCCAACCACTCTTCAGCCGATATAGCTTACTTCGGCTGAAGAGTACAAAGTGTTGGTTTAATCCAGCCAACCACTCTTCAACCATACACTTACTTCGGCTGAAGAGTAAAAAGTGTTGGTTTAATCCAGCCAACCACTCTACAGCCGATGTAGCTTACTTCGGCTGAAGAGTACAAAGAGTTGGTTTAATCCAGCCAACCACTCTTCAGCCGATATAGCTTACTTCGGCTGAAGAGTACAAAGTGTTGGTTTAATCCAGCCAACCACTCTTCAACCATACACTTATTTCGGCTGAAGAGTAAAAAGTGTTCGTTTAATCCAGCCAACCACTCTGCAGCCGATGTAGCTTACTTCGGCTGAAGAGTACAAAGAGTTGGTTTAATCCAGCCAACCACTCTTCAGCCGATATAGCTTACTTCGGCTGAAGAGTTCAAAGTGTTGGTTTAATCCAGCCAACCACTCTTCAGCCATACACTTACTTCAGCTGAAGAGTACAAAGTGTTGGTTTAATCCAGCTAACCTCTAAGTTGGTTTTTCCAGCCAACTTAGAATAAAGTGTTTGGTTATATCGACCAAATGTCCTGCAGCCTGGATCCTGATCCTGGGCTTAGGAGGGTGTTGGTTTAATCCAGCCAACCTCTAAGTTGGTTGTTCCAGCCAACTTAGAATAAAGTGTTTGGTTTTTCCGTCCAAACGCCCTGCAGCCTGGATCCTTATCCTAGGCTTAGGAAGAGTCATAGTTGGTTTAATTCGGCCAACTATGTTTACAACGCTACTAACTTACTAAGGCTGCTTTCTATGGAAAACGAATATACTGAAAAAGAATCGAATTGTTTTATTGAGAAAGTAAAAAATTACATATACGTAAAAGGAAAAAAACTAAAAATAAAACAACTTGAGATTTGCTGTGTTCCATGGCCTGGGAATTGCTTTGACGTCCTCATCTTCCAAGTGGTATGCCCCTTTGCCTGCTAATCCGACCACTTTGTAAGGTCCTTCCCAGTTAGGTCCTAGCTTGCCATCTCCTGGAACCAAGGTATTTCCCATCACTTTGCGCAGTACCCAATCTCCGATCTTGAATTGTCTTGGATGTACTGTTTTGTTGTATTTCCTGGACAATTCTTGCTGGTAGGAGGCGATGTGAACCAATGCCTTTTCTCTTCTTTCTTCCGCAAGGTCAAGTTCCAATGCTATGGCTTCGCCATTTAAGTCTGGGTCAAAATTTTCGCTTCGAATGGTGGGGAGGCCAACTTCTAATGGGATGACCGCTTCCATGCCATAAGCTAAGGAGAATGGTGTTTCTCCTGTTGATCGTCGAGGCGTGGTGCGGTAAGCCCATAAAACATGGGGGAGCTCTTCTGCTCACTTGCCTTTGGCTTTTTCTAACCTTTTCTTCAATCCATCCAAGACTACCTTGTTTGACGCCTCTGCATGTCCGTTTGCTTGGGGATATGCCGGTGTGGAATTGTAGAACTCTATCTTGTATTCTTCACAAAAGCCTCTGAAAATTCTGCCGTCGAACTGAGTGCTGTTGTCTGAAATTAGTGCTTTTGGTATGCCGAACCGGGTGATTATGTTCTGCCAGACAAACTTCTTCACATCTTTTTCCTTGATTGATGCCAAAGCTTCTGCTTCCACTCACTTTGTGAAATAGTTTGTTGCTGCGAGGAAGAACTTCCTGTTGCCCTGGGTGCTGTTGGGAGTGGTCCTACTATGTCCAAGCCCCACATTGCGAAAGGCCATGGGCTAGTCAAAGGTAGTAGTTCTCTGGCAGGTTGGTGTATTTGGTGCGCAAACTTCTGACATTTTTCGCATTTTTTGACATACTTCTCTGAATCTGCTTGCATGTATGGCCACCAGTATCCTTGTGAAATAGCTCGGTATGCCAATGATCTTCCTCCTTGATGGCTGCCACATACCCCATCATGTATTTCGAACAGGAACGCTTCCACTTTGCTGGGGTGAACGCACTTCAAGTAAGGTCCTGTGAACGACTTCTTGTATAATGCCAAGGATGGAGAGAGCCAAAATCGCTGCGACTTTGCTCTTATTCTGTTGGCTTCTTTCTTCTCTTCTGGGAGGATGCCGTCCTTTAGGAATAGTATAATGGGATCCATCCAAGAAGGACCTAACTCTGCGCAGCATACCTCTTCTGCCTCTGGGTCTTCAATGCTTGGTCTAGGCAGGTAGTCGATCCATAGTGGATGAGGGATGGAGGTATTCGCCATTGAGGCGAAACTTGCTAGTTCGTCTGCTCTGCTGTTCTCCTCCCTGCCGATCTGTTCTATTCTCACTACTTCAAACTTTTTGATCTCTGTTCTGACTAGCTCTTGGTATTTAGCCATTCTGTCATCCTTTGCCTCATAATCGCCTGAAATTTGGTTCACCACCAGCTGTGAGTCGCTGTAAACCATTAGTTCGGTGGCCTTCATGTAGAACGCTGATTTGAGACCTGCAAGAAGCGCTTCATATTCTGCTTCATTGTTTGATGCTGGGAAGCCGAGGTTGATAGCTTGTTCTACAACCAGGCCGTCTGGAGAGATGAGGACTATGCCAAGTCCTGCGCCATGTCGGTTGGATGCTCCATCCACAAAGAGCTTCCACATCTCCCCTACAAACAACTTCCAGCATATGGAGGGATCGGATGATGTTGTGGGGTCTAGAATGTCGCTGGAGTTTTCTTCAGGATCCATAGTTGCAGTCTGCCCCTTGTCTTCTGATGGGACCAAGTCATTAGTTGTTGGTGAGTTTTGACTTGGTGTAGCAAGGTCTGCTTCCTCCTTGCCTTCTCTACTCTGGTCTGCCTTGGGCTCTGGCTGAGTAACCTGCACTAGGGGTTGCGCTATTCCGGCGTCAATCTTCATCCCTAGTTCGGTTGTGTCAGTCAGGTCGATTGGGCAGACTTTGTGGCTTCCAGGAGTGAACTCCGCGACGAAGTCTGCCAAAGATTGGGCCTTTATTGCGGTTCTAGGTTGGAACTTGATGTCATATTGTCCCAATTCTACTGCCCACTTTAGAATTCGCCCAGAAAAGTTCGCCCTTTCAAATAAAGCCTTGAGTGGGAAGGCTGTGAGAACAACTATAGTGTGGGCGTGAAAGTAATGTGACAACTTCCTTGAAGCTATCATTAAGGCCAAGGCCAGTTTCTCCAGTGGCAAATACCTCGTTTCGGCGCCTAACAATGTCTTGCTGACGTAGAAGATTGGAAGATGCTGGATGCCTTCTGCTCGAACCAACACTGCACTTACCGCGTGCTGAGAGACTGCCAAATAGAGGAAGAGTTCTTCTCCAGGTATTGGGGTGACAAGTAGTGGTGGAGAAGACATGTATTCCTTCAAACTCTCCAGAGCTCGGTTGCATTCTTCGTCCCACTCAAACTTAGCTTTTAATGACTGAAAAAATGGACGCAATCTGTCTGAAGACCGGCTGATGAATCGGTTAAGTGTTGCTGTCATGCCGGTGAGATGCTGCACTTCTTTCACTGAGTTAGGCCTTCTAACTCCTGAATTGCTTTGATCTGGGAGGGGTCTGCCTCTATACCCCGGTTGGTCACCAGGAAGCCCAGGAATTTGCCAGATCCTACTCCGAACGCACACTTCGACGCGTTGAGGCGTAACTTATGTTTCTTTAGGAACTGGAACATCTCACCTAGGTCTTTGAGATGGTCATTCTTATCCTTGCTTTTGACCACCATGTCGTCAATGTAGGCTTCCATTGTTCTGCCTAACAATGGTTCGAACATCTTGGTGACCATCCTTTGGAACGTCGCCCCTGCGTTCTTAAGGCCAAAGGGCATGACCTTGTAGCAGTATAGTCCTCTTGGCGTGGTGAAGGATGTGACCTCTTGGTCTGGTTCGTGCATGGCGATTTGGTGGTAGCCTCTGTATGCGTCCAGAAAACTAAGTCGGTTGTGCCCTGCTGTTAAGTCTACCAGTTGATCTATCCTTGGTAGAGGGAAGCTATCTTTTGGGCACGCCTTGTTGACCGTTTTGTAGTCGACGCAAACACGCCACTTGCCATTCTTCTTTGGCACTATGACGGTGTTGGAGATCCATCTTGGGTAGTGCACCTCTCTGATTGCCCCTGCCTCCAGCAGGTTTCCCATTTCTTCTGCCACTATTTCGGCGTGGTGGAGTGCCGATCTGCGGATGCGCTGAATGATTGGTCTGGCAGAAGGGTGGACGTTGAGTTGGTGACTGATGAAGTTGGGATCAATTCCTGGCATGTCGTATGGGGTCCAGGCGAACACTTCGATGTTGGAGGTCAAAAATTCCAAGACCTCCAATCTCTCAGTGCTGGACAACGACGAACCAAGCAAAAAGAACTTATCCGGGTTCTTTTCATCTATTCTGACCTCCACCAAGTCTTCCACTGCTTTCTGATCAGCCGCTTTGCCAACCTCTGCGAACAGTTCATTACTCTCAGGTTCTTCAACCGAATGAACATATCCTTTGGCAGCGCGGCTGCCATTCGTTGTGACGAAGCATTGTTTGGACATAATCTGGTCTCCATATACTTCTTCAATTATTCCGGTGTCGTTGGGAAATCGCATCACTTGGTGGTAGGAGGATGCCACCGAGCGCATGGCATGCAGCCATGTTCTGCCCAAGATAACGTTGTAGGTGGAGGGGACCTTGATCACCCAAAACTCCATTGTTTCGTCACACTCCCTGCTCTGACTGGGAGATAATTTTGCCGACGGGCCATTCTGGCATGGAGTTGAATCCGATAAGGGGAGATACGGCAGGCGCCAAGTCTTTATCCTGCAACTTTAGTTGCTTGAAGGTTTCATAATACATGATTTCACACGAACTACCTTGGTCAATCAGAATCCGCTTGACGTCAAAATCCTTGACTCGAAGAGTGACGACCAAGGCATCGTTGTGAGGGCAATAAATCCTTGCCAAGTCTTTATCCGAAAAGGACATGACATTTGTGGCCTCTATCTTCCCCTTTTTGACGACTGGTTGGACACTTAGTACCTCTCTGAAGTGCTCAGCCTTTTTGATTGAACCTCTGAGCTCGCATACACGCTCAGGTTCAAAGACTCCATGTATTACGTTGATGACGCCTTGAGGTGGGGCGTCGTTCGGCATTCCATTGGCATATTCTGGTCCTGGGGGGCTGGCTGTGCCCCTCCTTCTATGTATTTGTCCAGGTGACCCGCTGCCACCAACTCTTCCAGATGCTGCCTCAATGGTGTGCAATTCTCAGTGCGGTGCCCCTTTTCTTTGTGGAAGGTGCACCTCGATCTGTCATCATAGTCCTTCTGAGCTTCGCCTAACTTAGCTGGCCACTTGACGAAAGGCTCGTCTCGAATTTTGCTAAGTATACGGTAGATCGGTTTCTTGAAGACCGTGGTGATGGCAGTGCGGACTCTCAACCATCTTTTATCTTGGTCTTCTCCGTTGTCTCTTTTGCCACGTCCGTTTCTGTTCGGACGGTCTACTGCGTTAACCTTGGCTGAGGACTTCTTTTCTGGTACTGCAGTCGCGCCAGACTTTGCTTTGGCACGTGCGCCATCCTCTTCTACCCTGATGTGCTGATGCACTCTTTCCATCAGGGCTTCCATGGTGAGGGGCGGCGTCATGGTAATAGAGTCCCTCAGTCTGTTCCCGACTGGAAGGTCTCTTTTGTATTGCGCAATGGCGAGATTGGTTGGGCAGTCCCCAATCTGGTTGAATGTCTCCCAGTAGCGACTGTTATATGACCTCAGGGTCTCCTTATCACCCATGTCGATGGAGAGTAACTGGTCGATCTCCACAGGGGTTTTCGTGTTTGTTCTGAATCGCGTTACAAACGCCTCCGCCAGTTGCGCCCAGGAGGCTATGCTGCCCTCTGGAAGCTTCTCAAACCAAGTCAAGCCTAGGTCACCAAGGCTTGAAGGGAATAGGATGCACATCAAGGCTCATTCCGCCGGTATACAGCCATGACCTGGCGAAAGTGGCTTAAGTGTGAGTAGGGGTCCGTCTTCCCCTCATATGTTGTGAATTTGGGCTGGAGGAAGCCTGACGGTAGGGGTGCGTTCTCTATTGCTGGGACGAATGGTGAGGTCTGCAGCCTCGCCAGTGCCTTGTCCGTTGGTTCGTAAGCGGGGCGCGGTATTGGCATTCCAACCTCGACGCTTCCATGCGTCCGAGGAGCCAACCGCTGTAAGGCAGAAACTCTATGTGGATCTCGTGCCCTGGCGTCCTCCCTCCATCGTGCCTTCTCTTCTAGCACGGTTCGTAGGTCTGACGACCTGGGCAACTCCGTCTGCCTGGATCTCGTTTGGTGTGAGTGTGAGGGCCAATATGTACTTCCCTCAGTGTTTGACCTCTCAAATCTCGTCCTCTCAGACCTGGAGTGACGAGTTCTGGAGGACCTGGATCTAGATTGGGCATCGCCTGTCCTGAGGCTTTTGCTTTCCGCTTGAAAGGGTGTAGTATTCCGACTACGACTTTCCGAGCGGCGAGGGGGCGTCTTGTTTGTGCGCCCCTCTCCTGTCGCCACTTCTTTTCCTTTTACCTGGCGCTTTAGAGATTCCATGTCTGCCGCCATCCGACGGATCAACTCGTCTTGTTCTCTGACGCGATCCTCCAAAGTTTGAGGATCAATTCTGTGTCTTTGCCTTTCTGGGCTTTGCGAACGAGAGGGATGAGGGCTGTTATTCCGCCTTCGTCCCCTTGCATCCCTCCTGGAATTTTGTCTGTGTGGTTCCAGGTTTGCCATGGGAGTGACCACAGGCAGGCCTTCGCGCCTTGCACCCCCTTTTGGAGTTAGTCCGTCGACGGCGGACTGAGGTAATTCTTCGTTGTTCGCCATTGATTTTTTAGGAGAAAAAGCTTGATCAAGAGGTTGTTCTTGTCTGAGTTCCCACAGACGGCGCCAATTGTACGGGAAAGAAATACACCTTCTCGTATAATCCTGTTGACCAAGTCTGCGCTCCTCCGTACGACGTCGTTCAACTACCTGAAAATACACACGTGAGCTAGCCGGCGGGTGTGTGCCGGAAACCTCTCCGATGCCTAGGTCAGTAAACTTGTCAAATAGACAAAAGCTCTGTATATTCAGAAAACAAAGTTGTGTTACCTCTCCAAAGGTGATATTAGTGAGCTTATATAGGTTTCGCGTGGCACAATCCTGGTAGGACTCTTATTCCTCCATGTGCAGAGTCCTTCTAGGATTACTCCTCCTTGCGTAGAGTCCTCCTTGGATTCATACTCCTGGAAGACAATGCTTATCCTCCAACACCCCCCGCACTGTTTAAACCAAGTGAGATGGTTCTTCTTATCGCCGGACTACTTCAGGACCGAAGTAACTATTAATTCGGCCCTCACTTTACTCTCCCTTACCTCGGCTTTCCCATACTAAAACCGAGCTATCCATAAGGGAGTTAAAACCGAGAGTAGAACTAAGTCCTCCCGAGACCGGGCTAACCACCACGGCTGTGTGACCGGTCTATCTTCAAAGTTACTTCTCCAAACCGGAGTAACCTACATGGCCTTTCTACTCGGCCCTTTTCATTTCGGCCCTAAGCCCAATACCTAGCTCGGCCCAATTGTATATAAATTACCCTCTCATATATATATATAGTGTAATTTCTCCTTTTTATTTTTGTTATTAATTGAACATCTAGCCACTTTAAATTTTGGAAGACCAAAAACTAAAAAAAGAGAAAAAAACCAAAAATACAAGTGCCAGGATGACTTTATTCCATTCCATGATTATGAATCAAACAAGAAACAATCCTTAGAGCAACTAGTTCTTTTTTTCTTTTTCTTTTTTGTATTTAACACAAAATAAATTGTTTTTAAAAAATTGCACTACTGTTGTAAATGAACATTATTTAATTTAATTCACCTTCACAAATAATATATTTATTCATTTATTGAGTAGATTTTAAATATAATGGTAACATCACATGTCATTATCATATAAAATAATTAATTCAGTCAATTGAAAACATGATCTATCCGACCTCACTCCATCTTGCCCATTTTTTAACTTACAATTGTTTAAAGATAGCATTATTTTAAATAGTATTACTATTACACTCAACATTCTTTTATTTACCACGACAATCCTCAAAATTGGCAAATTCACCAAAATTGATTAAATAAACACAGACCAATAATGTCTTACACTTTGTAAGTGCATTTGACCAAGCAAGGATCCTCTCATTGTCTTCTCTACTTGGCGTCTTTCTTGCAACGGTCAAGATTCATCCCTGAGAGAATTCAATGGCTCAGATCACTCTCAAAAAAATTACTTTTTAATTTTTAATTTTTTTAATAAAATAATCTGAACCGTTAAATTCTCTTGAAGTGAATCTTAACCGTTGTAAGAAAGAGACCAAATAGAAAAGGCAAAAAAAGAATCCTCGCTCGCATTTGACCTACTGCCCCACCCAAGTAAGGACACATGTGAGATGTGAAAAAAGAAACCAAAACATTCCTAATTAAATGATGTCACATACTTTAGCTTTTTAGTTACATTCAAATTGTCCAATGACTTTGAATGGTATATATATATGAGATGCAGTAACATCTTATATTTTTTATTATATGAGAACTGAGAGGAAGGATATCAAGGATTGAACCTTTCTCCGAGTTCAATTTAAATAATTAAAATTTTAAATTTGTGAATAATTCAATTTAAAAGTCGAGTTTAATATATTATGTTTGGAATTAAACTTGAATAGAAAAGTTTAAATTGCAAGTCAAACTTGAGCGAACTTAAACAACTCTCTCAACACAACTCTCGTATATGATTTGAACAATTTCTCAATCCACTCAAATCCGCTCAAATTACAATCCTAATTTTGCACAAGCATACAAAGAAATCAATTGTTTGGCTGGTATGTATTTGAAGCAACCAATAATTATCCGTAAGGTGTCTCTTAGGAGGGAAGAGGTTAATCTTGTATAACCATTTCTGCTAAGCAAGAATTTACATGCACTATAATTTATAAGAATTTTAGAAATTAATTTTTTATTTTTTTTAAAAGTATAAATTTTGTTGTAAAAATGTTTAGCAACTAATTTCAGTTATCGTGAGCATAGTCTTTAAAAAATCGTTTTAAAAAGTCAAAAAATGAGCTTTTAGGAATAAAATTTTGAAAATATCATTAATAAATATAATTTTAGAGATAAAATAACTTGGTCTAAAAATTATTATTATTATTTTTTTGAGACAACATTTTTTATTCCAAAAGGTTAGTAATTCATTATTAAATTTCTAATTTTGTCATTTAAAATAAAATAATAACACTTTTAACAATAAAAATATATTTTTTAAAAAAAATAATTTTGTCCATAAATTTTTAATTTTAAAACTTTAATTTCTTATAGTAACGTGTCTGATGCCTATTGCCTTGCACACTTGGCTAAGATTAAGACACTTTTGCCAAGTGGCGTCTCTACCACAATGAGGGCCTTGTTTGGTTTAATTTTGAAAATAATTTTTCAGAGTGGCGGCTCTAAAATTTGTTTGGTTTATAATTTTCTCAAAATTATTTTCAATCGCTTTTTTTAACTTATTTCTTATTGTCTCATATTTTATATATCAATTAATTATTTTTTCTCACACTCTTCTATTCAACTATAAAAAAAAATTATAAATCATCCCAATCTGTAAAACTCTAATTATAAAAATATTTTTAAAATATACAATCAAATAAATTTTTAAATTTTAAAAACTTTTTCAAAAATTTATCGTCCAAACTAAACCAAACGCATTTGGGAGCTAATGTGTATCACGTCATGAGTTAAATACACGATCTAATGGTCTTCAAATTATTATTTTGTATTATTTTAACTCTTAATATTTTAATGGGATTTAATTTCTCTTAAGTTGTCATCTTAACTTGAGATATTGTTTGAGCTTGATATATTCATTTTGAAATTGATTTCGATAATCTGAATCATTCACTTTTTAAGACTCATTGAATAGAATATTCATACAAAAAATTAAGATAATTGAACATTAGTAACTATATGTTTGAATCATATTTATTTTAAAAAAATGGACGACAATATGATTTAAAAAATTGCCATCCATTTTTTGTAATATAAATTTGATTCAAACATATAGTTACCGATGTCCAATCATCTTAATTTTTTATGATTATTTTATTCAGCGAGTCTTACAAAGTGAACGGTTCAAGTCACCGAAATCGGTACCAAAATTGATCTACTAAACCCAGACGTTCTCTCAAAATTGATTTGGTTTCAATGTATTTATTTATGTTTAAATGATTCGGCATTGTTTTTGTTTTAATTATCCTTGCACTCGTTGTTTTTGTCAAATTGATACAAATAAAATATCAGACATTAATATAAAATAAAACACATATTTAGAGAACCAACATTGCATTTTAATCCTAGTGTTATATAAATCAAAAATCTATACATATAATTTTTATCCAGAATAATTTGATCTTATCATTTTAAAAATTAAAAAAACATTAACATGAGTTATATATTTTGAAAGTGAATAGTACAATATTTTTTTTTTTATGAATCATTTTTTTTCTAACGTAGATTATGATGGGTGCTAAACGAAGGACCACATACTGTTTTTCTGTGGGCTTCTCATTGTAAATAAAAACACATGGGATCTATGTCTTTTTCACTGATCCATCCATGTGCACACACACTCGCCAAAAAGCTCACATGCATTCATGTGACATCAATTAAGGGCTTTTTGAGAATAGTTAAAAAAGTAAAATACAGTTTTTAATTTATTTTGAGTTATATTATTTTTTATATTTTTTACATATTTTTTTTTTAAAAAAAAAGTGAAAAAGTTAATTTTTAACTGTCTTCTCAAAATAGGCTTAAGTAACACATTTTTTTTCTATTTTATTTTACATCAAAGATATGAATTGATGTATAAAAAAATATTTATGAAATCATGATATGGTCTAAATTGATCTGGAGTTTTAGAGTGATATTTTTTGGAGTGATTTTGTAGATTATTGAAATTTAATTTTATAAAAGTTAAATGTACAATTGTTCTCACTCTAAAAAGTTCAGACTCACAAATTTAACTCATATATGGTAGAGCATATATGTAAAATAAAATCTAAATCACACAGTAATTTTCATATGATATTTTTGTAAAAAAATTACGTATACTTAGAATTATTTATTTTTTGAGTAATACTACGAATCATGAAAATAATCATGAAAGATTCGTCACCTTTGGATTATACGTAGAATAAAACACCACACACTAATCAAAAGATAAAAAAATTTCATAATACATTTCATGATATTTTTTTTTATGATTCCTAATATTATTCTTATTTTTTTAATGAGTTACCAGATTTACTCGATGGTCTTAATTGTGGTGCTCTTGTGAGTTTAGAGAGAGAGGTACAAGAAGTACACTTGAAAAGGGCCCGCTATTTAACATGTTATCAAACCGTTGGAAGGTCTGTCTTAATTGTAGGCATTAATGTCCATTTCAGAGCACCATATAGAGTTGAGGGTTATTTGACCCTCAAAAATTGTTCTACTTAAACCGCTTGTACTTATTTGAGTGATTTTGTAAAATTATTAAGGTTGGATGTGGGTTAACGAGTTGTAGGTGAGTCGTGAGTTTTACTCACACTCACTCGTCCGCCTCTATATATATTTTTTAATCTAAACTGTCATATTAGCTTAGATTTTTTTACTTGTAAGTTTTGTAACCCTAATCTTCTCTTTTTTCACTCACTCATTCACTCAGCAGCAGTAATCTCAGGTGCTTTTTCATCTCTCTCTCTCTCTCTCTCTTGCTCTCTGTGTATTGACTGATCGACGACCTATGATCGGCAAATCAATACCTGAAAACCTTTGACAGATGACAAGGAGCAGAGCTGCAAACCCTTTCTCTCTGTCTTGTTAGCCTATGCGAACAAGAGAGATATTGGGCATTTTTAGGTTAAAAACAAGTTGCAAGTAAACAAATGTCTTATTGATTTCCTAGTTTTTTTTTGTTTTGCAACTTTTTAACAGCCTAGATTCATAATGGTGTATTTCTTTCAATCTGATTATCAAACTTGTATGTTCTAATAATAGTATTTGAAAATGCTACCCACATAGTATGAGAGTTATTTTGGGCCCTATTTATTGCTCTTCACCATAATCAACTACTTTTTTTTCATGTCATTATAATAACACCACACACTACTTTATTTAAAATATTTATTCTTCAATTGGAATTTCTTCAATTTTTTTGCAAATCTAGTTAAGTGATGTCCAAAATTAAATTTTTAAAGGAAAAAATTCAATCCACAAACCGCACGCACATCCACAAACCCTATCTGTATAAACCGCCACTACAACATATAAGACTTTTAGAAACCAAATGTTTTGGTCTCTAAAAGTGAAAATTTTGTTACAAAAGACATTTAGGAGCCAATTTCTATCGTCATGAGGATAGTCGCTAAAAGGTCGTCCCGAAAAGTCAAAAACAAAACTTTTAGCGACAAAATTTTGAAAATGTCACTAATAAATAAACTTTTAGGAACAAAATAATTTGGTCTTAAAACGGTTTATTTTTTTAGACAAAAAATTTGGTTCTAAAAAGATAATAATTCATCACTAATGTTTAATTTTCATTGCTAAAAATATAATAACGATATTTTTTGCAACAAAAATATTTGATCCCAAAAAAATAATTGTCCAAAAATTTTGGTCTCTAAAATTTTAATTTTTGTAATGCACAACCCTACTATGGCCCCGTTTGGTAGAGCTGTAGAAAAGTGATTATAATTTATAGCCTAACAGCTTATAGCTTATAGCTGTGAATATAAGCTGATTTTTGACTTATAAATTAAGCTTCTCCTCCCCCACTCAAAAAATAAGTTGATTTTGACTTACAACAAGCTATAAGCTGTATTGTTAAGCTGAACCAAACACATCAAAATAACTTAAATTAAGCTAAAAGCTGAAATAAGTTAGAAATAAGTTCTACCAAACAGGGCTTACGGATTCAATTTTTTTAAAATTACAGACATGTGAAAGGATCCAGCCCAAAAAATAGTCAAAAAACGGACCTACGAGCACCCTTAACCATATTGATGGACATCAGGGGAGTTGGTCTTGTTTTCTATAGCAAAATAATTAATAAATATAATTTTTATAGCAATTTTTTTTTTCAAATAACATGAAAATGAAAACTTTTAAATTATAATGCCCTTTGGTTTCATGGACATGGAAGGACCTTTATAAAGAAAATTCTCTCTCTTCCTCTAATAAAGCTCTAAGCTATTTTTGGGAGGTCATTTTAGACCTTGTCTATCATAATTTAAAAAAGTTAAAAAGTTAAAAAGTTACTATACTATTTAAATTATATCATCTCTCTATTACATCACTTCAAACTCAATTCATATTCAACTCATATTTTATAAAATCTCAAAAAATATACTTATTTAGATCATTTTAAATCATCCCTTAATCGACCAGGCTGCTCGGTATGAATACGTGGATGGACAACACGAGCAGAATACGTGGTGGATGGCCATAAATAGCCATCATACAAAATATGTACTTATGTTACATTGCTCAACTGTTTTGCAGCAACAAACTGAGTAAAAATCAACAAGTTGAGAAAAAATTGAAGGTAAATTATTAATAAATTTTAATAATTGGATTTAATTCTTATCAAATCCTATTAAAAATAAGTCATAGTAAAATTATTATTAAAAATAAATTTTTGTGACAATTTTTTACATATATCGCTAAAAATTAACAATTAGTGACCTTTTTTTTTGTCACGATTTTTATAAATTATCTCTAAAACTTACAGTTAGTGACGTTTTTCTGTGATAAATTTTTTAAACTGTCGCTGAAAATTAAAACTTAGTGACTTTTTTTATGACAATTTTTAAAGCTATCATCAAAACTTATAATTAGTGATATTTTTGTGACAATTTTTAAATTATCACTGAAAATTAATAATTAGTGACATTACATTTTTTTCATAGTGTATGATAAAAAAATATAATTAATTCTCACAGAATTTATTAGACAATAAATCCACCTATTAAGACCTACACATAAATCTTCCAAATTTTTATTTTATTTTATTTTATTTTTTGGGGTCTAATCTACCCTAAAAAAAAAAAAAAAAAAAATGACCGTTCAATTGAGCTGTCTATCACAAACTTCACTTTAATGATTTGATGCATTTACGTCATTACTATATAACTAACAAAGATTAGTAAAAAATAAAAAATAAAAATGACCGTTCAATTGAGCTCCTACGCTCTATCACAAACTTCACTTTAATGATTTGATGCATTTACGTCATTACAATATAGAATGGTAGATGTAAGAATCCACAATAAATTATGCCCTTCAAGTCCCATGTTGCTTTCTATAACATGTTCAACCAAAATTTTACCATAACAAATTTTATTTTATTTTTTAATTTGGAGGCAATATTTTCTCCCTTCTGTTTTATCTATTTCTCTGTTCTTCTTTTTTTTCAATTTGAAATATTATTTTTATAATACTCTAGATTTAAATTTTTTGTATGAATGTAGATGTCTTTCAATACATTAATTTGTTGATAATTAGTTCATAGCTTCCATTTGGATACATGTGTAGTATTTGGATACATGCATTGATGACTAGTGCATGTATAAATTAATTATTAATTCGTGTATTTGAGGTTCGTCTTCCTCATTATTTATTGCTTTGCTAGTTGTAAACATTATATATATAGTGGTTCATTTGTAACTGTTTGGAGATGAGGAAATAAGAGAGAAGCATATATAGTGTATGGTGGCTCATTTGAATACTTGATTCTAAACAAATGTCAGTATAATTGGCTGATTCACATAAAATATTCAAGAATTGAAAGTAAACGTAGATAATCTTTTGTCGTTACTGAAGGGAGCACAATTATTCAAGCCTATTTGTATGGAACCTCGTTGGATTGGACGAAGGTCCCTACTAGACTGGACGAAGGTCCCTACTAGACTGGACGAAGGTCCCTACTCCGTATTGACGAAGGTCCCTACTCCGTACTCAAGCCTAATTGTATAGAACCTCGTTGAACTGGACAAAGGTCCCTACTCCGTACTGACGAAGGTCCCTACTCCGTACTCAAGCCTAGTTGTATGGAACCTCGTTGAACTGGACAAAGGTCCCTACTCCGTATTGACGAAGGTCCCTACTCCGTACTCAAGCTTAGTTGTATAGAGCCTCGTTGGACTGAACGAAGGTCCCCACTCCGAAGTGGGCTCTCTCTCTCCACTCTATGATGGGCCGAGCTAAGGGATCAGTCTTGGCCCACTCCCCACTCCGAAGAGGGGAAGACCATGGGCCTGGCCCTAGCACCACTCCCCACTCCGAAGAAGGGAAGACCATGGGCCTGGCCCTAGCACCACTCCCCACTTCCCACTCCGAAGAAGGGAAGACCATGGGCCTGGCCTTAGCACCACTCCCCACTCCGAAGTGGGTAAGTCCATAACATGGGATCCAAGGCTTCCACTTAACGACAACATGAGTGCTAACAGATCAATCAATACCCTGTAAAGTAAAGGGCACATGGTGCCCGCGAATGACGGATCTTGCTCCCCTCTATTAAGGGATGTGCTACAATCACGGCTGAAGACCAGACGGAGAACAAGGGAGCTTGATGAATAAGTCATACGATTCTTATAAAAGGTAACCTAGACTCTCCTTGAAAGGGGCAAGCTCTTAACTCTAGAAACACACTGGTCTTCTCTATTTTGTCTCTACCAATCCCCGGTACTGACTCGACCGTCGGAGGGGTTTCCGACCAACTCCCGGTCGGGCAGCCTAACTATTTGTTCCTTGTGCAGGCCTTCACCCATTGGTGCACCAGGGTTCGTCCACGAAGTTCCATCTTACTCTATTGCGGAAACTGGTCCGCACATTTGGCGCCGTCTGTGGGAATCGTTCTCTGATTGCTTTGTGACGAATTCCGACGATGGATGTTGAAGGAACCTCGCAACCATGGATTGGAGAAAAGACTCCAGGAACGGAGAGAACCAAAAATAAGGGTCTGGCCTTCCCTACTGGGAATGACAACCAGATGGACCACGACAGTCCGACCCTCCATACGGCGGAGCGACGTCATGCCGTCGCCTATCGATCATCTCAACGGCTATTTGTTGAGAAGGACCACCGTGATCGTGTTATCGACTCGATGAGTCTGGAGATTGAGGAGCTACGTGCTCAACTGAGGAAGCAGATAGTACCTCAGAGGGAGCCAAAGAAGTCCGGAGGGGGACCGTCGCAGCAACGGAGGCATGCTTCTCCGCCGCCCCTACGACGTGAACGGTCAAACTACAGTCCTGCTCGTGGTGAGCGTAGCCGGCTGATTCTGGTACGCAGTGAGGGAGCCAGTAGTAGGACAGAGAATCCTCGAGAAGACTCTCGTAAGAGACAAAAGTCCATCAGTCATTATTCAGCAATCTCTCATCTTCCGCGCCGTCGTGACGAGCGACCGCGTGACTTGAGGGCATGGTTGAACGACAACCAAGGAGATGATCGACGGTCGAACAAAGTAGCAGAACGGCGATTAGAAAGGGAAAAGGAGCATCTAGATTGGTCTGTTTATCAGATAGAGCGTCGTGCTCTGGACCGACTAGTCTCTTCCCCCCTTTGCACTGAGATTGAAGCGGTGGAAGCTCCTCATAAGTACAGTCCACCGAAGTTCATCCTCTATGATGGGAAGTCAGACCCTCTTACTCATATCAGCCATTACCGCCAAATGATGTCACTTTGGAATCAGAACGATGCGTTCATGTGCAAGGTTTTTGCCTCTAGCCTTGGTGAGCATGGCCTCCGGTGGTATGACAAGCTTCCTCCTCAATCAATCTATGATTGGGCTCAGCTCTCCGAAGCCTTCGTCGCACGGTTTGTTTCTAATAGCCGAATCCCGAAGGGATTGGATACCTTGTTCAATACTCGGAAGGATAAAAAGGAGTCTTTGCGTGAATACGCTCGGCGATATTGGGAGGCATATGGCGATTTGGAAGAAGATGTTTGTAGTGAACCGTTGGCAGTTCTATACTTCAAACAAGGCCTTCCCCTTTCACATAAGCTCAGGCAGTCATTGACGAAACGACCCGCCTCTGACTTGAAAGAGCTGAGGGCTCGAATAGAGGAGCGAGCCTGTGTGGAAGATGACACAGCCTCTATACAAGTGTCAGTTGCAGATGAGGGCGTTAAGGTCTCTTAGCAACATAGAGCTGAACAGCCTAGGAGGGAGAACCAAAGAAAGAGGTATGGCCAAAATAAGCAACCGACCATGCAAACCGAAGAAGAAAGGAGTAGATCCTATGAAGCCATAACCACTGTGTTCACGGAGCCGATCTACAGGCTCTTGGAAAAAATCAAGGGAGAACCCTACTTCGTTTGGCCTCCTAAGATGATGGGGGACCCTGCTCGGCGCAACCAGGAGTGGCGGTGCACCTACCATCGAGAGAAAGGGCATAAGACGCAGAACTGCAGAGACCTTAAGAGGCATCTCGAAGACTTGGTTACTGCTGGCCACCTCCAGCAATGGATCGATGTGGAAAAGACAAGGGCAAAACAGGGACAACTCCCAATCCCTCTACCAGAGGACCAAGCTCCAAGGCTAGTGATAAACGTTATCCATGGGATGACCGACCCCCAAAGGGAGAATGCCCTTCGTGGCGAGATTCAGAGAGCCACGCACTTGCAGCAAGTCATGTCAGTAGGACCATTGTTCAAGAAGTCTAGAACGGAAGCAAAACCCTCTCAATTCAATATTGTGTTCTCTGAGAAAGATCTAGAAAGGATCCAACATCCTCACACTGATGCCCTGATCATCACCGTCGGTGTGGCAAACAAATTTGATGTGAAACGGGTCCTAATTGATCAAGGGAGCGCCGCTGACATTATGTATTATGACCTTTTCAAAAAGCTAGGTCTTGATGAGCAACACTTAATCCCTGCAGTCTCCCCTCTGGTCAGCTTCAATGGATAGACAGAGTGGCCGCTAGGCCGGATTACCTTGTCCGTTACAGCAAAGTCCAAAGTGGTCCCTGTCGACTTCTTGGTGATCAATACTTCATCTCCTTACAATGCAATACTTGGTCGACCTTGGATTCATACAATGGAGGCAGTGCCATCCACTTACCACTAGGTAGTCCGTTTCCCAACAAAGAGTGTGGTGGAGGAGATCAAGGGTGACCAAGTAGCGGCAAAGCACTGCTTCATCGCCGCCATGAAGTCTAAACAAGCATGTAAGGAAGTCCAGATGGTCGAACTGCCTGATCAGCCTGTACTGGAAGATGTTGGTAGAGTGCCAACAGAGAAGATGGTGGAGGACCTCGAAACGATCCTGGTGGACGGAGGAGATCCAGACAAGTTCTTTCTACTCGGCACTTCGCTTCTCGCCGGAGAGAAGGAGCAGTTGCTAACTCTCCTTCGCAAGAATATAGAAGTATTTGCCTGGTCTGCTTACGAGACTCCTGGGTTGGACCCAACCTTTGCATGTCACCAACTCAATGTCCAACCAGCAGCTTGGCCCGTAGTCCAAAAGAGCAGACGATCATCTGCAGAACATACAGAAGCGGTCATCCAAGAGGTAAACAAGCTTCTAGTGGCAGGGGTCATACGAGAGGTACAATATCCGAAATGGTTGTCCAACACTGTCGTGGTGAAGAAAAAGAATGGAAAATGAAGGGTGTGCGTCGACTTCACCAGCCTCAACAAAGCTTGTCCTAAGGACAGCTTTCCTCTCCCACGGATAGACCAACTGGTAGATGCAACTGCCGGACATGAACGGATGAGCTTCCTAGATGCCTACAGTGGCTATCATCAAATCCCCCTGTTTGGCCCTGACCAGGAGAAGACAGCATTCATTAGCCCAAGGGGCACCTACTGCTACAAAGTGATGCCCTTCGGCCTGAAGAACGCCGGTGCAACCTATCAACGGATGGTCACTAAAATGTTCAAGGACCAACTAGGCAAGACTATGGAGGCCTATATAGATGACATGGTGGTCAAAAGTAAATTGGCTGAACATCATCTGAGAGACTTGGAGGAAGTGTTCCAAATCCTGAAGACCCACAAGCTTCGCTTGAACGCCTCGAAATGTGCATTCGGGGTCGATTCAGGGAAGTTCTTGGGATATATGGTAACCAGGCAAGGTATCGAAGTCAATCCCGACCAGATCAAAGCCCTCCAAGACATCGAGGCACCTACAAAGGCTAGGGAACTCCAAAAGCTCGCTGGTATGGCTGCAGCTGTAACAACCCTCGTCCTGATTACCGATAAACTACTGAATTACGTACTGGTTACTGCTAAACTGAAACGATAATGACTGATAATTGAATTAAGTGAAGTACTGAATAAACTGATTGAAATCGAAAC
The DNA here is from genome assembly GCA_030407325.1 of Camellia japonica. NCBI lineage: Eukaryota > Viridiplantae > Streptophyta > Magnoliopsida > Ericales > Theaceae > Camellia > Camellia japonica. The sequence goes on from JAPPVO010000029.1 coordinate 124,310,359, forward strand.
TGAAATTGAATAAGTTTATTTATTGAATTGCATATTGCATCTGTTTGATTGATTGAGTATCTGTTTGAATTCATATGTTTAAATTGCTAATTGAAGGCCTTTTCGGCGGCCGAATTAGGAACCGTTTAGAGTTTTGGGATCAGTAGAATATTTGTGATTTAATGGTATATTTATCTGAAAATTGATTAGGAATGACTAATTGAGATTAAAATAAGCTAAGCCTATGAATCGCCTTATTTACGGAATTGCCATTGAGTGGCTTTTGTTTATTCTTATTATCATTTGAGCCTATACACTTGATCAAACATTTACTCAGCCATTTCTTCTCCTTCCAACCGACCAAAGAAGAAAGTAAGAGAGAGAGGAATTGAGAGAGTGATTTCATCTTGTGTTTTCGCTTGAAACCTTGAAGAATTGCTTGAAGTAAATTGAAGTGCATTTGCATAATTGAACCTCTAGTCAAGAAATTGGAACTTAGGTAAGGAAATTCATCATCCTCTTGTTGTCTTTAAGCTTCATCTTCCATGGTTCATGCTCCATTGTAGGATTAAACCATGATTTAGTGCTAAGAGGTTGGATTATGCTTGAATTCATGCATGCATGGCCATTTTGGTGATTTTTGAAGTTGAATTCATGATAGATTGTACATGCATGCTTATGTTTCTATCAAAGTCCATGTTTTCATTTGGTTTTCCCACTTTTGAGCTCATTAGAGCAAGACTTGAACCTTGGATTTGGTTAAAAACTCATGCATTGCATGTTTTGAAATTGCTCTTGAAAATGGGTTTGAAAAATGGCTTTAATTGACTCACCTTTGGCCCTTGCATGTACAAATTGAGCTTTAAAACTTGTTGTACTATGAGTTTGAAATGTTTTCCCAGAATTTGGGCCCAAGAGGTTGAGTTTTTGGTTGTTGAATGCTTGGTTCGAACTTGGAAGACAAATCTGGAAATTCCAGATTTTGCTTCCTCGCTCGAGCAAAGGATTCCTCGCTCGAGCGAGCACCTTTGTCCAGGGCTCCGCTCGAGCGACCATCGAGCGACCATCGCGCGTAAAATTTCTGCATCCAGTACTTTTGCATTTTTCTTCAGCTCGCTCGAGCGAGCATCGAGCGAGCATCGCGCGAGAAAAATCAGCAACCAGTACTTTTACTGTTCATCAGACCGCTCGAGCGAAGGATTGTTCGCTCGAACGAAGCCTTTGATTTTGGAAGCTCGCTCGAGCGAAGGAAGGCTCGCTCGAGCGAAGCGCCTATTTTCAGCAACTTTTAAAAAATGCCTTCCAACTGTATTTTTGCATCCTCATCTCATCCTAGGCATTCTTAGGCCTAGTTTAAGACATCTTAATGAGGATTTAGACATAGAACCACACCGAGGAAATTTAGAGATTTAATTATCATCCTTCCCGACTGTGAAACTTAGTGTGTGTTCTATTTGTTAACTGTTTAGGGTTGGCTCTCGGGGACGCGCTCTAGCTGCTATTAGCCCAATCTCTGTGAGTAACAATTGTGTAAAGATATGTTCAAAATGACTATCTTTTGAATACTGAACTGCACTGTTTACTGTACTGATATTATTTACTGAATGAATGTATGTCCTTTATTTCTGAACTGTACTGTGGCATCCTTAGCACCTACTGTTATTGTTACTGTTACAGAGATCTCTGTCGGTTCCCTTGTGGAACCATACTGTTTACTGAATAACTGGCCATCATTACTGTTCGGTCTTTTGACCTACTGTTACTGTTATGCTAATGGATGTACCACATATGATTGTTTATTGTACTGAACAACTGTAATACTGATTGAAATGAACTGTTTCCATTACTGTAAGGACATTCATTCTAAACCTCTTTACGCTTTATGTTATTCACTGGGCTTTAGCTCACTGTTTATATATATATGTAGGTTCTCAGCAGCCAGACCAGAGCTAGGAGCGTGGGTTGGTCCCCAGTTTTGTCAAGCCAGCCTGTGTGCCTCACCGTGAGGTTCCGAGCCTGTTATGCTAAGGCTTAGGGGTGTTTTAGTACTTCCCCTTTTTGTACTGTCTCACTGTTTTGTATTGACCGAATGGATTGTATAGACTGAATGTTTACTGTACTGTTATCGAGGGATTAAGTCCCCGTACTGAACGTTTGTGTATGATTGTACAGACTGTACTGTTTTGAACTGTATGAATGCATGAAAAATGTTTTTGGCATACAGATTTCCACAGCTCAATGGACACTAGTTATTTACTGTATTGGCTTCCGCCAGGCCCTGAACTCTGTTATACTGTATTACTGTTAAGCAGGCCTTCGGTAATCACGGATTACTGGCCGGTTACGGTGCTAAACCCATAGGGCCGGGTTTGGGTCGTGACAGCAGCATTGAATCGTTTCATTAGTCGGTCCTCCGATCGAATGAGACCCTTCTTCCAACTCCTAAAGAAGAAGGCAAACTTCGAATGGGGTGACCAGTGCTCCGAAGCACTCGCAGAATTGAAAAGGTATCTTTCTTCCCCCCCTCTTTTGTCTACTCCAGTCCCCAACGAAGAGCTCTTTATTTACTTGGCTGTCTCCAATCACGCTGTAAGTGCAGTCTTGATTAGAGAGGAAGGGAAAGAACAAAAGCTAGTATACTACGTTAGCAAAACCCTCTTGGATGCCGAAACCAGATACCTACCTCTAGAGAAGCTGGCATACACCCTACTGATAGCTTCTAGGAAGCTTGCTCACTACTTCCAAGGACACACTATCAATGTCCTCACAGAGTACCCTCTAAAGTCTGTGTTCAGCCGAGCTGATTTCTCAGGTCGGACAGCGAAGTGGGCAGTAGAATTGGGGGAGTTTGACATTAAATTCCAGCCACGGATTGCCATCAAAGCTCAAGTGTTAGCAGATTTCGTAGCTGAGTTCACTCTAGGACCGACTGGCCCCTCCGAAGGGAGCTCGACCTTAGCAACCGAAATCCACAACACTCATCAAACCCCCGCTGAGGCATGGAAACTTTTCATTGGAGACGTTTGGCAGCTGTTCGTTGATGGATCCTCCAACCAAAAGGGTTCTGGAGCGGGAATGGTCCTTATTTCACCAGAGGGGTTTATTTGGGAGCAAGCCGTCAGACTAGGATGGAAGGCTTCCAACAACGAAGCGGAGTACGAGGCTCTGCTAGCTGGTCTCCGCAGCGCTAAACATTGTAATGCAGAGGAGTTGCTCGTTTATAGTGACTCCCAACTTGTGGTGAACCAATTGACTGGAGTATACGAAACTCGCGATGACCGGATGACATCCTATGCAGAACAAGCCAAGCACCTGATCCGCAAATTTCAAGCTATCAGGGTTGTGAAAATTGGCCGTGACAGAAATAGCCACGCCGATGCCTTAGCCTGTCTTGGCTCTTCGGTGGACTCAAAAAATGGTCGCAAGATATGGGTCGAATTTGTTCCTCAACCGACTATCGATCCACCTAGCTCGGTCCTTTGTACTGACCTTGGTCCGAGCTGGATGGATCCTCTCCTTGCCTTCTTAAAAAATGGCGCCCTTCCAAATGACAAGAAAGAAGCACATAAAACAAGGCACCGAGCTGCGCGATTTTGGGTCTCACCTTCAGGCAAGCTCTACAAAAAGTCTTACCTCGGTCTGTATCTTCTTTGTGTTCACCCCAATATTGTGGAGAACTTTCTTTATGAAATCCACGAGAGGATCTGTGGCAGTCACACTGGAGGTCGGTCCTTGGCACACCGAGCCCTCACTCATGGGTACTGGTGGCCGCGTATGCAGAAAGATGCCCAACAGTATGTCCAGAAATGCGACAAGTGCCAAAGGTTTGCCCCACTCATTCATCAACCAGCCAAGAACCTAACTCCCCTCACCAGTCCATGGCCATTTGCACAATGGGGTCTGGACATCGTTGGACCTCTAGCAAGGGGTACTGCTAACAAAAGGTTCTTCGTTGCTGCCATTGACTATTTCACTAAGTGGGTGGAGATTGAAGCCTTAGCAAGCATAAAGGAAGCTGACATGAAAAGGTTCGTTTGGAGGAGCATCATTACTCGGTTCGGCATCCCAAGGGCCCTACTATCTGACAACGGCACCCATTTTGATGGGAAGGTTTTCAGGAAGTTCTGTTCTGACTTAAAAATTGAGTTCCGAAATTCTACTCCGGTTTATCCTCAAGGCAATGGTCAAGCTGAAGCGTCTAACAAGACGATCATCAATGGGATGAAGAAGCGGCTGGAGAAGGCCAAAGGCAAATGGGTGGAAGAACTGCCAAATGTTCTATGGGCATACAGAACAACACCACGACGATCGACAGGGGAGACGCCTTACTCTCTCACTTATGGAATGGAGGCCACCATCCCTTTGGAGGTCGGTCTTCCCACTATTCGGTCTGAAATCTTTGAACCAACAAACAATGATGAGGCTATCGCCCAAGCTCTTGACCTGACAGAGGAGCGCAAAGAGGCCGCGCTCATTCGTCTGGCAGCATACCAGCAACAACTTACTAGAAGTTTCAATAAAAATGTGCTAATTCGCCAATTTCTACCTGGAGATCTGGTGCTAAGGAAGGTCATGGATCATAAGAAGGTCCCTGGTGAAGGAAAGCTTGGCCCTAACTGGGAAGGGCCTTACAGAGTTACCTCTGCCTTAGGCAACGGAGCTTACTACCTGACTGACCTAGCAGGCAAGTCCATTCCTCGTCCTTGGAATGTTGCCAACTTGAAGAAATACTATCAGTGATGTAATGATCTAAGCAGCTTTTGAATGTAATCACAATTCTCTAAGTATTATTGAAATCACCTTTTCCCTATGAATTATGTTCTTTTTTCATATGTGTCGTACATATTTTCGCTCAACAATTGAGCAAGAATGGGTTACAGGTCTTAACCTACGCCCTAGCCTGCAAACTCGGCCCTTCGGTTGGAGTAGGGCGCCAAGTGGTATAGCTTGGTGGAATTTGTGCCAAGTATCGTTACTTGAAAGCATGGTCCATGGTAACAACTCGCGCTCAACGAAGAGCCGAGTTACACTCTATGATGAGTTAAGCTTGACCGAATCAAGTAAAAGCCGAGCAACGAAACGCCCGGCCGAATCCAACTAGAGATTTCTAAGTCAAAAGGTGGTCGCCAGAACAACATGTCTACTCAAAATTTGTGAGTGGGCTGAGATAACTATTTTAAATATATATATATATATATATATATGTAAATAAAATAAAATAAAATAAAAATAAAAATAAAAAAATTTTGAAGGCTAATGTAAAGTTTAAGCAAAATTGGACTGAATACAAATAATGGCTTCCACTCAATAATTTTTAGTACAAGCCAGGGGGCAAATGAAGGGGGCACAATTATTCAAGCCTATTTGTATGGAACCTCGTTGGATTGGACGAAGGTCCCTACTAGACTGGACGAAGGTCCCTACTGGATTGGACGAAGGTCCCTACTCCGTACTCAAGCCTAGTTGTATAGAACCTCGTTGAACTGGACAAAGGTCCCTACTCCGTACTCAAGCCTAGTTGTATGGAACCTCGTTGAACTGGACAAAGGTCCCTACTCCGTATTGACGAAGGTCCCTACTCCGTACTCAAGCCTAGTTGTATAGAGCCTCGTTGGACTGAACGAAGGTCCCCACTCCGAAGTGGGCTCTCTCTCTCCACTCTATGATGGGCCGAGCTAAGGGATCAGTTTTGGCCCACTCCCCACTCCGAAGAGGGGAAGACCATGGGCCTGGCCCTAGCACCACTCCCCACTCCGAAGAAGGGAAGACCATGGGCCTGGCCCTAGCACCACTCCCCACTTCCCACTCCGAAGAAGGGAAGACCATGGGCCTGGCCTTAGCACCACTCCCCACTCCGAAGTGGGTAAGTCCATAACATGGGATCCAATGCTTCCACTTAACGACAACATGAGTGCTAACAGATCAATCAATACCCTGTAAAGTAAAGGGCACATGGTGCCCGCGAATGACGGATCTTGCTCCCCTCTATTAAGGGATGTGCTACAATCACGGCTGAAGACCAGGCGGAGAATAAGGGAGCTTGATGAATAAGTCATACGATTCTTATAAAAGGTAACCTAGACTCTCCTTGAAAGGGGCGAGCTCTTAACTCTAGAAACACACTAGTCTTCTCTATTTTGTCTCTACCAATCCCCGGTAATGAAGGGGGCACAATTATTCAAGCCTATTTGTATGGAACCTCGTTGGATTGGACGAAGGTCCCTACTAGACTGGACGAAGGTCCCTACTGGACTGGACGAAGGTCCCTACTCCGTACTCAAGCCTAGTTGTATAGAACCTCGTTGAACTGGACAAAGGTCCCTACTCCGTACTCAAGCCTAGTTGTATGGAACCTCGTTGAACTGGACAAAGGTCCCTACTCCGTATTGACGAAGGTCCCTACTCCGTACTCAAGCCTAGTTGTATAGAGCCTCGTTGGACTGAACGAAGGTCCCCACTCCGAAGTGGGCTCTCTCTCTCCACTCTATGATGGGTCGAGCTAAGGGATCAGTCTTGGCCCACTCCCCACTCCGAAGAGGGGAAGACCATGGGCCTGGCCCTAGCACCACTCCCCACTCCGAAGAAGGGAAGACCATGGGCCTGGCCCTAGCACCACTCCCCACTTCCCACTCCGAAGAAGGGAAGACCATGGGCCTGGCCTTAGTACCACTCCCCACTCCGAAGTGGGTAAGTCCATAACATGGGATCCAATGCTTCCACTTAACGACAACATGAGTGCTAACAGATCAATCAATACCCTGTAAAGTAAAGGGCACATGGTGCCCGCGAATGACGGATCTTGCTCCCCTCTATTAAGGGATGTGCTACAATCACGGCTGAAGGCCAGGCGGAGAACAAGGGAGCTTGATGAATAAGTCATACGATTCTTATAAAAGGTAACCTAGACTCTCCTTGAAAGGGGCGAGCTCTTAACTCTAGAAACACACTAGTCTTCTTTATTTTGTCTCTACCAATCCCCGGTACTGACTCGACCGTCGGAGGGGTTTCCGACCAACCCCCGGTCGGGCAGCCTAACTATTTGTTCCTTGTGCAGGCCTTCACCCATTGGTGCACCAGGGTTCGTCCACGAAGTTTCATCTTACTCTATTGCGGAAACTGGTCCGCACAGTTACAATATTTGATTTATATAGAAAAATCCTAGGATTAATGAATATGAAACTAAATCAAATTTTAAACAAGACGAACAAACTACCAAAATTAAGTCCAAATCAAAGACTTACCCCGAGCATGGTCCACGGTGAAATAAAAAAGAAAATAAAACATGTTAGTAAAAAAGAAAATGTCCTAAACCAAAGCCCAAAATGAAAGTGCTAAAAACTTGGCCAAAACAATTGATTTCGCTCAATGGCTATGGTTATTGATTTTGTAATGCTGTGTTTGGTTGGGGGATTTGAGGAGGGATTTGGAAATGGAAATGGAAAAGGTAGGTGAAATGTGAATAAAATATACCTATATTTCACCTAGTTTCACACACCTTTTCCATTTCCCTTTCCAAATCCCCTAACCAAACACAGCGTAAATCTCATCAGGAGATTTTTCAAAAAAAGTGTCTTTGGACTTTTTTTGAACTTTGAGCATAAATAATCTTGAGAAATGAACTTATTTAGGTCTCATTAAATCTTGAATTTTATTAATGTGTGTCCTTAAGATACATATTAAAAATTTAAAAAGATTATACAGTGTGCATGAAAGTGAATATCATAAAAAATGTACAATATTTTTAAACATGCTTAACATAGACTATAAGGACATGCGTTAACAAGACTTAACCTTTCAATTGTATGAGAATTGTTCTAGGTCAAACTAAATCAAAATATAGAAATTGAAAGTAAGATCAGGATTAACTAATTAGAGCATCTCATTTCATTAACCACAATGTGCCATCGTCTTGAGAGAATGAAATCGCCAGTAGCTCATCGTGTGGTGTGGGATGGATGGGGGCATTGTTGAATGGAAGGATACAGAAAATACAAGAGGAGAGAAGTAATTGTCATTAATAATTTATTCAGAATGTTGAAGGTATATTTAGCTTTTGGTGTGTACAGAGGATACATACCAAAAAAAATTGAAGGTATATTTAGTTTTTGTTGTGAAAACAATTTCCAGCTATATATAAAAGGTTCACAACAAAAGCTAAATATAAAAGTACAGCCTAAGTAGACACCAACCATGGGATTTAAACAATTTCCAGATTGAAGGTATATTTAGCTTTTTTTTATTATTCATAAGATTGAAGGTATATTTAACTTTTGTTGTGTACTTTTATATATAAAAATTTCTGATAGTATAGCCTTATTGTCAAAACAATTTCCAGCTATATATAAAAGTACACACCAACATAATGACTAGGGATGGCAATGGGGGTTAATGAGGTGGATATTAATTTCCCATCCCCATTCTCCTATAATAAATTTTTCCCATTCCCCATTCCCCATGGGTATCACCCTCCCCATTTCCTAATGGGTTTGGATTTTCCCCAACCCACTTTAATCCACATTTTTATTTTATTTTTATTTTTTATATTTAATGTTAACAACCATTTTTTTTTTTAAAGTTCACAACAAAAGCTAAATATACCTTCAATCTTTTTTCTTTCTTTTTAATATATTTAATGTTAACAACTTTTTTTTTATTTTTTATTTTTTTAAGGTTCACAACAAAAACTAAATATATCTTCAATCTTTTTTCTTTCTTTTTTAATATATTTAATGTTAACAACTTCTTCCTTTTTTTTTTTTTTTTTTTTTAAGTTCACAACAAAAGTTAAATATACCTTCAATCTTTTTTCTTATGAATAAAAAGATTATGTTGGTGTGTACTTTTATATATAGCTGGAAATTGTTTTGACAATAAGCCTATACTATCAGAAATTTTTTAGAAATTTATTCAGATTGACATATCAATGATATATATTTTAAGTTATTGTTATGAGGTCACTTTTTAAATGAATCTTGACAATAAATTTAAAACTTTGAATATTTTCTATTTCTTTCTACTAAATTTAGAGCATTGTTGATTGTTTTAGGGGAAATTACAAATCAATAGGACAGTAAAAAATTATTTACATTTTTATGATGGTGCAATTTTACTATGTGCATGATGCAAATCCTTAGTGCATGGTTTAAATCCTCACTGTGTGTCGGAACTGCACCACAAAAAATTTCATCTAAAATGCAATAATTTCTCCCCTGTTCCACTTATTTGTAATTTTCCTTTTGTTTTAGCCCTTTCTCTGAGTCTGAACAGAAGTACTAAAACTATAAACACATGCATGTGTGCCCTAAGCTCAGTCTCAGTGTGTGACTGTACATACCAAGAAACCGACACCAACTTGCAGCCTCTTTATTATCCATTTACAATTTTTTTTTTAATTAATTCAAAACTAAACCAATAATGTATGAATAAATTTTTAAAAAAATTGCATTTCAGTGTAGCAATAAAGAAGTAATTTCCTTTTTATGGTGGTACAAATTTTCTCTATGTAGGATGTTGGACCATTTTAATATCTTATATTTATTTATTGATTTATCTTTTTCATAAATGGGGTTTCATTACTTTGGTAACCTTTCATTACTTTGGTAACCTCTTGGTCATAAATGAAGGTTAATAGAATTCATGAACTTGGTTAATGGTCATTATTTTGGTGTAACCATTTTCTTGTTTAATGGTCATTACTTTTGGTGTATCTGAAAGGTCCTTATAGTATATATATATAGTCTACTCTTTTCTACCTATGTTATTTACAAGAGAGATTACTAGCAAAGAAGGGTGTTTTATTGGTGGAGCTTTGGGTTCACCATCTTGTGCAGAGTTGGCCTGAACCATACGACAAGTGGTCGGGCTGTTGTATCCTGGAGGGGACAAGTCATAGTGTTGTGACTGCTGCATCGGTATTTGGGTTCTTCCTACCGCAGTGGGCTTGATCTCCTTAAAGAAAACGAGATATCCGTGCCTCAGCCTGATCTATTTGTATCTCATTTTCTTTACATCATTTATCAATAAAATATAATTTCTGGTATTTTCACCAACAATTTTAAGGAGATCAAACATGGAACAAGTACCAGAAAAAACCAATGATGGAATTGGAGATCTCAACAAGCCTTTCAAGTTCAAAGGAGTTCATTTTAAGAGGTGGAAAGGAAAGGTTCTTTTTTACCTTAGCCTTCTGAAAGTTGCATATGTTCTTACCGAAAAGAATCTAAACAAAATCCCAACCAGGAGATGAATGTTGAAGACTATGAGGCACATGAAGCAAAAGTGGCTTCCTATAATACAGATAAGTATAAATGTCAATTTTATCTCTTAAATTGACTTGCTGATTAATTTTATGATTTTTACTATGACGTTGCTTACACTTTGTGTTCTATTAATTTATGGCATGCTCGCTTGTGTCATATAAATAGTAAATATGTGGGAATCATGAGTAGTTTAGAATTAATTCCTAAAGTGACAAAAAATTTTGAGAAATGTGAAGTTTGCAGTAAAGCAAAAATTACCAAGAGGCCTCATAAAAGTGTTGAAAAAAATACCGAATTGCTAGAATTATTTCATACTGATTTGTGTGAGTTTGAAGGAATTTTAACTCGAGGTGGTAACCGATATTTTATCACTTTTATTGATGATTTTTCAAAATACACAAACGTATATTTATTGAAAAATAAAAGTGATGCTTTTGAGAAATTTAAAGAATTCCTTCTTGAAGTGGAAAATCAATTCGGTAAAAAGATTAAAAGAATTAGAAGTGATAGAGGCCGAGAGTATGAATCTCTTGGATTCAACTCTTTTGTTCAGTCTTGGGAATTATTCATGAGACTACTCCACCATATTCACCTTCATCTAATGGCGTAGCTGAAAGAAAAAATAGAACGTTAATTGACTTGACGAATGCTATGCTTATTGATTCAGGTGCTCCCTCAAATTTTTGGGGTGAGGCTATTTTGACAGCTTGCCATGTGATAAATAGAGTGCCACACAAAAAGACTAAAATTGTACCTTATGAGTTGTGGCGGGGGCATAAACCAAATCTAGGTTATTTGAGGGTTTGGGGTTATTTAGCTTTTGTGAGGCTTGCAGATCCTAAACGACCTAAATTGGGTGAACGAGCTACCACCTGTGCTTTTCTTGGATATGCGTTGCATAGTACAGCTTATAGATTTTTTGATCTGGAAAATAATATTTTTTTTTGAATCAGGTGATGCTATTTTTCATGAAAATAAATTTCCTTTCAAATCTAGAAATAGTGGGGGTCAAATAATTTCTGAAAATATTTTATCTATGCCTAGCTCTTCTACTCCTTCTCAAGTTTTTCAAGAAAAAGAAAATTTTCAAATCCAACCAAGAAGAAGTAAACGAGCTAGAGTTGAAAAAGATTTTGGCCCTGACTATTATCTTTACAATGTGGAAGAAATTCCTCATACGGTGCAAGAAGCTTTATCATCACCTGATGCTATTTTCTGGAGAGAGGCTGTAAATGATGAGATAGACTCACTACTTTCAAATAAAACATGGAAGTTAGTGGATTTACCTCCAGGTTGTAAAACTATTGGGTGTAAATGGGTCCTTCGTAAAAAACTTAAACCGGATGGAACTATAGATAAATATAAAGCGAGGCTTGTCGCTAAAGGTTTTAAGCAACAAGTTGATCTTGATTTCTTTGATACTTTTTCTCCGGTTATTAGAGTTACATCCATTAGACTGTTGATTGCAGTGGCTGCAATTCTTGATTTAAAAATTCATCAAATGGATGTAAAAACAGCATGTTTTGAATGGAGATCTAGATGAGGAGATTTACATGGACCAACCCGAAGGCTTTGTGGAGCCCGGCCAAGAAAGCAAAGTGTGTAAGCTAACTAAATCCCTTTATGGTTTAAAACAAGCTTCTAAACAGTGGCATGAGAAATTTGATTCCTGCATGCTTGAGAATGGCTATAAGACTAATGAATGTGATAAGTGCATATATTATAAAACTGGTGAAAATGCACATGTGATTATTAGCCTATATATGGATGATCTACTTATCTTTGGCTCTAATTTGCATATTATAAATGAGACTAAAAATATACTTAATAGCCACTTTGATATGAAATATCTTGGTGAAGCCAATTTTATTTTGGGAATTAAAATTACCAAGACTAAGGATGGCATTTTTCTTGATCAGTCGCATTATGTTGAGGATTTTTAAAGAAATATAATTTTCTAGACTGTAAGCATGTTGCTACTCCTTTTGATGCAAGCATACACTTATCTGTTGTAACAAATGAAAAAGAAGTGATTAATCAAAAGGAATATGCTAGCATGATTGGTAGTTTGAGATATGCTACTGACTGTACTAGACCTGACATTGCATATGCTGTTGGAGTACTTAGCAGGTTTACTAGCAAACCAAGTCGAGATCATTGGCTAGCCATGGGAAGAATTATGAGATATTTATCTGGAACCAAAAATTATGGTTTGCTTTATAACAAGTATCCTGCGGTACTTGAGGGATATAGTGATGCCGATTGGAACACTTTGTCAGGTGATTCTCTCTCTACCTCGGGTTTTATTTTTACCTTGGGTGGTGGTGCTATATGTTGGAAGTCTAAAAAACAGACGATAATTGCTAATTCTACAATGGAAGCTGAGCTTATAGCGTTAGCTTCAGCATGTGAGGAAGCGAATTGGTTGAGAGATTTGTTACATGAAATCCCTTTTTGGGAAAAACCAATTCCTCCTGTGTTAATTCGTTGTGATAGCACTGCTGCTATTGGTAGAGTGAACAATCATTTTTATAATGGTAAATCTAGACCTATTCGAAGGAAACACAGTAATGTGAGATCCTATTTGAGTAATGGCATCATAACTGTGAATTATGTAAAATCTTGTGATAATCTTACGGATCCGTTAACCAAGGCCTTGGCGAGAGATAGGGTCTGGAATACATCGAGGGGAATGGGTTTGAAGCCTATAAAATCATAAACCATGTATGAGGATACCCAACCTAGGGACCAGAGATCCTGTAACTAGGTTCAATGGGAAGAACGAATCATATGGTGGTTGTAAAAAACGCACTTCTTAATATTTTGTTATCCATTCCTATGATGTAAGTGCATTTATCCTGTAATGTTGGAGGGTTGAGTTTTATACTCTTAATGAAATTCTGTAGCTCTTGTTGAGTGGGGTGTGTAAATTACAGGAACATCCTTGACAGATTTCACCTATGTGAGCATGAAAGTGGGGCCGCTTTCTATGAGAACAAGGCTTATTCTCAAATATGCTCATGAAAACTGGGATAAGCACAAGGCCGTAATGTGCTAGCTATTAAAGCTCATGTCAACACCTGGATTATTATGTGTGAGCAGTAATTCTTTATTTCCCCTAAGCAGTCATAGTTCAAGTCTGAGACCACTACTGACTCTGGAGTAGAGGTTGCTGTTTCACTAATGAAGGTTCAATGCAGAGCACACCTTCATGATGCATATTAGTCTATCTTTGTTTGGTAATCTCTTTTGTCTTTGTTGATATTAAAATGAGTGGGGGATTGTTGGACCATTTTAATATCTTATATTTATTTATTGATTTATCTTTTTCATAAATGGGGTTTCATTACTTTGGTAACCTTTCATTACTTTGGTAACCTCTTGGTCATAAATGAAGGTTAATAGAATTCATGAACTTGGTTAATGGTCATTATTTTGGTGTAACCATTTTCTTGTTTAATGGTCATTACTTTTGGTGTATCTGAAAGGTCCTTATAGTATATATATATAGTCTACTCTTTTCTACCTATGTTATTTACAAGAGAGATTACTAGCAAAGAAGGGTGTTTTATTGGTGGAGCTTTGGGTTCACCATCTTGTGCAGAGTTGGCCTGAACCATACGACAAGTGGTCGGGCTGTTGTATCCTGGAGGGGACAAGTCATAGTGTTGTGACTGCTGCATCGGTATTTGGGTTCTTCCTACCGCAGTGGGCTTGATCTCCTTAAAGAAAACGAGATATCCGTGCCTCAGCCTGATCTATTTGTATCTCATTTTCTTTACATCATTTATCAATAAAATATAATTTCTGGTATTTTCACCAACAATGGATATAAGTACATTCTTGTGTTTGATGTAAGCATATATTTCTTCTTATATATGTTAATTGCATAAAAAAATAATTTTCATCTATAATGTAATTATTTTATGACTGTCTCATTTATTTATAATTTATTCTAAATTTAAATCCAAAATTACACTAAAGGTAATCACATTTTTTTTTTCTTTTTACTTTAATGTTAACATTTGAAATTTATAGATATAACATGAAAAGGTAATTTAAACATTGTTTTGTGTCAAACATAGTTAATGAACATGTTTATTTATTTATTTATTTATTTTAAACGTTGTTAAGCACAAACACAAATAAACAAATATGACTATAGATATAGGATACGACGATTTAAAATATAAAAAAAAAAAATTAAAAAAATTAAGGCGTGAATATAGTGGGGATGCAACAAAAAAATTTATTTTATATATTTTTATTTGTTATAGATATAAATATAAATGTAAGGAATAAATGGCCGTGTTTGGTAGAGTTATGGGAAAGTGCTTATAGCTTATACTTTAACAGCTTATAGCTTATAACTATGAACATAAACTGATTTCTGACTTATAAATTAAGCTTCTCCTGCCCCACTCATAGAATAAGTTGATTTCTGACTTACAAAAAGTTATAAGCTGTATTGTTAAGCTAAACCAAACACATCAAAATAGCTTAAATTAAGCTGAAAGTTGAAATTAAGCTGTACCAAACAGGACCAATATATGAGTGGCACCAATATATATATATATATAGGTGCATTTTATTATTATTATTATTTAACTTTTCCCTTCTTCTTCTTCTTCTTCTTTTTTTTTTTTTTTTTTTTTTTTTTTTTTTTTTTTTTTGTTGGTATAATTTACTTTGACCTCAAATCTTTCAAAAATTATATGTCGAAAAAAAAACCTCACAAAGGTGTCATAATATATGTCTAAATATAGGACACATGCTTCCGCGATTTATCTTGCAAAAAAATAATAATTAAAAAAATTAACACACCACATGATGGGACCAAAATGTCATTATCACAAATTAAGATAGGGACAAAAATAAAGGTAACCAAATCATGTTTCAAGGACAAAATATCTTAGTTAATAAAAGTGGCATTGTTCTATTTTAAGTAGAAGTGGGTAGCAGATATTTTGATTCGTCTAAATTAATAGAATTGAATTGAATCGATCCGTTATATTTTGGACACATGCGTGATGACGAGCGAACGGTTGTGGATTGATTTTTTTTAATCTGCCTAGTTTTGGATGAATGACTGATTTAAAATTTCTTTGGCCACAACTGAATCGTCAAATCGCAAGCATTGCTAGTGATTTGTAAGATTTTGTATTTTCAATTTGTTTAGATATACTGTTTATGTTTTCAATTGAAAATGAGTTTAGATATTCTTTTGTGTTTTCAATTTATTTTCAACTTGGAAATCCTTTTATCAAATGGTAAGGGTTGGTATTTGGTATTTTTATGTAGAAAATATAAAGTTTAATTTTGCCATTTTTAAAAAAAAATCAAATTAAATAGGTTTTGAATAAAAAAAAGTAATAGAATAGTTTTGATAATGCATGATTTTCTTATATATATTTATTATTGGTATTTGACAATTTATTTGATAATGTTTTGGTGCTGAGTTGGATTGTTATCCAAAAAAAAATGTTGACAAATTGTTGTATTATGTTTTAAATTTGTAAAAATTTAAACTGCAAACCGATTCGCATCTATCTGTCAATCCGCTCAATTCGCATCCGTTAATTCGGCAGACAGATGTAGATTGATTTTTTTCCAATCCACCCATTCGGCGGACGAATGACGGATTAGAAGTTTTTTGACAGCAACCGAATCGTGAACACCTCTAATTTTAAGCGATAAAATTATATATTAGTGATAAATTACAATACTTTTTGGCCAAAATTTTCATTTAAATGAAAAGTAAACATTTTTTGCACCAAATTGTTATCTCTCAAAGTATATTAATTAGCAACATTTTATAAATTTTGTTTCTAAATGCCCTTATTTTGACTTTTTGAGACGGTATTTTAGTGACAACTCACATGATGACATAAATTGGTCTCTTAATATTTTTTAATTTTTGAGACAAAAAAGTTTAGCTCCTAAAACCCTACTATGTTATAGTGTGTAGACACTCGTGTCCGCAGCATATCAGTATATGATATATGTCAGATACGAACATGGTGTCCATTTTGGAGTGTCCATACCTCCTACTAAGTGATTACTAACCACATTTTACCATAATTTAGGAATAATTTCTTTTTGTATATTATTTAATCAATATTGAACTATTTAAAAAATGTAAATTGATTAAAAGAGCCCAAGTTGCATCCTCACCTACTTGAAAAGGGTTTTTTGAGCTGGCTATGTAGTGATCACAGATCAATTGAAGTATACCGCAAAAAATAATAATTAGACAAATTCATGACACACCACCTGGCTGACATTCGGATACACTTGTCTTTGGTTTACCAGTGTTTTATATGTGTTAGACATGAATGCAAACACGATATCTATTTTGGAGTTTCCATACTTCCACCTAGGTGATTACCACGTTTTACTATAGTTTAGGAATAAAGCTTTTCTCCACATTATTTATTTAATTTTGAATTATTAAAGACAAAAACCTAAAGTTAAAAGAGGCCCAATTGCATCCTTGGTCACAGATCAACTGAATCAACAACTGTAAGGACCACACGATATATAGTTTTTAGTCTAGGCTTTTCAGGCAACACATGCAATCTTGTTTGTGCTTTCAGAGTGAAAATAACATGCATTGTCATTTGTACGCACTTTTAAGCTCACATCACATGTGCATATCCATGTGCCTTCAATGAAGAAAGCAAAGCATGTCTTCATTTGATGGATAGAGACAGATAAAAGAGTAGTGAAGGTGTGTAAAGTACTCTCCAAACATGGCCCTATATATATGGCCCCCCCAGTTAAAAAAGTTGGATTTGTTTGTTTTGTTGTGTCAGGCTGGTTCTATGGGGGACAAGAACTAAAGTTAATTTCTCATGAAGGCTTCTTTTACCATATATTGAAGAAAGACATCAATGCCCATTTTAATCCCCTATGGTTTCATGATCTTGTATTGTCATTCATCCAAGTAAAATGTCGTAAATTCAACTTCCTATAGTTTTTCTTTTTTTTTTTTTAAATGAAGGGATGCAACTCAAGTGTGTCCAACTGAGTCCAGCTTGAAAAGTTTTTGGACTTGAACAATATAATTTCAAATTTGACTAGAGTTTGGGCAGATGCAAGGCTAAACCCATCAAATTGTGAAAAGCATAATCGTCGTCCCTATTATTTGTCTTTTGTGTTAGTTTAATCTCTACAATTTTCAATTGTATTAATTTTGTGTCAATTTTTGAAATGAAATAATTTTCCCTATTGAAGACTGAGGCAAGGCATTTTGCCTAGAAACAGCTATCTGGGTGCCTTGTTTGTACTGGCCATTGTTCTTGTTGCACACTTCGTTGGGACAAGAATTCTTTGTCTCAAATTATTCTTATTCTGTTGTTCCAAAGCACTAATCATTAAAAATTTTGATGTGTGATAATCTCAAGAGATGATCCAAGAAATGTAAATGTTTTCAGACAGAATGCGTGCAAGATTTTGGGACAGTGGATGTCATGCCCTTACTTGGTGTCAATAAACCCATGGAAGTGTGCAGGGGGCGATTGGATAAAAGTGAATTCATTAATAATACCCGGTGGATCTGACCAAATTGATTTGCGAGTTTGACAAGGATTTGTATAAAATTCGGCAATCCGCATTTTAGAGCACAATTCGCCTACCAATTCAGGTGAATTAGGTGACTTAGGTTAATATAATATTGGTGTAATGAATCTCATCGCTCATATATATATGGGCAAATTACACAAATAGTCCCTATAATTTGGGGCTTGTGTCACTTTGGTCCCTAACTTTTCAATTGTGACACATTTGACCCTGAATTTTGAATCTTGTTCCAAATAAGGACAATTGAATATATAATTAGATTTTTCAAGGGTAAAAGTGTCAATTTGATAAAATATAAACTAATTTGACAAAAATAAATGTTAAACAAATATTTTTGAATTTTAAAAAATTATTTCTACCTACTAAAAATAAAATTATGTAAAATTGATAAATCTTTTAGACATTTATTTATTTTTTTTACCAAATTAATTTTTATTATGTGTTTGGATGATGATCATGTAAAATTAATTTTAAAAAATTAATCATGTAATTTTTATTAATTTTACATAATTTTATCATTGGTGGATAAAAATAATTTTAAAAAAATTAAAAATATTTTTTTGACATTTATTTTTGTCAAATTAGTTTATATTTTATCAAATTGACGATTTTACCCTTGAAAAATCTAATAATATTTTCAATTGTCCTTATTTGGAACAAGATTCAAAATTTAGGGTCAAATGTGTCACAATTAAAAAGTCAAGGACCAAAGTGACACAAGTCCCAAACTATAGAGACTATTAGTGTAATTAACCCTTGAATTATTAAGTCAATTGATGTATTTTCTTTTTCTCATCTGTACAAATTGTTTTAGAACTTGTAATTAATATTTTTAAAATTCTTGTATTTCAATCATTTTTTAAGATTAACACAATATTTTTTAAGATTACTATTGTTTAGTAATTTTACTTTTTAAAATTAAATACAAAATTAAAATGACTTCATATTTTTAAAATTGCTCAAACATGTTCTCAAAATGGTTTCATATATGGAAAGAAGTTTTGATGTTTTGATTCTCACAGTGTTTGCACCAATTATTAAAAAAAAATGGGTTAATTACACTAATAGTCTCTATAGTTTGGGACTTGTGTCACTTTGGTCCCTGACTTTTCAATTGTGACACATTTGACCCTAAATTTTGAATCTTGTTCCAAATAAGGACAATTGAAAATATTATTAGATTTTTCAAGGGTAAAATCGTCAATTTGATAAAATATAAACTAATTTGACAAAAATAAATGTCAAAAAAATATTTTTAATTTTTTTAAAATTATTTTTATCCACCAATGATAAAATTATGTAAAATTAATAAAAATTACATGATTAATTTTTTAAAATTAATTTTACATGATCATCATCCAAACACATAATAAAAATTAATTTGGTAAAAAAAATAAATAAATGTCTAAAAGATTTATCAATTTTACATAATTTTATTTTTAGTAGGTAGAAATAATTTTTTAAAATTCAAAAATATTTGTTTAACATTTATTTTTGTCAAATTAGTTTATATTTTATCAAATTGACACTTTTACCCTTGAAAAATCTAATTATATATTCAATTGTCCTTATTTGGAACAAGATTCAAAATTCAGGGTCAAATGTGTCACAATTGAAAAGTTAGGGACCAAAGTGACACAAGCCCCAAATTATAGGGACTATTTGTGTAATTTGCCCTATATATATATATATATATATATTTAAGACTACACTTTTAAAATGTGTGTATTAGATTTTCATGATTAGAATTGATGTGGTGGAGATTGAATAAGTGTATTGTGAAATAATAAATCTAAACCAAATATATATAAATTTCTAAGTAAAATTTCTGAGTTTATAATATTACAATATGAGTACTCCAGCCAAACATATATGGGGTTTATGCCCAAGTTAAAATTTGCTTGAAAGAAATTGTATTGTAGGCAACAACTTTCTAAAATCTGATTCTTTAATTTGGGCCACTTGCATTTGGGCTTTTGGGTGTTTTGTGGACTTCCATACTCCTAATGAATTTGAATAATTTTAGAGGTTGTTTTCTATTGCTTGAAACTTGGAAGTCATAAAGAGGTAAATTACAAATGAATAAATAAGGAATAAATTACTAATAGATTCTAATTTTGAAACTTATTACTCATTAAGTTTTATTGATAAATTTATCAAGTGATAAATTTACTAGTCTGTCATGTTTTTATGAATAAATTTATAGTGATAAATTTATCAATAAGACTTGTAGGTAAATAAATCTAATTAATAAAACTGATTAATAAGTGCCCTAAATAAAGTTCATAAACTCTTTTTTATTAATTGAAGGTGCACATGATACCTTTTATTTGGGTGATGATAAAATGGGTCCGAGTTATTAAAATCAGAGTATTGTTATTCCAAGTTTAAAAATTCACTTTTTAAATTTAATATTAAAAATTTAATGATGTGACACTTTATTAAAATATTTAATTCAACTTTCTCTCTCATGTATTCTTTAGTTATCAATCAATCATATTTGGGTGTTTTGGAAAGATGGTAAAAAGTTGACTTTTGGCTTTTTATCAAATTTTTTCGCTTTTTTGAAAAGTGATTTGGAAAGTTGGTAAAAAGTTGATTTTGGCTTTTTTGGTTAATATTTATTTATGATGTCACATCACAATAAAATGACGAAACTACCCCACCCAATTTAGAAAATTTACATGTTTACCCATGTATAATCCTAAATAATATAAAGGGCATAATTGTAATTTTCATGTAGCTTTTTTTTACCTTGCCAAATGATTTGTTGTTAAAAAAGCAAATGTGGCTTTTCTTCCTAAGCTGCAAATGCAGCTTTTTACTAAGGTTGCCAAAAGACCACATTATTTATATATCATTGGTCATATAAATAGGCATGTATATTATTTTCTTTAAAATTATGACATAATTTTAAGAGTTTTGCTACATCTCTCTATTTTATCGCCTCTAATTACATCTCTAATGATGTGACAAGTAGAGTCCACATAATTAAAAATGTGACAAATCAAAAGTTGACACTTATCATTTCACATCATTAGAGGTAAAAAAGTTGAATTTTTTGTTTTGTTGTGTCAAGCTGGTTCTTTGGGGGACAAGAACTAAAGTTAATTTCTCATGAAGGCTTTTTTTACCATATATTGAAGAAAGACATCAATGCCCATTTTAATCCCCTATGCTTTCATGATCTTGTATTGTCATTCATCCAAGTAAAATGTCGTAAATTCAACTTCCTATAGTTTCTTTTTCTTTTCTTTTTTTAAAATGAAGGGATGCAACTCAAGTGTGTCCAACCTGAGTCCAGCTTGAAAAGTTTTCGGACTTGAACAATATAATTTTAAATTTGATTAGAGTTTGGGCAGATGCAAGGCTCAAAACCCATCAAATTGTGAAAAGCATCAACCCATGTGCATAAATATAAGAGAAAATTATAATCTTCATCCCTATTATTTGTCTTTTGTGTTAGTTTAATCCCTACAATTTCAATTGTATTAATTTTGTGTCAATTTTTGAAATGAAATAATTTTCCCTATGGAAGACTGAGGAAGGCATTTTGCTTAGAAACAGCTATCTGGGTGCCTTGTTTGTACTGGCCATTGTTCTTGTTGCACACTTCGTTGGGACAAGAATTCTTTGTCTCAAATTATTCTTATTCTGTTGTTCCAAAACACTTACAACACTATTGGATCATTAAAAATTTTGACGTGTGATAATCTCAAGAGATGATCCAAGAAATGTAAATGTTTTCAGACAGAATGCGTGCAAGATTTTGGGACAGTGGATGTCATGCCCTTATTTGGCGTCAATAAACCCATGGAAGTGTGCAGGGGGCGATTGGATAAAAGTTAATTCATTAATAATACGTGGTGAATTTGACCAAATTGATTTGCGAGTTTGACAAGGATTAGTATAAAATTCGACAATCCGCATTTTAGAGCACAATTCGCCTACCAATTCAGGCGAATTAGGTGACTTAGGTGATTTGAGTTAATACAATATGGATCTTTCTTAAGTATGCCTTACATATATGCAAGGCTCCTTATACATTTCTCTTTTTAGGTTATATAAGTTTGTGTGAGAAGTTATCTAAATTTGTGTTAGAGCTTATACATTGTTGATCTGCCAAGCAGGTCAACTTACAAGTAAACTATTAAAATAATAGATTTCATAATATATGTGTAAGTATTTTCACAAAAGTCAAAAAGTTTTCAAAAAACTTGATAAATTTTCACAAAAATAGATAAGTTTTCACAAATTTTGTAAGTGATTTCACAAAATACGTAAGTTTTCAAAAAAGTGTGCAAGTGTGTTTCAAATAATTTAAAACAACGCAAAAATGAGTAAGTTTTCACAAATTCTATAAGTGATTTCACAAAATGCATAAGTTTTCATAAATATGAGTAAGTTTGATTCAAATAATTTAGAACACAAAAATGAGTAAATTTCCACAAAATCCGTAAGTGATTTCATAAAATGCGTTAGTTTTCACAAATATGCGTAAATTTGAATCAAATAATATAGAACAATACAAAAACGAGTAAGATTTCAGAAAATCCGTAAGTGATTTCACAATATGCGTAAGTTTTCACAAATATGCGAAAGTTTGATTCAAATAATTTAGAACAACACAAAAATGAGTAAGTTTTCAAAAAATCCGTAAGTGATTTCACAAGATGGGTAAGTTTTTACAAATATGCGTAAATTTGATTTAAATAATATAGAACAACACAAAAATTAGTAAGTTTTCAGAAAATCCGTAAGTGATTTTACAATATGCTTAAGTTTCCACAACTATGCATAAGTTTGATTGAAATAATTTAAAACAACACAAAAATGAGTAAGGTTTCACAAATCTATAACTGATTTCACAAGATGCATAAATTTGTACAAATATGCGTAAGTTTAATTCAAATAATATAGAACTACACAAAAATGAGCAAGTTTTTAGAAAATCCATAAATAATTTCACAAGATGCGTAAGTTTTCACAAATATGCGTAGGTTTGATTGAAATAATTTAGAACAACATAAAAATGAGTAAGTTTTCACAAAATTCGTAAGTAATTTCACAATATGCGTAAATTTTCAAAAAAATGTGTAAGTTTGATTCAAATAATTTAAAACAATACAAAAATGAGTAAGTTTTCACTGAATCCGTAAGTAATTTCACAATATGCGTAAGTTTTAAAAAAATTGCGTAAGTTTGATTCAAATAATTTATAACAATACAAAAATGAGTAAGTTTTAATAAATTCCGTAAGTGATTTCACAAAATGCATAAGTGTTTCAAATAATTTAGAATAACCCAAAAAATAATAAGTTTTCACACATCCCATAAGTGATTTCACAAAATGCATCAGTTTTCACAAAAATACGTTAGTTTGTTATCAAAAGCTTAGAACAATACAAAAATGAATAAGTTTTCACGAATTTTGTAAGTGCTTTTACAAAATGTGCAAGTTTTCACAAAAATGCATAAATTTTCACATCAAAAGTTTAGAACAACACAAAAATAAGTATGTTTTCACAAATTCCGTAAGTGGTTTCACAAAATGCGTAAGTTTTCGAAAAAATACGTAAGTTTTTCACATCAATAGTTTAGAATAACACAAAAATGAGTAAATTTTCACGAATTTTGTCAGTGATTTCACAAAATGACCAAGTTTTCATAAAAAGAAACTTTATTGATGTTAAAGAAAGGTACAAGTTGTACACAAAAACATTAATAAAGAGAAGAAGGAACATAAAGCATCACAATAAGCTAAATTATTCCAACTAACGGAAACACAAAATTTTTTGTAAAAATTTACTCATTTTTGTGAAAACTTATACATTTTTGTATTGTTTTAAACTTTACTGTGAAAACTTACACATTTTTGTGAAATTTAAAACAACACAAAAATGAATAAGTTTTCACAAATTTCATAAGTGGTTTCATAAAATGTGTCAATTTTCACAAAAATGCGTATGTATGTTTCAAAGACTTTAGAACAATCCAAAAAGGAATAAATTTTTACAAATTCTATTAGTGATTTCACAAAATACACAAGTTTTTACAAAAAATGCGTAAGTTTTCATAGCAAAAGTTTAGAACAACAAAAAAATGAGTATGTGTTCACAAATCCCGTAAATGATTTCACAAAATGCGCAAATTTTCACAAATATGCGTAAGTTTATTTGAAACAATTTAGAATAACAAAAAAATGAGTAAGTTTTCATAAAATTCGTAAGTGATTTCACAAAATTCACAAGGTTTTATAAAAATGCATAATTATGTTATCAAAAGTTGACAACAACACAAAAATGAGTAAATTTTCGCCAATTACGTTAGTGATTTCACAAAATGAGCAAGTTTTCACAAAAATACATAAATTTTCACAGCAAAAGTTTAGAATAACATAAAAATGAGTAAGTTTTCACAAATTTCGTAAGTGGTTTCACAAAATGCATCAGTTTTCACAAAAATGCGTAAGTGTGTTTTAAAGACTTTAGAACAACACAAAACTAAGTAACTTTTCATAAATCCCAAAAGTGATTTCAACAAAATACATAAGTTTTCATAAATATGTATAAGTGTATTATTAAGAGATTAGAACAACACAAAAATGAGTAAGTTTTCACAAATCTCATAAGTGATTTCACAAAATGTCAAGTTGTCACAAAATATGTAAGTTTGTTATCAAAATTGAGAATACCACAAAAATGAGTAAATTTTCACAAATTTCGTTAGTGATTTCACAAAATGCACAAGTTTCAAAAAAAAAAAAAAAAGATTAAGTTTTGACAGCAAAAGTTTAGAACAACAAAAAAATCATTAAGTTTTTACAAATTCCATAAGTGATTACACAAAATGCGCATGTTTTCAAAAAAATACGTAAGTTTGTTTAAAATAATTTAGAACAACACAAAAATGAGTTGATATTCACAAATCCCGAGTGATTTCCCAAAAATGTGTAAGTTTGCACAAATATGCATAAGTTTGTTATCAAAAGTTTAGAATAACAAAAAATGAGTAAGTTTTTACAAATCCCCTAAATGTTTTTACAAAATGCGCAAGGTTTTAAAAAAATGAGTAAGTGTATTTGAAACAATTTAGAACAAAATAAAAATGAGTAAGTTTTCATAAAATCCATAAGTGATCTCACAAAATATGCAAGTTTTATAAAAAAATGCATAAGTTTGTCATCAAAAGTTGAGAACAACACAAAAATGAATAACTTTTCATAAATTCCGCAAGTGATTTCACAAAATATGTAAACTTTCACAAAAATGCTTAATTTTTTTTTAAATCATTTAGAACAACACACAGATGAGTAGGTTTTCACAAATTTTATAAGCGATTTGTCAAAATGCGTAAGTTTGTACATCAAAAGTGTAGAACAACACAAAAATGAGCAAGTTTTAAAAAAATTTGCAAGTGATTTCACAAAATGCCCAAGTTCTTAGAAAAATGCGTAAGTTTGTTTCAAATAATGTAAAACAACACAAAAATGAGTATGTTTTCATAAATTCCGTAAGTGATTTCACAAATTGTGAGTGTTTTCAGAAAAATGCATTAGTTGTTTCAAATAATTTAAAACAACACACAAATGAGTAAGTTTTCACAAATTGCGTAAGTGATTTCACAAAATGCGTAAGTTTTCACAAAAATACATAAGTTTTCACATCAAAATTTAGAACAACACAAAAATAAGTAAATTTTCACAAATGCCCTAACTTATTTGACTAAATGCGCAAGTTTTCACAAAAATGCGTAAGTTTGTTTTAAATAATATAGAACAACACAAAAATGAGTAAGTTTTAATAAATTTCATAAGTGATTTCATAAAATGCATAAATTTTCACAAAAATACGTAAGTTTGTTATCAAAAATTGACAACAACACAAAAATGAATACGTTTTCACAAATTCCGTAAGTGATTTCACAGAATGCGCAATTTCCAAAAAAACGTGTAAGTTTCTTATCAAAAGTTAGAACAACACAAAAATGGATAAGTTTTCATAAATCCCATAAGTCATTCACATGATAGGTATGTTTTCATAAAAATGGCCAAGTGATTTGACAAAAATGCGTAACTTTTCACAAAAATAGTTAAGTTGTTTCTTCCTTTAAATTTAGAACAACACAAAATGCATAAATTTTCACAAATCACACAAGTTATTTCACAATAATGCTTTAATGAACAAAATTATGCGTAAGTTTGTCAAAAAAAAAAGAAAAA
Organism: Camellia japonica; assembly: GCA_030407325.1. Taxonomy (NCBI): domain Eukaryota; kingdom Viridiplantae; phylum Streptophyta; class Magnoliopsida; order Ericales; family Theaceae; genus Camellia; species Camellia japonica. The sequence goes on from JAPPVO010000029.1 coordinate 124,336,399, forward strand.
GAAAAGACAAAAAATGAACCATACAAATATGCATAAGTTCTCATAAATCAATTAAGTCATATAAGAAAACTACATAAATTTCTAAAAAATTGGTAACTTCGTAAGTGATCAAAAGTACGAATATGTGCTTCGATAACACTTTTATTTCACAAAATTGCGTAAATTTTGACAAAGTCACATAAGATGTGTCACATAAGTCAAGGTAGATAGCACAAAATGACGTGTAAGTTTGTTTGTACAAATTTGCAACAACACAAAAATGCATAAGTTTTCAAACTTAACGTAACCAGGGACGGATCCAGGATTATGAATTTGGGGGGGCCAAAGTACGTTTAACCTCTAACCAATAAAATTTGAAATTCAATACCAATTTCTACTAGTATGAAAAAAATCAATAATTTTACGATAAAATATTGAACTATATATTCCTTGTCAACATAGTTGAATACCAAAAGATGATCATACAATTGAGAATTTTTTTTGCCCATATTCACTTACAAAAAGTAGTAACTATTTCTACATGCATTTATTTACTAAAATTAGGCATCTTCAATTGAGCTCAACGCTCTTTCATAATATCAAAAGCATCGATGATAGAGTCTACATCAAACCCTCGAGCAATGTCTTTTTCAATGTACGTAATCAAGTAACTAGCCAGAAAACCATCTTCCATCCTATTGCGCAATTTAGACTTAACGAGTTTCATAGTTGAAAATGCACGTTCCGATGTAGCAGTTGAAACAGGTAAAGTCAACACAAGACGGATCAATCTATCAATAAGAGGATAACTTGTCGACTTTTTTGTTTTTGCCAACATTTGACACAACTCAGAAATGGTTGACAGCTTCTGAACTCGGGAAGTATGGAAATATCAAGCTTATAGCTTTCCAACTGATACTTCAAATGCAATTTTTCTTGCTCGGAGAAATCCATGGGATAAAATTTATTTGCAAGTTTGCAAATATCCTCAATGTTGAATGATCTATAACCATCCCTAGGATCCAAAGTTGAGCTAAGAACAAGCAATTCCATTACATCTTCCTTAAACCTATTGTTTAATTCTTGTAACTGGGAATCAACTGTAACTATAAAAATATCAACTCGAAAATGATGTTCCATGGTGAGCTGATCTCTTTCAGAACGAGACCGACCTCGGCCTCCTTTATAAGGACAACTCATATCAGGAATCTGTATACCATGATCATTAGAAAATAATTTAATTTTCTCCAACAATGGAACCTATCCATCTTCTCTAAATTTTTGAATAAGTATCTTCGTTGTAGACACAAAATGCATTGCATTTAATATATCTTGAGATTTACTTTGGAAAGCTTGGAAAAGATCATCAGTAATCTCCATGATATCTCTCATAAGATGTAAGATGAAGAAAAACTCAAAAGATGTAATGGAATCATAAACTCCATCTGCCTCAGCTCGTTGATTCGATTTACTTCCATCATTAATTATGTTTCTTAGGACTGCACAAGTAGCACTGAACATGTTTATCAAACTACAAATGGAACCCAAATGAGAACCCCATCGAGTATTTCCAGCCCGTTTCAATGTTCCAATCTGATTTTTTCCTTTACCGGTCTCGAATTCATCATCAATGGCAAGCTTTTCAGCAATATCTGCAGCCTGAGCAGCTCTTAATTGATCATGTCTTTTGCAAGATGAGCCAACTATATTAATTGCTCGAGTCAAGTAAGAGAAAAATTGATTGATAGATATGTTAGGGAAAATATGTGATTCCCCACAAGCAAATCAATCAATGGGAATAAAAACTAATGCGAAAAAATTAAATCAAAAGCAACACAAGAATTTTTACGTGGTTCCCTCAATGTGAGGTACGTCCACGGGATCGAAATCCAATTCCACTATCAACCAAATAGTTTCCAAACGATTACAAACGAGACACGAATAGTCTCACAAACCACCCTTAGGTGAATTCCAAATAATCACAAATAAACAAAGAGGAAAGACCTCACTAAATAGATGAACAAAAGTCTTCAGAACCAGAATGTAGAAGACCCAAAATAATGAACCAAATCAATATCGAACCGAATCAGCTGCTTCAAAGTAGAGCAACAATCCAAGGCACCAATTCTTGATTGACCAAGTCAAAACCCAGAGCAATAATCAATCCCAATTGAAAACCCAACAAGTTGAGTTATACACACAGTTGCCGAAACAAATTTGCTGTTGCCGCTCTCTTCTACTTCGGATGAACATAACAATATGTCTATATATTATTAAACCTTGGACTTGTTTTATCAAACCCTATTTGTTACCAAACTGAATTAGGTCTCCACAAATTAGATATAATATATTAAAATATATTATACCTAAACCAAGCCAAATTAAAATTCTTTTTCCAAAACCAATTGGGTCTCAAACTCCAATAAGGAGGTATACCCAACAATTCTCCCCCTACCGACTTAGGTGGAGACAACAACCATACCCGCCAAAGTTCGACACTTCAAATGTTTGTCCCTTGACAAAGTCTTAGTCAACATATCCGAAATATTATCATCCGTGTGAACCTTTTCGAGTTGCAACAATTTCGAATCTAACGCATCACGAATCCAATGGTATCTCACATCAATGTGTTTCGATCTCGAATGAAAAGTAGAATTTTTACTCAAATGAATAGCACTTTGATTATCACAATAAAGCACATACTTTTCTTGCTTTAAACCCAACTCTTGCAAAAATTTCTTTAACCATAACTCTTCTTTGCAAGCTTCTGTAATGGCAATAAATTCAGCTTCGGTAGTTGAGAGAGCAACACATTTTTGTAATTTAGATTGCCATGCCATAGCTCCCCCTGCAAATGTCATCAAATATCCCGAAGTAGATTTCCTAGAATCAACATCACCGGCCATGTCAGAATCCGTGAACCCATCAAGCATCGACTTACCATCCCCAAAACACAAACACACCTTCGAAGTCCCTCGAAGATATCTAAGAATCCATTTTACCACTGCCCACTGTTCTTTACCCGGATTAGAGAGAAAACGACTCACCACACCAATGGCGTGAGCAATATCTGGTCTTGTACAAACCATGGCGTACATCAAAGAACTAACTACTGAAGCATAAGGAACTTTCAATATTTCTTCTTTGTCTTTCTCACTTGTAGGACATTGATTCGAACTAAGCTTGAAGTGACCTGCAAGTGGACAACCAACCGGTTTTGCTTTATCCATGTTGAACCTCTCAAGAACTTTCTCAATGTACCTTTCTTGAGACAACCAAATCAGCCCCTCTTTGCGATCACGAATAATTTTCATACCAAGTATTTGCTTTGCCGGTCCCAAATCTTTCATAGCAAAAGACTTGCTCAACTCCAATTTCAACCTGTTAATCATGGTAGAATCTTAACCCACAATTAACATATCATCAACATAAAGCAAAAGAATAATAAATTTACCATCCTGAAAATTTTTCACAAACACACAATGGTTCGAAGTGGTTTTAGAAAAACCATTATTCATCATGAAAGAGTCAAATTTTTTGTACCAATGCCGCGGGGCTTGCTTGAGACCATACAAACTTTTCTTCAATTTGCAAACAAATTTCTCTTTCCCTTTTTCCACAAAACCTTTCGGTTACTCCATGTAAATTTCTTCTTCAAGATCACCATGAAGAAATGCGGTCTTCACATCAAGTTGATCAACTTCAAGGTTCATATTTGCAGCCATGCCAAGTACAACCCGAATAGAAGACATCTTTACAACCGGTGAGAAAATCTCGTCAAAGTCAATACATTTCTTTTGCCCAAAGCCTTTCACAACAAGACGTGCCTTGTAACTCAGATTCTTGCCATCATTCTTCAATTTGAAAACCCACTTATTTTTCAGAATTTTCCTCCTTTAGGCAACTTCACTAAATCATAAGTCTGGTTTTCAAGCAAGGAATTTATCTCCTCGTCCATGGCCTTTTTCCAATCACCTTTCTTTGCATGCTCAATTGCTTCTTGGTAGCTCTCAGGCTCCCCTTGATCGGAAATCAACACAAACTCATTGGGAGGATACTTTCTCGAAGGTTGTCGGTCCCTTGTAGATTTTCTTAACTCAAGTTGTGGTGGCGGTTCTTGAGTTGGATGCTCTTCCTCAATTTCTGACTCAACTTCATTAGGATTAGCATCATCCTCTACATCTTCAATAGGTGGCTGCACATCTCCCCCATTTTTATCATCCACCGAAGATGAAGGAGATGGATCCATGTCAATGAGATCACTAGTTTTTGGCTTCGGTTGATCACCTTTGCCAAAGTCTTCAATTGTTTGGTCTTCAAGAAACACAACATCACGGCTTTGAATGACTTTCTTGTCGACCGGATCCCACAATCTATACCCGAATTCATCACGTCCATAGCCAAGAAAAATACATTGTCTTGACTTACTATCATGTTTGGACCTCTCATCCTTTGGAATGTGAACAAAAGCTCGGCAACCAAACACTCTCAAGTGCTCATAAGACACATCTTTACCAGTCCAAACTCTTTCTGGAACATCACCATTCAAAGGATAGGAAAGAGACAAATTGATTACGTCAACCGCTGTCTTCATTGCCTCACCCCAAAAAGATCTTAGCAATTTAGCTTGTGAAAGCAAACACCATTGTTCTTTCCACAATGGTGCGGTTCATCCTCTCGGCAACGCCATTTTGTTGAGGAGTCTTCTTAACTGTCTTTTGGTGCCAAATATCTTGGCTGCGACAATACTCATCAAATGGCCTAATGTATTCACCACCATTGTCTGATCGGATGCACTTCAATTTCTGCCCTGTTTCTCTTTTAACCATGGCCTGAAAATGCTTAAATACTTCTAGAACTTGATCTTTAGTTTTTAGTAGAAAAGCCCAAACTTTCCTTGAATAATCATCAATGAAAGTAACAAAATAAAGTGCACCACTATGTGTTCTAACTTTCAAAGGACCACAAACATCCGAATGAATCAACTCCAAAACATTTTCTTTTCTAGAAGCAACATTTTTCTGAAAAGAAACTTTATGTTGTTTACCCGCCAAACAATGAACACAAGTTTTGAGATGTGTACCTTTCAAACCGGGTAGAAGCTCTTTCTTGAACAAAACTTGTAGCCCCTTTTCACTCATATGGCCAAGCCGCTTGTGCGACAATTCGGTAGAAGTATCATCTTGAAGTGCATTGACAACACCTTTACAAATTTTTCCTTGCATCGAATAAAGTGTATGAGTCTTCTTGCACTTAGCCACCACCAAAAAACCCTTTGTGAGCTTCCATATTCCATCACCAAATTTGTTATTAAAGCTTTCATCATCTAGCTTCCCAGTAGAGATCAAATTGAGGCGAATGTCGGGAGGATGCCTCACATCTTTAAGCAATAACTTGCAACCCAAATTTGTTTCCAAGCAAACATCACCCATGCCGATAATCTTGGACAAACCTTCATTACCCATTCGAACAGAACCATAATCTCCTTTGGTGTAGGTAGTGAAGAAATCAACCCGAGAAGTCACATGAAAAGAAGCACCGGAATCAATCACCCCAATTACTCTCTTGGCCCACAAAATTGATACAATCATCTTCACAAACGACCATGAGATCATCGGTAGTAACTGCCGTTGTGTATTCTTGATTCTTATTCACACTTTTTTCACGCCTTTTCTCATTATTCTTGAGCTTTCGGCATTCCCGCTTCATGTGCCCTTTCTCATGGCAATAATAGCACTCAATGTCTTTCTTTGAAAAAGAACCATCTTTTGATTTGTCACGGCTTTGATCACGACCATGAGGAGTCTTACTTCTCCCCCTTGTTTTGTTTCGGCCTCTCACAACAAATGCTTCTGAATGAGAGGAACCCGCTGATTTTGTAACGCCCTCAAAATAATACGTAAATCCCATCGTTTTAGACATGCAATGGCATAAAGAAATCAACACCTTTCCATTCATCAGAGTAGTTCTTACAACAGTATTACATGTTAACAACAAAAGCAAATGCCCTATAGGCTTACAGCTTTCCAAGTTAACACTTGGTTACACAAAAGAAGAGTACTAACTCTATACAAAATAAGCCCGTGACTTGATGTACATGTAATACAACAAAATAATCAAAAAGAGTCTTCAACTCGCAAATCCTTCCAAGCTAAGTCCTTGGAGGCGGCATGCTACTTGTACCTGAAAATAATGTCCCATATAGGGTGAGCCAACGCCCAGTAGGGATATGCTAAACACAGTATGAGCAGTAACTAAGATATTAGCAATTGATAAATGTTTAATTCCCATAAATCAATTCATAACCCAGTCCCATTACATGACCACTATGTCCATGTTCCATTTCATTTTCCATTTCTTATCAAGTTCACAATTTACAACAACAACTCAGCACCTGGCCAACAACTCATATGAGACAGTAACTCATATTAAACGTTTTCCATTTTACATTAGATAAGCATACAAGCTATACCAGTACTTCGATAGATAAGCATATAAGCTATATCAACATTTCAACAGATAAGTATACAAGTTGTATCCACACTTCAACAGATAAGCATATGAGCTATATCAACATTTCCATAGATAAGCACAAGAGCTGTATCAACACATTAACTGACAAGCATATGAGCTGTATCAGCGGAGTCCATCCCCTATCTTCTCCCAAACAACATCCGGTTTAGAGGTCCATCCCCTATCTTCCCCTAAACCGTGGAGTACATCCCCTATCTCCTCCCACACACACAAGGTATATACACATAGGTCATATACACAATCAATCAATACATAACGTTAATGTAATCTATCAACTGTCATACTCTATGACACATCCAATTGATTAGTTTTAGTTTGCCTAATCATCATGCATTGTCTACAACAATCACAACTACCCTCCACCGGTAGCCCAAAGCAATTATTTCTAAATAGATAATAAAAGCTCCAACAGATAAAATATCAAAGTTTTCAAAAGTGAGTGATTAATAAATCCAACTCCACCATTCTACCATATAATGAGCCAATTTCATTATTTCTAACTCAATTCCATATAACCACAATTTTCCCAAATTAATTATACCAATTAATTTGTACAACAAATTAGGGTTATCTACCTCATTTCCCAATATTGACCCAATGGTCTATATATCAACAACCAACAACAATAACATTATTTTGAAACCCAAAATACACATTTTTAGAATCAAAATAACAAAACCCCTCTTCAACCTTTTCAAACCCTAACTCCCAAAATCAACCACTTAACAAAATGCCCAAAATCTATGTCAAAACCCATAGTAGTGAGTAGGAATCCTTACCTCAAATTCAGAGCTCGAATAGAGGAGTTGAAGAAAACCAAAATGCTCCAAACACTAAGATCCAAGGATCAAAACGAAGCCCTCGACGATCAATACAACTTTTACAAAGACCGAAGGAAAGGAAAGCACTCTAACTAGATCAAATCCTAGAGAGAAGGGAGTTTCTAGAGAGAGAGGCTCTCAAAAATGTTTTTGGGAAAGTAAGAGAGAGAGAGAGAATGTAAAAAGTGATTTCAAAATGCCCAGCTGCCAACTGATATACGACATTCCCGCTCGAGCGTCAAGAACAAAAGACTAGGTCCGCTCGAGCGCAAGAAAGCCCGCTCGAGCGCCAAGACACAGGAATAAAGTACATCCGCTCGAGCGCGAAAACCAGTCCGCTCGAGCGTAGATTTCCCCCTCCCAGAACTTACACCAAAAAATGTACTACCCGCTCGAGCGCCAACAAGCCCGCTCGAGCGCGACCCGCTCGAGCGCAGGAAACCCGCTCGAGCGTAGAAAACACACCTGCAGAAGTTTTGCAGGAACACGAAATACTGGGAGTGTGTAAACCCCGCTCGAGCGCAAGAAGGCCCGCTCGAGCGGACAACCAAAAACCAAACTCCGCTCGAGCGTAGAATAACCCGCTCGAGCGTAACACCAAAAACCTGGGCAACTAGATTTGAGACTTAGGCTCAACCAACCTGTAACACACCTGCCCAAAACATTCCAAAACCCAAACACAAAGTGTAAAGGATGTAAACAAGATAATTACAACTATCAACTTCACGGAACCGAGTCCGGAATACAACTGAACAGTAAAGGGACAACTGGGATCGCTATAACCTCCCCCCCTTAAAGAATTTTGTCCCCGAAATTAAATACAAGTTTTTCCAAAACAAGTTTTCTCCATTCTCAATAATATTACAACATAATATTAAACATTCCGACCCATTACCGGTCAATCTCATCTCTTTTCAAGAGGCAATTCATATCATATAACAACTTGCATTATCAACATGCATTCCTTTGAAATTTACCAATTTCAACTCATTTTCCACCATTACATAACACATGCAACAGTAATATCATGCTTGCATTTCCACAATATACTTAACATACACAATGTTAACATAACTTCCATAAACCAAAACATTCACAATGTTTTACAACTTAAGACATATATAATGCTCTTAAAGTTCAATAATGTTACAAAATTTTGTTACATGATTACACATCAATCAAACATGTCCGGATACTTTTCTCAGACTTCCAACTCACGTTCCCAAGTGGCTTCCTCCACTCCGTGATGCTTCCACAAAACCTTTACCAAGGGAATGGTCTTGCCTCGCAAGACTTGATCCCGTCTATCCAAGACCCGAACCGGTCTCTCCTCATACGAGGCATCCTCATCTACCTCCAAATCGGTCCAATCCAACACATGGGATGGATCCGGCTCGTACTTCCGAAGCATACTAACATGAAACACGTCATGCACCCCGGACAACTGCGGTGGCAAAGCCAAACGATAAGCAACTTCCCCAACCCTCTCAAGGATCTCAAAGGGACCAATGAACCGAGGGGATAACTTCCCACTCTTCCCGAACCTCATCAAACCTCGCCTAGGTGATATTTTCAAGAAAACATGATCACCTACCTCAAACGCCAAAGGCCTCCTCCTACGGTCGGCATAACTCTTTTGACGGCTCTGGGCTGTAACAAGCCTCCTACGGATAAGCTCAACTTTCTCCGTCGTCTCTCTAACCAACTCCGGGCCCAACAAACTGGAGACCTACACGGTCGGCCATACAAGGCCTCAAACGGTGCCATACCGATACTAGACTGAAAGCTGTTGTTGTAGGCAAACTCCACCAATGGCAAGTGCCTCTCCCACGTCCCACTAAAGTCAAGGACACAACCTCGAAGCATATCCTCAAGGATCTGAATAGTACGCTCGGACTGCCCATCAGTCTGAGGATGATAAGCCGTACTAAAGGTCAACTTAGTGCCCAAGGCACTCTGCAAACTCTGCCACAACCTAGCAGTAAAACGAGGATCTCTATCTGAGACGATCGTCACTGGGACCCCGTGCAATCTCACTATGTCCCGAATATACAAGTCGGCGAGATGATCTACCGAATCTCTCACGCGCATAGGGATAAAGTGCGCCGACTTAGTCAACCGGTCTACAACCACCCAAATAGCATCACTACCCCGCTGAGTCCTCGGAAGACCTACAACGAAGTCCATAGTGACATGCTCCCACTTCCACTCGGCAATAGGCAAGGGTTGCAACAAACCCGCTGGCCTCTGATGCTCGGCCTTCACTTGCTGACAAGTAAGGCACTTAGACACGAAAACTGCCACATCTCTCTTCATTCCTCGCCACCAGAACTGGCGACCCAAATCCCGATACATCTTAGTGCCTCCCGGATGCACCGCAAGGCGTGAATGATGAAACTCTCGGAGTACTTCCTCTCGGCAAGACTCCGGCACAAACAAACGGTCTCGGTATCTCACACTCAGGTCGGGATACACCGTCAAACCCTTCTCAACCTTCCCACTGGAGATCTTCTCTCGGAGGGATTCTACTTCAAGGTCACCTCTCTGTGCCTCTAACACTCGAGTCACAAGGGTAGGCTGTGCAGCAACAGAAAACAAGGCCGCAGGCTCAACAGATTCGCCCAGGAGCAAATCAAACTCGCCAAGTGCCCCCAACATCTCCCACTCCCGGATGGCTATACAAGCTACATCACCTATGGATTTCCTACTAAGGGCATCGGCCACAACATTGGCCTTTCCCGGGTGATAGTGCAACTCAAAATCATAATCCTCAATGAACTCCATCCACCTTCTCTGCCTCAAATTCAAGTCTCTTTGTGTAAACAGATACTTCAAACTCTTGTGGTCCGAGAACACCTCGAATCTCTCACCATAAAGGTAGTGCCTCCAGATTTTCAAGGCAAAGATCACTGCTGCTAGCTATAGGTCATGTGTAGGGTAATTCTTCTCGTGTATTTTCAACTGACGTGAGCCATAAGCTACCACTTTCCCCTCTTGCATCAACACACAACCCAAACCCTCTCGTGAGGCATCACAATAAACCGCATAACCCAACCCTCTCTCCGGGATAATCAAAACCGGAGCGGTGGTCAATCTAACTTTCAGCTCTTGGAACGACTTTTCGCAAGTCTCACTCCACACAAATTTGACTCCCTTCCGAGTCAACCTAGTCAACGGCGAAGCTAGCCTGGAGAAATCCTTCACAAACCGGCGGTAATACCCAGCTAATCCCAGAAAACTGCGGATCTCAAAAACGCTCTTAGGCTGTGCCCAGTCTTGCACTGCCTCAGTCTTGGATGTATCAACAGACACCCCTTCCCCGGATACTACATGGCCTAAGAATTTGACTTCCCCTAGCCAGAACTCACACTTCCCAAACTTGGCATACAGCCTATGGGCTCTAAGCAACTCAAGCACCACTCTCAAGTGTTCCTCGTGCTCCTCCTCAGAAGGCGAATAGATAAGAATGTCGTCCACGAAAACGACTACAAAACGATCTAAAATTCCCGGAAGATCCGGTTCATCAAGTCCATAAAGACTGCCGGTGCATTGGTGAGCCCAAACGGCATCACCAGAAACTCATAATGGCCATACCGCGTACGGAATGCCGTCTTCGGAATATCCTCCTCCCTGACCCTCAACTGGTGGTAACCCGATCTCAAATCTATCTTAGAGAAACAACGGGAACCCTTCAACTGGTCAAACAAATCATCTATACGGGGCATAGGGTACTTATTCTTAACCGTAGCCCGATTCAACTTCCGGTAGTCGATACACAGTCTCAAGGCACCATCTTTCTTTTTAGCAAAGAGGGCCGGTGCTCCCCACGGTGAAACACTAGGGCGAACAAATCCCTTATCTAGCAATTCCTGGAGCTGAATCTTCAACTCACTCAACTCGGCTGGGGCAAAACGATAAGGTGCCATAGAAATCGGCGCCGTGCCGGGCACTAAATCAATAGAGAACTCTATCTCTCGATGAGGTGGCAAACTAACGAGATCCTCGGGAAAAACATCCGAATACTCACAAACCACCCTCGGCAATACAATCTGGGTCTCATCACACTCACCACTCATAAAGCTAGCAAGTAGACCACTAAGCTCACTCCGCCCTCGCGGATCATACACCGGTGGCAACACACTACCAACCCGATCCCCCAAGAAATGGAAACACTCCCCGCTCAAGGTACATACAGTGACCCTCTGGCGGTAGCAATCAATAACTGCCCGGTATGACGATAGCCAGTCCATACCCAAAATAACATCAAAACCCTTCATGGGCATAACAACAAAGGGAAAAGGAAGCCTATGGTCGGCGACCTCTATATCACAACCTCTACATCCGTGTTTCAAAATCAATTCACCCCCAATAGGCGATACAACACATATAGGAGATGCTAATAGTGCCAACTCCAACTCCAATACAGATGCAAATGCAGCAGACACAAAAGAATGAGATGCACCCGTATCAATCAATACACTAGCAACCGAGTTGCAAAACAGAAAGGTACCTCTCACAACTGACGGAACCGGTACCAGGTCCTGCGCGGTAACAGCATACACGCGCCCTGTAGGCCCCTGATCCACCTGCTCGCCTCTAGGAGCAAAAGACTGTTGCACAGACTGGGATGACGAAGCTCCCGGATTGGCCCTCGAGGCCTGCACAGACTGAGCTGGCTGATAACTCTGCGTCTGCCTAGAACCAGACGCCCCTGAAGTGGCACTCAACTGTGGGCAAAACCTCTTCAGGTGCCCAGGCTGACCACACTGATAACAAGACAAAGGCTGGCCCCTGCCCTGACTCTGGCCCTGAGGTCTAGCTGAAGAAGAAGCAGCTCGCTGACCCCCTCCCTTCTGCGGGCAAACCGAAGACTTGTGACCCAGCTGGCCACATGTGAAACAAGTCAAACCTCCCTGATTACCTCTCCCGGAGCCTGCACTCGGCACTGGGAAGGTCGATCTAGCCAAACCACCCTGAGACTGCTGAGGGTTAGAACCCCTCTGTCTCCTGCCATCACCCTGGCCATCTTGGCTCCTCTTGGAACCTCTCTGCCCCTCATCCTCCTCCTGCATCATAATCTCCATATGAGCTGCAGCCTCCACCAAACGTCTATACTCTCGGATAAAAGACCCTCCAACCCTCAACTTGAGCCCACGCCTCAACTTCCGCTCAAACTCAAAGCAACGGCGTTCCTCGGACGCCACAAGTTCAGGTGCAAACCTGGACAAACTGGTAAATGTAGCCTCAAACTCGGCTACTGACAAACCCTGCTGTTTAAGCTGGCAAAACTGTTCCCTCAGCTTCTCCCTAGCAGCTGAAGATAAGAACTTCTCCTGGAAAGCACTCACAAAAGCCTCCCACGCACCACCAACACGGCCCTTCTCGTACTTCCACCATTGACCCGCATCTCCCTTAAGCTGGAAGGATGCCAAGGTCACCTTCAATGCTCCGTCCTCGATGCCAAGCATCTCGAACGTCTTACTCATCTGTTCCAACCACTCATCAGCCTTAAGTGGCTCCTTCGGATCCCCAATAAACTCGTCCGGGTTAGACCGGAAGAATTCCCTCTTCAAGAAAGAAGGCCCTGCCTCAGCAACCTGATTCTCAGCTCTGAGAATACCCAAAGCTCCTGCTATCTCTCGGGCCAAGGCACTCATAGCCTGCTGACCCACTGGCTCGGCCACATTGGCCTGACCAACTCCCTCCTGTACTGCCGGAACGTCATCCGGTAAAGGTACTTCCTGCCTCCCAGGCCTACCACGCCTACCACCTCGTCCTCGTCCTGACATCCTATTAAAGGTAACGAAGACGTTAGCACATTCATAAATGTGCCGAAACTAAACACTCGCGTCCTAATGCATGGACAACTGTAATTCACTCCACGTAAGCACATAAACACATAAGCACTTACGAATTTCATTCCCGGATAATGATAGTCTCGAAGCGTTACTAGAGTTCTAGTTAGAAACAGCATTGATCAAGTGCTTTTCCAACAAGACTAACAGAAACCCAAGGATCCAATCAATATCCTAGAAATCAAATCCCATACCCAAGTAGTCACATAAGCATGTTATCACATAAGAATATAACATTACATCTAAGTCTCTAACAAGCGAGACAAACCCATTATGATACTAATCACTTCCCACGTACCCAAAGTATTCGAACCCGGTACGCTTTGATACCAAGTTGTAACGCCCTCAAAATAATACGTAAATCCCATCATTTTAGACATGCAATGGCATAAAGAAATCAACACCTTTCCATTCATCAGAGTAGTTCTTACAACAGTATTACATGTTAACAACAAAAGCAAATGCCCTATAGGCTTACAGCTTTCCAAGTTAACACTTGGTTACACAAAAGAAGAGTACTAACTCTATACAAAATAAGCCTTGGCTTGATGTACATGTAATACAACAAAATAATCAAAAAGAGTCTTCAACTCCCATATCCTTCCAAGCTAAGTCCTTGGAGGTGGCATGCTACCTGTACCTGAAAATAATGTCCCATATAGGGTGAGCCAACGCCCAGTAGAGATATGCTAAACACAGTATGAGCAGTAACTAAGACATTAGCAATTGATAAATGTTTAATTCCCATAAATCAATTCATAACCCAGTCCCATTACATGAGCACTATGTCCATGTTCCATTTCATTTTCCATTTCTTATCAAGTTCACAATTCACAACAACGGCTCAGCACCTGGCCAACAACTCATATGAGACAGTAACTCATATTAAACGTTTTCCATTTTACATTAGATAAGCATACAAGCTATAGATAAGCATATAAGCTATATCAACATTTCAACAGATAAGCATACAAGCTGTATCCACACTTCAACAGATAAGCATATGAGCTATATCAACACTTCCATAGATAAGCATAAGAGCTGTATCAACACATTAACTGACAAGCATATGAGCTGTATCAGCGGAGTCCATCCCCTATCTTCTCCCAAACAACATCCGGTTTAGAGGTCCATCCCCTATCTTCCCCTAAACCGTGGAGTACATCCCCTATCTCCTCCCGCACACACAAGGTATATACACATAGGTCATATACACAATCAATCAATACATAACGTTAATGTATTCTATCAACCGTCATACTCTATGACACATCCAATTGATTAGTTTTAGTTTGCCTAATCATCATGCATTGTCTACAACAATCACAACTACCCTCCACCGGTAGCCCAAAGCAATTATTTCTAAACAGATAATAAAAGCTCCAACAGATAAAATATCAATGTTTTCAAAAGTGAGTGATTAATAAATCCAACTCCACCATTCTACCATATAATAAGCCAATTTCATTATTTCCAACTCAATTCCATATAACCACAATTTTCCCAAATTAATTATACTAATTTATTTGTACAACAAATTAGGGTTATCTACCCCATTTCCCAATATTGACCCAATGGTCTATATATCAACAACCAACAACAATAACATTATTTTGAAACCCAAAATACACATTTTTAGAATCAAAATAACAAAACCCCTCTTCAACCTTTTCAAACCCTAACTCCCAAAATCAACCACTTAACAAAATGCCCAAAAATCTATGTCAAAACCCATAGTAGTGAGTAGGAATCCCTACCTCAAATTCAGAGCTTGAATAGAGGAGTTGAAGAAAACCAAAATGCTTCAAACACCAAGATCCACGGATCAAAACGAAGCCCTCGACGATCAATACAACTTTTACAAAGACCGAAGGAAAAGAAAACACTCTAACTAGATCAAACCCTAGAGAGAAGGGTGTTTCTAGAGAGAGAGGCTCTCAAAAATGTTTTTGGGAAAGTAAGAGAGAGAGAGAGAATGTAAAAAGTGATTTCAAAATGCCCAGCTGCCAACTGATATACGACATTCCCGCTGGAGCGCGAAAACCAGTCCGCTCGAGCGTAGATTTCCCTCTCCCAGAACTTACACCAAAAAATGTACTACCCGCTCGAGCGCTACCCGCTCGAGCGCAGGAAACCCGCTCGAGCGTAGAAAACACACCTGCAGAAGTTTTGCAGAAACACAAAATACTGGGAGTGTGTAAACCCCGCTCGAGCGCAATAAGGCCCGCTCGAGCGGACAACCAAAAACCAAACTCCGCTCGAGCGTAGAATAACCCGCTTGAGCGTAACACCAAAAACCTGGGCAACTAGATTTGAGACTTAGGCTCAACCAACTTGTAACACACCTGTCCAAAACATTCCAAAACCCAAACACAAAGTGTAAAGGATGTAAACAAGATAATTACAACTATCAGCTTCACAGAACCGAGTCCGGAATACAACTGAACAGTAAAGGGACAACTGGTATCGCTATAGATTTTCTTCTAGTTTCTTCATTCAACAAGCTACTAGTGACTTGGTCCATTGTGACAACTCCATCGGGCGCCGAATTACTAACTGTCACAACCAGAGTCTCCCAACTTTCGGGCAAAGAACTAAGTAGCATCAAAGCCTACAACTCATCATCAAAAACAATTTTCATAGAAGCAAGTTGGTTAACAATACTCTTTATTTCATTCAGATGTTCTAGAATAGGGCTGCTCTCTTTATATTTTAAATTAACCAACTTACGAAACAGAAAAGCTTTATTTGTAGTTGATTTCCTATCATAAAGGCCTTCTAATTTTTTCCATAAATCATATGCTAAAGTTTCAGTAGCAACATGATGAAACACACTGTCATCAATCCATTGACGGATAACACCAACGGCTTTTCAATTAAGCCTCTTCCATTCATCATCTTTCATACCCTCGGGTTTGCCACTATCACCCTCAGTGGGTCCATACAAATCTTTACAAAATAATAGGTCCTCCATTTTAGTTTTCCAAGTTACCCAATTACTTCCATTGAAGCTAGACATGCGACCCACATTTCCCTCCATTGATTTACACAAATAAATAGACCCAAATAAACCGTAAGCTCTGATACCAGTTGTTAGGGAAAATATGTGATTCCCCATAAGTAAATCAATCAATGGGAATAAAAACTAATGTGGAAAAATTAAATCAAAGATGTAACTTGTTTAGATGCTCCTACTAAAGCCAATTGGAGCCGATGAGCAAAGCAATGAACATAATATGTGAATGGACACTCAGCACAAAATAGAGCCTGCAACCCAGTCCATTCTCCAGACATGTTACTGGCACCATCATATCCTTGACTACGAATATTTTGCACACTAAAGTTATGACGAGAAAGGACAATACAAATTTCTTCTTTCAAAGTTGCCGACGTGGTATCTAACACATGAACTATGTCAAAGAAACGCTCTTTTATAAAACTATATTTATCAACAAATCTCAAAACAATTGCCATTTGCTCTGTTTTCGATTCATCTTCAGATTCATCAACTAGAATGCAAAAATTCCCATCATTAATCTCCTCACGAATGAATCTTTGTATCTTATCAGAGAAAATACTAAGAATCTGCTTTTGAATCCCATGGGAATGATAAAAAGCATTTTGAGGAGCATTTTCCAAAACCACTGCTGCCACATCCTCATTATAAGAAGCCAAGAGCTTTATCAACTCAATAACATTCCCTCCGTTGTTAGATTCGTGGCGTTCATCACGACCTCTGAAAGCGCAGGCTTGGAATGTTAACCATTTAATCACATCTATCGAGGTTTTCAATCACAAACGATTTCTAGCAATTTGCATGGAAGTTTGTTTTTCAATAATTGCCTCAATATGTTGCGCTTGATTTGTTAAATCACAACAACATTTGATAGCAACTCTATGCGATGAGTTAGGATCCTTGCCCATATGCGATAACAAAGGACAATTCTTCCCTTCATTGACTTTCTTCCAAGAAGAAAATCCCTCGACTGTAAAAGCACTAGATCCAGGGCGTCCAGTTGGCTTAGTAAAAAGAAAACATAGAAGGCAAAATGCACGATTTTTTGTTGGAGAGTATTCCAACCAATCCGGAAATAACTTGTACCAAGAATCTAAAAAACGACGCCCATTCTTATCAGTTTCAAAAGGTTGATTGTTCGGAGCCTTGGGTTGATATGGCCCGGATTTGATATAAGCACGTCTGATCTCATCACGTTCAGATACCGGGTAATCCCATATTTGTTGACGCAACCCCGGATCCCTCACCAAAGAAGATGTGTCAACATCTTTAGATTCGACTCTTGGAAGTTTAGAAGGACGTTGTTCTAGAGGAGTTGAAGTTTCAACATTATTGGTGAAACTTTGAACGATATTTTCAGAACCTCTTTTCTTAAAGAAGAAATCAATTTTTTTGTTCGCCATGATTAACTTAACAATTGTACCTGAATCACAAACTAGCAGACAATTGGACCACCCATATTCAAACTTTAATCAACAGACATAAATATGAAAACAATCACCTCAAATAAGCCCATTAATTCTTAGACATAAATAATAATTGTATTTGAATAAAAAACTAACAGACAATTGGGGCACCCATGTTCAAATTTACAAAATACCCTACTGAAGAAAAAAAAGAAAACATATTGCATAAATCCCAATTAATCTCAGACATAAATTATTGAAACTTCAACCAACAAAGACAGAAATATGAGTATAATATAAGCTCAATCCATCACTATCTCACAATTGAGCCAACTGTATGCAAATTTATTTAATACCCTTCCCTCTAAGCATCCAAAATCAACAAATTAAAGCAAACCCATATATGATATAACTTTAATCCCAAAAAAGCCACAAAGATCAACGATGAGAATATTAAAGTTGAGAGCATATTTATTTGATTACCTTCTTGAGGAGTCAGGACAAGGGCTAGGCGTTGCACAGTTGCACTCCGTAACCGTATCGCTCGTCTCTCTTTATGCTGCCTCTCCAGTTGTTTTGTTTACTTTATTTTAATCTTAGTGCTTTTTTAAAGCTTCCCCAGCAAGTCTTAGCTTATATATATATATATATATATTTTAAAAGTTTCATATTTTACACTTTGACCCACTAAAGTGTCTAAAATTTTGCTTTTATTTTGACCTAATTTAAAAAATACATGTACATGAAATTTAAAATAGATTATTATATATGTTAAATAATTCAAAAAAACAAAAATTCCAAATAGTTTAAAAAATTGGGGGGGCTACTCTATATAATTTTGAAATTATCTAAAAAAAATTTGGGGGTGCGAACTCCTAAAATCTTAAATTATTTTAAAATTTCTAGTATAATATATGATATTTTTCAAATTTTTGGGGGTGCGGCCACCCCCCCCCCCCCCTAGATCCATCCTTGAACGTAACTGGTTTCCGAAAAAAATACGTAAGTTCACACAAATATGAATAAGTTATTGGGTAACACATTTACATCACAAAATTTCGTAAATTTTCAGAATTTACGTAACAGATTTTCCAAAAACGAAAATGCGTAAGTTATCAAAAATAAGAGTAAGTCTTCAAAGAATAGTTTTATTTCACAAAATTGCGTAAGTTTTCACGAAATCACATAAGTTGTGTCACAAAACCCAGGATGGATAGCAGAAAATGACGCGTAACTTTGTTCGTAGAAAGTTTGAACAACACAAAATTGCGTAAGTTTTTATAATTTATGTATATGGTTTCCCCAAAAAAAAAAATGTGTAATTTATCACAAATACAAGTGAGTGCTTCGAGAATACATTTACATCAAAAAATTTTGTAAGTTTTTACAACTTACGTAAGTGATTTTCCAAAAATGAAAAGATCTAACGGATAAAAATTGCGAGTAAGTCTTCAGAGAAAACTTTTATTTTACAAAATTACGTAAGTTTTTACAAAGTCACGTAAGTTGTGTCACAAAACTCAGGGTGAATAGAAAAAAAAAATTACATGTACGTTTGTTCCTAAACATATTCAAGAACAAAAAAATGCATAAATTTTCATAACTGATGTTAATTGTTTCCCAAAAAACTGCATAAATTCTCAGAAATACCAATAAGTCCTTGGATAACACATTTACATCACAAAATTTCGTAAATTTTCACAACTTATGTAAGGGATATTCCAAAAACGAAAATGCATAAGTGAACAAAAATACGAGTACGTCTTGAGAGAACACTTTCATTTCACAAAATTGCGTAAGTTTTGGCAAAGTCATTGATGTTATGTCACGAAACTCAGGGTCAGCGTGGATAACAGAAAAGGACGCGTAACTTTATTCCTAAACATTTTCAACAGGACAAAAATCCATAATTTTTGATAACTGACGTCAATGGTTTTCCAAAAAAATTGCATAAGTTCTCAAAAATACGAGTAAGTCGTTGGTGAACAGTTTTGTTTCACAAAATTTCGTAATTTGTCACAACTTATATAAGTGATTTAAAAAAAAAATGCGTAACGGATCACAAATACAAGTAAGTCTTTAGGAAACACTTCTATTTGACAAAATTGGGTAATTTTACACAAAGTCACATACGTAGAGTCACAAAACTCAGGGTGGATAACACAAAATGACTCGTAAGTTTGTTCATAAAAATTTGCAAAAACACAAAAGTTGCGTAAGTTTTTCGAACTTACGTAAGTGATTTCTATAAAAATGAATAAATCATGACAAATAGGAATAAGTCTTTGGAGATCACTTTAATTTTACAAAATTGTGTAAGTTTTCACAAATTCGCATAAGTTGTGTCACAAAATTCAGGATAGTTAACAGAAAATGACGCGTAAGTTTGTTCCTACAAATTTTCAACAACTTACTGATGATGCCAACTTGTTTTCACCACTAACGTAACTGATTTGCCAAAAAATGCGTAAGTGATTAAAAATACGAGTCAGTCTTTGGAAAAAACTTTTACTGACAAAATTGCGTAAGTTTTCACAACTGACGAAAGTGATTTTCCCAAAATTACGTAAGTTATCACAAATACAAGTAAGTTTTTGGACAACATTGTAGGGAGACAAAATTGCATAAGTTGTCATAAAGTCACAAAAGTCAGGGTGGTTAACAAAAAGTGACTCGTAAGTTTGATTGTACAAATTTTCAAACAGAAAATTGCATAAGTTTTAATAATTGACGTAAGTGAGTTCCGAAAAAATGTGTAACTGATCAGAAATACAAGTAAGTCCTTCGAGAACACTTTTATTTCACAAAAGTGCGTAAGTTTTTACAAGTTACGTAAGTGAGTTAACAGAAAATGCGTACGTGATCACAAATGCGAGTAAGTATTTAGAGAATATTTACATTTCACAAAATTGTGTATGTTTTCACAAATTTACGTAAGTTGTGTCAAAAAAACGCATGGTGTGTAGCAGAAAATGACGCGTTGGTTTGTTCATAAAAATATTGGACAACACAAAATTGCGTAAGTTTTCACAACTAACATAAGTGATTTCCCAACAAATGCGTAACTGATCACAAAAATCATGATTCTAAAAATAATTTTAGAAAACAAAAATAAACAAATATTTTTATAAAATATTTATAAAAAAAAAAAAGAGTTTTGAAAAGAGTTTGGTTTTGAGTTGTGTGTTTAGTTATGAGTTTTGAAAATAATTTTTGAATTGAGTTTTGAGTAGTTTTGTGTTATGTGTTTGATTTTGAGTTTTGAAAAGAGTTTTGCAATTTTTTGCTTGGATTTATAATTCCAAAAGAGAACCAAACGCAGCCTAAGTTTGTCGTAAATTTTTGTTCCCGGTAATTTTTTTTTTTTTTTTTGTAGTACATATTTTTCTCATTTTCTATATGGACAAAATTTCCCTCCCAACGATGGTACAAATTATGTATTTCACACCGACAAATGCATTCACAATAATGCGTTCAGGTGAAGCTTCCCATTTTATTGAGTTGGTAAGCAATTAAAAATTGACATTTATGAAATTACATTATTGTATATTAAATTGTGAAAACTCCGAATAATTTTATTTTATACGTGTCAATGTTTAATTACTTTACATGCTCAATAATATACGTGCACCCTTAACACATGATGCATTTGTGAGTGCAT
Organism: Camellia japonica; assembly: GCA_030407325.1. Classification (NCBI taxonomy): domain Eukaryota; kingdom Viridiplantae; phylum Streptophyta; class Magnoliopsida; order Ericales; family Theaceae; genus Camellia; species Camellia japonica. The sequence continues at coordinate 124,357,671 of JAPPVO010000029.1, forward strand.
GTCACGTAAGTTTCTATTTCCCTCCCAAATTTGGACCACCCAAAAGCAATGTTGGCAGACTGCCTCTAAAATCCCACCAACCTAGTACTATTCCATCATCACCCACTGTCTCTATCCTTTGTAATCTCACCAACTCATTTCCATTTCCCACTTACAATTTCGGGCACTTATTCTCCCGGTCCCCTTTCTCACTCCATTTCAGTTTTGCTCTCAATCTCCACTCACACTGTTCGTGTCACTCTCCATTTCGCCTCTTGCTTGTGCTCTCCGATGGTACAAGTTATCATTGTCGCCAGTATCTTTTAGTGTCTCTGTATTTTTTTTTTTGGTTGTTTTGTGTACTCCGCTATGTTTCACTGTTATCATGAATATTTTGTAGCTACTATTATAGTCAAATTTTTTAGTGTTTCAAACCCTAGGTAGGACTAGTTAAACAAAATAAAATGGGTTACAAACTGAAATGATGATTCAGGAGTTCTATAGTCATATTACAATTTCTTTGTTGAAAAATTGGTAACAATTGATTTCGGAGGAATACAAGGTTTCTTTTTTTCTCTAAAAATCATGAATTTTACAATATATTGCTTTTTTGCTTTCATAGTTTTTGCACTTCTGTATTGATGTAATCTCTTTCCATTTTTTTTATTTATTTTATTTTATTTTATTTTTATGTTGCCTTCATGCACTATTGATGGTAATAACAAACTTCATGCAAAAACCCAGATACCCGTACCTCCAGGCACGTGAGGCCCAGGGGGGTGACGTCCCCCCTCAACTTTGAGGAAATTATGCATTTCTTGCTTGTACAAAAAATTATTTCAATTGAAACCTTTCTGAACTTGTTGGGAAATTTTTTATGTCACTCCTTTTTTTTCACCGTTTTCAAATATGTATATAAGTTGGAAAATTATGCCTTTTGTTTTCTCTGTTTAGGGAAAATTTTTGGGTTAAAACCCATATGTTGAAGCCCTTTCTGTGTATCCTTCTAAATATTGATTGGGATACTTTGCAGGAATTGTCATCATTGCATCTAATGGATATTTCCGACATCGCACCAATAATGTTAGTTTTTGTCCTTGAGAACTTCCTACCAATTGGTTTCGTACATATATTTTGTAACAACTGAATTCCATTACCAAAGAATACCGCCAATTTTTGATAGGATAACTTGTCATAGTAGTCCTTGTACTTGTTTGGTTGTGTCATTTGTTTTTCCTAAATTTTGAATTGGCTTGATTTGCACCCTCAATTTTGCACTTTTGTTTAAATTTCGTCCATTTCATTACAACTCTTACCCTTATTTAAATTTCATTTCATTAGCATGTGTCATATTTTGTTGAGTAAACTTATAAATTTACTCAACAAAATTAAACTCAAGCAATTCACATTACATTATTTTTTTGTGACAAACACAAACGACATTAGCATTTTGACCAGAAGAACACGGAATTCAAAATGAAGTGTCAAAATTAAATCACTTTAAAGTGAATCAACCACAAAATGTGTACACCACCGATGTAATTTTCCCTTCAATCTATTTTTTATTATTTTCTCTGTCTTAAAGGGAAAGGAAAAGATTGAAGACAAGTGGTGAACCACAAATCCAAATGTCTGACACTATCGATGCTTGTTCTCGAAAGCGGCCAATTGCACCATTCATATTTTATAGGTACTACTTGTTCATTTTCACAGTCTATAATTACATTTTTCATACTGAAAGTATGAGCCTCGTTGAATGTGAGTTTGTAATGTTTGAAATTGTATTGCTTCCCCATGTATTAAAATGTTCAAATCACATCGATTTGGTCTCGGATGTAGGTTAGGCGTTTTACACAGAATTCGAGGCCAGATTTACATAACAGTCATATTTTAATTTCAGGACCAGCAATGTAATTAACCCTTACTTTATGTCATTTCAATATATATACCTATATATATATATATGTATGTATTCATATTTAAGATTTATTGATGATAAACTTGACGATGCTTGTAGCCAGCAACAATTTAAGGAAATGTAAGAAGCAGACAATACTGGAGCAAAAATGGTGAGTGTGCAAATCTGTATTATCTATAGTACACTATGCTAGAAAAAAAGACTGGGTTGCTATCCACGAGTTGTATTTAATGGTCACACTGGCTTTCTTATTGTTTCACGTTTATCGATTTGTACCATGTCATAATGTCATTTTTCCATGTTTTTCTAAATTCTAATTATTTGTAAAACTCCATCTATGTTTTGTCTCTGCCTTCTTTTTTCTTTTTTTTTCTTCCTGAAATTGTTATTTCTGTTTGTAATAACATTTAATTATCAAAAATGCACACACAATGAACACACATTACATGTGCCATAACTGGTACTTACATTTATTTTGGAGTTATAGTTGTTACTTGTCTTATATATGTCTCACTTTCATGTAACGCTTATAGAGCAGAAAGGAGATTGGGAAAAGGTGGCGGGCACTCCTTTCGAAGAGAAGAAGAGGTTTGAGGACATGGCTAAGGTGAGTGCCCAGGAACACAACAAATAAGTTGTTGCTTGTGCACCGAAATCCGAAAAGGTAATTATATACTTCACGTTTTCATAAATGCATTTGGGTAGGTCCTGCTTTCCTTATTGTTGGTTCTATTTTGTTATTAATGTTCAAGTTCAAAAATTTGCAGAGTAGAAGGCAAGTTCGCACATCATTGAAGTCAATTTTGATCTAGTTAACTGGTTTAACAAAGCACAAAAGCAGGCAGTCATTGATGTTGGGTTCGGTGGCCTCCAGGGGATCAAGTGTACATGTATAGATCACGAGTTATGTGCATGGTTGGTACAAAACTTTGATTCCGATAGTAGTTCATTGAATGTGCATGGTCGTTAACTGAGGCTCACCTGTAACGTTCATGTTTTATTAGGAATACGGTCAGAAGACGATGATGTGCAGTTGAGTGGTTCATTAGATAGATACCCCAATATCTATGAAGAGGTTAGAGTTGTTAAGGGAGTCATTCCTTTGAACCAATTGAGGCTTTATCTAACGAAGACTAATGGTGCGGACGACTAGTTTTGAAGAAAATTTGCTTGGTACATGTTGGGGGCCATGTTGTGTCCTACCACAATGGCTACCTTGAGTCCATCATTTTTTCATGCCGTAAAGGATGTCAACGGTATATGGGCTTCTAATTGGGCAAAGTTGACATTGCAATTCCTTGTGAAACGTGTTTGGAAGTATAAGAGCAAAGGTCATCACGATGCGACTGGATGTGTTTTCCTTATAATGGTATACTAAACAACCATTGTTTTTACCATTCCCCTTGCGTATGTTCAATAAATTGGCCTTCATTATGAAATACAATGTTAACTGTTATGGCAGTACAAGAAACAACACTCTTACCGACCAAATATCCTGGTCGCACAAAGAGGTTATGCGGTCCCAAGCGTCATGAATTTCACAATACATACTACAGAACAAAAATACGAGTCCCATCTCAATGGAGGGACCAATTTTCCTACTTTGTGAAGAGGGAAAAAATGATTGTTCTTTATTCATTTTGATTAAACAATCAGATAGAGAAGTTGAACACGCAATTTTATACACATCTGTAGGCAAACTTCAAGAAGAACATAGAGAAAAAACCTTCAAAGGACCATTCAGAAAGCAAAGCATTCATTTTGGGAAAGGTCATTGGGGATTCAGCCATTTATATACACAAACATGTACATAAGTTTTGTATGTTGTTTTCATCAATAAAGTCCTTGTTTTGCACCCAAAAAAATAAAATAAAATAAAATAAAATAATATTGCGTCATATGTGTCAATAAAGTTCACAGCATAATTTGGTTAAAGGTATTGTATCTACGTTCACTTCAAAATTTGGTACAATAAATTTCATTATTACTGAATGAAGTTTATTTTCATGGGAAGAAATAATTAATTATCATGTCCCCCTTATTATCGACATCTATTTTACTTGGATTCTGTTTGTCTAATCTCCACGAGTACCTCGGCTACAATGCAGTCCATTCCTCAGCTTCATGATTGGGGTGATGCCGATATACGAGAGACGCTGCGACGTATCCGAAGGAAGCAAAAGTTTGTAAAAGTGGAGGTAAGAATACCCAATCATTATCCACATTTGATACCATTAACCCACTTGTCTTCAACATACAATGTCATACTTCATTTATGTGTTTGTATGATTAGATGGAGTTTGATTGCACTAAGGATGAAAGATACGCTGATGATGATGAAATGGATGCACACCATGTCGAAAACCAACAAAAAGCACATTCCGATGAAGTTCGTATGACCAAAGTAGAGTCAGACATTTGTGAATTGAAGGAAATGATGAAGCAAGTTCTTCAGAACCAAACAGATATAATGGACATGTTGTGACATTTCCGGGCAAGCAAGTTGTTCACAATGAGAAGGTAATCTATCAAATCATTACACATATTTCACCCAATTCACCCATATCATTTGAAGATGAATTATGAGACAAAGTTCGCTATCTGTTTGTATGATTAGATGGAAGACAATGATGTTTGTATGATGAACCTCTCGTCCAACGTTACTGAAATCAAGGAAATCCTGAAGCAACTCCTTGAAAGTTTTAGTTTGGGTAGCCAATAACCATTGATTGAAAAGACAAATTTCGCTGAACAGAAGGAAAAGATAAAACAAGTGCTTGAAGGTACATTTTTTAGACCACAATCGGCAGGCATAGACAAAAAGGGGTGTGGACCCTTATGTTGGAGTGGAGGTGCATGACGATGGCGTCATCAAAGCAACTGATGAAATTAACCCAATGGACTGTAATATTTCGAATGTAGAGGGGGTGGATCACCAAGAACAGAATGTCAAGGGAACCTTGGCAAATGAGATAAATGATTTGCATGATGGACGTAAGGTTAACATAGAAAAAGTTGGGGACAACCATAAGAAGCGGGGCCTTGAGTTGGGGGAAACATACGAAACTAAAGATAAATACACTGCTTCGCGTAAATTACTGGCCGTGAAGAAAGTGGTGTGCGATGTGCATACTTTTCGTACTAAGATTGGCCAACCATTGGGAGCACGTGGAATGGTTAGAAGAAGAGGAAGATTAAGAGAAAAAGGAAAAGAAACAGGAACAAGAAAATGAGTTCAACCTACAGAGGTCGGGGATATGTATTTGTGTAACGATAGCAAAATGACTACTTGACTTGCAGAAGAAAAATTGCCAAGTCGCTACATCAGTTCACCTTTTGTTTTGAAGGTGCGAATAAGGCGAACAAGGTACAAATACTACCTTCTACCCCACAAGTACTGAATTAGCAATGCTTGCCCACATCAATAATGGGCTAAGTAAGTTTACAATGATTTCTGTTGTATTGTAATAGTTGTCAAACAACTACATGTTTGCACTTATGACTGTTGTACTATTTTGTACACATTTCTAACAATCTCTTGACCAAGCTTCAGAAGTTGGACAAACTGTGAGGTTCAGAGGTTATACATCACTTCACGTTATTTTTATGAGTAACAACCTTGGTATGGCTTCAATTTTTTTATCAAATGTTTTCTATTAGTTGACTATTTATTTTAGTAAGACTCGTTGACGACATCGGAGAGCGAAGGGTTTTTATCGCCGGAGGAACAAAAACTTGTCCACTACGTATTTGACAATAGCAAAAATGAAATGTATAGTTTCATTTAGTACTTGCAATTTTTTAATGACACTCCATTGTCAAATAACTTTATTCTAAGGATAATTATTCCTTGTAGCATCATTGTTGTTTCAACGAACCTTCATGGAGTGGCATGTAAAGTTGGAACCTACCGTGACATGAGCACTCTAAAACCAGGGACCTAGTTATCCGACACTGTAAGTGTTCGCATCTGACATATCAATCTTCGTTTTAGATTTAAACAACTTGCAAACCTTATTTATGAAGTTGCGTCGTGTCTTACATACGATGTGCTAGCCAATCAACTTGGTAGTGATGCAATTGACTAATGGACAGAGGGCTTTACATAATGACATGAGGCATATTGATTGGTTCTTTTCAATATATCTGTCGGTAAGTAACTTTTTTACGTAGGTTGTGTTTTGTAGATGACAGATTTGGACAACTGTTTGGCTCAATGATCCTTGTGCATTACACATGCAGACTTTGATTCTAAATAAAAAAACGCAACCTCTAAACCATGAAAATATCATTAGATTGTATTTTCGACATGACAGATACACTGGTGCGATTGATGCATGTCAAAGGGTAATATCAATGTCGATCCCTGTACATTCAATGTAAATATGAAAGCAAGTACATGTTCACATGCCCTGTAAACAATGTTTTCACTTGTGTTTATGTGTAGATTTACATGTCTTTCAATTACAGAAGAGTACATTGGTTGTGCCTAAAAATTGATATGGTAGACTGTGTAGCCCACCTATTTGACTCGTTGCCATCCACTAGACTCGACAGAAGGAAGCTTAATGTTGCAAAAATGTTGGTATGTCCTTTTGGTGGATTTCTGAACACTACAACAAACTTGAACATCTTTTACATAACACAACTTTCACCTTTGCAACAGGTTGAAACGATGCATAAGTTACTGCAACACCAATTTGGAAATGAATATGTTAAGGATGTTCATTGTTTCGACGCTCAAATGTTAAAAAAAAGGCCATTACAACAATAGGACGAGTATTCCTCAATCCATCCCTCATATTTATGTGTTTCCTGGGTGACTCATGTAACGAAGGTACTTCTATTGACCATAATTGTATTTGCTGCACTTTTGACTGTGGGATGTTCATGATTAAGTATATGCAGCAATCTAATATACCCTCCGGTCCACACAAGGTACATTATACTGCTTTATTTTCATTTGTCAAACATATCCTTTCTTGTATTTGCTACAACTGTACCTGATTTGTCTTATTAACTTTCTGTACAAAGTTCCATTCGTGTGTACGTCATAAGTTATTGGTTGACTTCTTTGTGGATGTCAATAATTCAAAGATTGCTGAGTATCTTTAGTGCCTTGATATCAGCAATGCCAAACAAATAGAGCAGTGATGGAAATGGGCAACCACTACGACACTAATTTGGATGGCAACAGGACTTGATTAATTTGTTATTCATTGATTTAAAGAGAGATATTAAATATGGCTCCACAATATTTTTTGATTGAAGGATAAAAAGATGGATGAATTGTTTTGTTCTACTCATATATAAAGATGGATCAATCAGCTATTGGGCATAATTTTGATGTGGCTGCTGTGTTATTACAATTTTTTTTTACTCATGTTTTTTGTATGTATAATTCGGATGCTTGCAATTGAAACAAATATAATGTACAGCTATTTTTTTACTCGTATTTCGAGGAATGTACTTGCTTACCAATTTCTGCACATAATTTTGATGTGGCAACTATAATGTTTTGTCTTAACATATGTGTGTTTTGGTGGATCGTTTTCCAGTATCTTCATAATGTTGTTACTGAAATAATTAATGTTGTCATACATAATTCGAAATTGATTGAACACATCTTTTAAGTACTCAATATTGATTTGTCTATGTAAGTGTTCGCAAAAATATGGTAAAAAGTCAAAGCAACCAAAGTGATTCGACAGGAAACACTAATTTTACAATCAACGTTAAATCAATCTATTCTAGTTTGTGTCCTATGCATTGACAGATTCAATTACTTCTTTGGACGTTGTAATGTGAAGAAACAAGTACAACTGAACTTTTGATTTTCGGCTAATAACATTCAACCTGTCAGTTAATTATAAGAATTAAATTACAAGGTTCAAAAGTAAGGGAATCAATAGGTTCAATCTGAGTTACAAACACTGAAATTACTGTTAGTACTCCTAAGTACAAGAACTAGTCCTATGATAAGTGTAGCTTCTCCCAATCGACAGGAATTAAACACTAATTCACACGAACAACTGAACAAACAGATAAAGCGATTGTGTATGTGGTTCAAATTGACTTCAACGTACAACGATATATTTCAAACAAATTAAAATCGACAAGAGGGATGGAGTAAACAAAGTACACACAAGGTAATTTCAGAATACAACAATCAAAGTTCACAAAGTTATAAAGTACAATTTATAGAGAAACTACTCCTAACTTACAGAAGATGTCCTTAGTCTAAAATTGAAGTGTTGTTTAGTTGTTCATGTCCCTTCTCGCAAGGCCCATGGGTTTATATTCTTCCTTGTTTTGTGGCCCACCATCACATGACTCTGAATCTGCAACTGCCCCTACCTCCACTACTTCTATAAGTGCCTCCTTATTCGAAGGCTTGAAAACTCCTCCAAATCTTTAACTTTGTATGTCAAGCTAATGTGTCTGTATGATGCCACATGTCCCTCAACACTTTGAACCTCTAATTGACAAAGAGAAGCCCTTATTCTCAAGTTAATCATTTCTGCAATGACCCACTAATTCTATGACTCAGCGTAGTAACTGCTCCATTACTTGAACCACTTGTTGCATTTGAGCCATTGTTATGATGTGATCTGTCCATTTGACTAGTAAAATACTCTCACTTTGACCTTACCACTTGTCAGCATCTGGTTCATCCACCCGTCGACATGAATCTGACAGAAATGGGTGCAACCAATGGCCACCTTGTTTAATTTTAAATTAATAAAATGATTTTAACCTAAACAAACTCCCTTCTTCGGATAATTATAAACGTTTACATAATTAAAATAAAACAAGCAATGGGCCTAATAAAAGCTATAAAAGCTCATCTCTTCAACTTGAACTTCCTTTACATTACCCTTCTTTGCTTTGTAACCTTCATAGCAGCTCATACACAACTTATAATCGTAAATGGCTTCGAATAGCTCAACGTCTACTAAAGAAGATGAACCTAATGAAGAACTCCTTCGATTTCCAAACTCCATTACAGAGCTATTTCTACCTATTTTTTGTCAGGTTCGTGTTGACAGGTCGACCAATTGAATGGTGACACGTGGTAAGGTTGCGTCAATCAAGAGGACAAGTGGCTTTCAAAGATGGATTATGTGCATTCTTTAAATGGCTCAGATGATGTAGCCGTTATGAAGTTAAGTCATGGACGTGATGGTTGGCTTGCAAGAATAGTCATGTGCAGGGTAAAGGGTTCTCTCTATCGATAGAAAGGCCAAAGTATTGAGGGCCACGTGGCATCATGGTATAGGAACAACTCGACAGATGGAAGTGAAAATTTCACCTGGGTTTTGAGAGCCTGCATGTGTACGACCAGTTGCAGTAGTGAAGCATTAGCAGTTACAAGATTGTGTAGGCGTGGGCCACAAAAAGAAGAAAAGTATAAAGTGAAGAATTGCAAGGACCAATACAGACATCATCAACACAACAACACATAGCTTGTAGATGTAGGAGTAGTTTTGTAATTTAGGAGTGGTTTATCTGTAAAGTGTATGTTGTAACTGTGTGAACTTTGTAGTTTTATTATGAACTTTGCAACTGTTGTGATTGAAAAACGACACCCTTTTTCTTCATTAAACTGCGCAATGCATTGTTCTTCTTCAATCGGAATCGTTTATCTCTTCTTGTGTTTTTTTAAATTGACCCAAGGTGTTTTAATCATACATGATGAAAGGATAAATTACAAAAATACCCTTTCAGATTTGCTTCAAATACGGATTGGCCCATGTGGTTTGGAAAATTATAAATATTCCATTGTGAAATTTTTTTATTTATCAGATTTAATTGTATGATGGCTCAGAAAAAAAAAGATTAACATAATTTATAATAAGAAAGTAAAGTTGAAAACTTTTGATGAAAGTGATTTAGTATGGAAGCCCATATCGCCATTGGAGAGAAAACATCCTGAATTTGGCAAGTGGTCACCAAATTGGGAAGGTCTTTTCAGGGTCCATACAGTCCTAAAAGAAGGAGCATACTAATTGGAATCTTTGGAGGGGCAACCATATACAAGGAACCTACATGGAAAGTACTTGAAAAAATAGAGTCCATCTATGTGGGAAAACTTTAACAACAATTAATAAAGCAAACTGTACAAGATAAAGCATTGACATTCATTAAAATAATTATAAAAGGTTTGAGTTTGGTTAAAGTGTTTAGAAGATGTGGAATACAACAAAATTCTGGTATTGGGGAAGAGGATGACAAGAATAACCCAATCTGATTGGGCATCTGCAAGCATAGCTTGGGCTTGGTCTAGTTTTGCTTTGATGGCTCGGATGGATGAAGGACCACTTCCAAGTTGTGAGAGCATGCTCCTTGCTTCTTATGAAGTTGGTCCTTTTGTTGTTCTAGTGAGAGCCTTCTATGCTTCACAGCAGCTAATTCCGCCTCAAGCTTTGATTGTTCAAGTGCCAACACTTTGTCTTGCTCAGAGATGTTGGAGGAGTTCTGCTAACTGAGCTTCAGGGAGTTGAAGATGGTTTGGGCATTAGCTAGGAAAATTTTCTTCGCTTGGATTTCCTTAGAGCAGTTTTGAATCATATTCATAATTTTTGCTAGTTGTTTGAGTTGAATGAGATTAAAAGGATTAGGTTCAAGGTTGTGGATGGCTATGAGGCAAGCCAAGGTTTCATCAGGCTACTTGAGGGCTATCTCTTCATGAGGTGTGTTGATAAGTTTCAGAAACTTGGTCAAAACTTGTTGGACTTTAGAGGTGAAATAATGAAGCCCTTGGGAGAGGGGTGAAATGTGTTTTAAGCTCTATTGATGGACAACAATTTCATCTCATACATTTTCACTTGATGTTGTAGCATATCGACAGTTGAAAGTTAAATAAGAGTTAGAGAGTACTAACTATAGACAACCAGAAGGTAGAAGGAAGAAAGATATTACCTGCACATTAATACAAGTTGGAATGGGTGTACGTTGAGCTATGGGTGCTGTAGTTAGGGTTTGCTCGGTTGCTGACGCTTGAGTTTGTTCAAGATTGGTTGAAGTGGGAGGTTCATATGTGGAGGAAATGGCCAAGTCTTTGCTTAGTGGTAGAACTGCCTCTGTGTTTGCAGCTGTGGAGGTTGGCTCATTAGAAGGGTTGGGGTTCGTAAATGGAGTTCTTTCAACTGCTACCCCTGCCCCTACCCTTGTGATAAAGAGTTAGTAAATTGAAGTAAGATGGTTACAAGATGACAGGTTAAAGTGTGCTTACCATGAGTGATTTGACTTTCAGGTAGAAGAGGCTCACTTGTTTTGTCCTTAGGAGAAGTTTGAGAACTAGGGAGAGATGATTGACCATTTTTGCATGGATCAAGGTCAATTCTTTGTTCTTGCATGCTGGAAGCTGGAGAGCTACTGGAGTCAGATATTGATGAATAAGAGGAAAATACTAATGGAAAGGTCCTTTCAAGGTTAGTTTCAGTAAGGTACAAAACTTTCGCTGGGAAGGCTCTAACTGTTACCTTACTAAGGTTAATAGGGGGTGGTTTAGAGTGAATATGTGGAATGGATTGGTTTGGAGTTGGTATATTCTGCTCAGTTCCAATGATATGAGGGGGACCTTCAGAGGTTTCTTTGGGAAATGGCATGGGGTTTTCTTCTTTTTCATCATCAGTTGAGATAAAAAGCCTCCTCCTTTTCCTCTACACAGAAAAGACATGAGATTAGAGTTAAGATGTAATTGAATTGAGTGCAACTACAAGAATAAATTGAAAAATACTTGATATGTGTGGTCTAAAGGACTCTCAGTGGTTTGGTCAAGTACTTGGCTGAGTGGAATATCCCATTCACTATAATTTAGAGATGGATTGATTTCTTTTTTCCTGGTTCTCAGCTCTTTAGATGGTGATTGGGTGGTTATTGTCTTCCTTTGTTCTTCTGTGTGGATAGTTGTCATGGAGTCTCCCAAAAGCTTATGTACAGAGGAAGGGGGTTTTGATTAGCATTATGGTCCATTGGTGCTTTGCCTTTGCTCTAATCTCTGATAGGAGTTTCACTGGGAGCAACCTTGGTAGCAACAAGGAAAAGGGGTTAAGAGAAAGCATGAGAGACATGTAAAAATATGTAAAGTATAAGTGGGTTAATAAGTAGGATAAACCTACTTGAAGTCTTCAAGCTTGAAGTGGGTTGCTCAGAGCATTAATTGTCAACAGACACATCAGTGAGATAGGTCTGAAGAGGTTTGGAGAAAATGACTACAGCCATAAGGCTCCATCAGTGTTGAAAACCTGGTGTGAGGTCAAGTACAGGCCTGAAGCAATAGGTGCTAAATCATTGTAGAAGTTTTTCATTCTCCACTTGGATTAGTTCTGCTTCTGAAGAGTCTTTGATATTGATCCTTGTCCATATTTCTTCTTCAATGGTGGAGTGAAAGTAAGGGCATGGTATGCATTGAGTAAGTCCAAACTGTCTGGTCCATTAATTAGGGTAAAAGTTTTCAAAACTATAGCTACACATTTTGGTAGAGGAGATAGAACATCCACCTAGGATATGTTTGCAGGTGAGAATCTGTTTCCATGTTTTAACTTGACAAATGTTTTGGTCATCTGTTAGGTTGGAGGGATCCATGAAGAGATGTTCTAGTCTAGAAGATGAGAATCGACATGATTGAATTGGCATGAACAGCTTGTAGTCTCTGTCAGATGGAAGGTTGAAAAGTGCTGTAAGGCATAAAGAAAAGCTGAGTTTGGGCTTGTCAACAAAGGTTAAGAAATATTTAGCATAAGAATAATGTTTGGGGATCATAGTGTTTGGTTTGAGAGGTTGTAGTTCTAGAAAATAGGCATACAACCATGCTTGGAAAAGCCAGAATGGCCCATCACAATTGGCAGATATTTTCTTATCAACAAGGGAATACATGCCTTTGTAAAGTGTGGCAAGCAAGTAAGAAGCAAGGGCCATGGGTTGGGCATCTTGAAGGTGCAAGGCTAGAGGGAGGTATTCTTAAGTAATCTTATAGCTAGGAACACAGAAAACGAATTGGCAAAGCCACATGAGGTAAAAGGCAACCCTTTCTTTGTCAATGACAACAATACCCTTTTTGCTTTTGTATTTTTTTTTGGTAAATTCAGTGTACCTTATGTTAGTGTTAAGGGTGAAGAAAACTTGTAAGGGTTCCAGCAAGGCACTAATTTCTAGCCCTAGAATGGGAATTCCAGTAAGGTGGGCGACATCAATGTTTGGTGATATCATTCCAAATCGTAAAAGCATGGAATTACATGACGAGGACCAAAAGCATGCAGCAGCGGCTATGAACCATTTATTCATATCGAATTTGAGGGTCGATAGCTGGATTACCTCACTGATGCCAAGATGTTTCCACACATCGGAGTCATGACCTTCAAGTCGTATCACTCATCTCTGCTAAGTGGAGTCTGGTTACCTCCATGATCGAAAGGGATTTTTGCTACTCTCCCAATTGTTCTAGTTCAGTTTTGGTTGGTTGATAAGCAAGGTTTCACCATTGGCAAGTAGGTAGTATGGAGCCCATTCGTCGGGGAAATGTGATGTGAAGGTAGAGCCTGGTGTTGCTTTGGCCACAGTGTTGCTGCTTGGGATCAGAATCATGTCAACTTTCAAAGAGTTGGTAAGGTCTCTAATGTGTTCGGGATCAAAGTTGGTCATCATTGGTTTCATCTTCTTTGGTGGACTTGGCTTTCTTGGGTGCCACAGATTACAGTTTTAAGATGGGAATTTTTTAGAGGGAGCAAGACAGTTCCAAAGTTTTGAGAGAAAAATAGACGAGCTGAAGTAAGCCAAAGTTGATAAGTTTCGTCTTTTATAGTTTTCGTCGGGCCTAGTGGTTAGGTGGGTTGAAATTTAAAAATTGTTCCTTATTTGAGCCTAAAAGGTAGGTTTGTCATATTGGAAGCTGTGTTTTTCCTTTGCTTAGGTGGCACATTCTAAAGACTTACTGTTTTCAAAAAAAGCCATATCAGCATGTTATTTCCATGTACCTATAAAGTGCTACACAAACCCAATTTCATTTGTAATTATCAAGTTTATATGTACTATGTTAGATAATTACTTATTTTCTATATATTTTTCATCGTGTATTTAGTGTTGTCATTGTCAAATTTCTTCTATATAGGTGATATTTTAATTTAATTATTATGATATTTGAAAAAAAATTATGCCTTTTCCATTTTTCTATGAAGTTATACACAAACTCAATTTCAGTTATACTAATCAATTTCATATAGCCTTTGGTTGATAAATACTTATTTTGCAGATATTTTTCATCGTGTATTTAGTTTTGCCATTGTCAAATTTCTTGTATATAGTTCATATTTTTATTTACTTATTATGATAGTTGAGAAAAATTTATCCTCAGTAAGACATAATGGGCTTAATTATCTTGGAAACATAAATAAATAAAAATATAAATAAACAAGACTGAATGTGCTTAATTATGTATATCGCACGGATCAAACTAATTTTATTTTATAATTTGTATTTTTGGTCTATCTTATTGATGTCTTAATATTACTTTATCTTTAATTTTTTTTCTTTTACATTAAATTATTTAGTACAAAATATCTATAGCTAATTTAAATTTTATATATCTATATACAATATATATAAATACGTAAAAAAGAATATTAAACAAGAAGTCATTACTCTACATATTTTCTATATATATCAGCCATTAGCACATCTGTTTGTATTTGACTTTCAATTATTAAAACTGTTTACAAAGAGAGTTGAACGTACAAAATTAATTTTTCATTTTAAAAATACATTATCCTGCACTACACGGGTCTGCTACTAATTTAGGTGAAAACCAGTGTTATTTATGTAACTTAAAGAAGTGGGGCATTGTATTCTGACTTTTTTTGGGGTTTTGGCCAACAGGTGGATCAATTGGATGGTGACACGTGGTAAGGTCAAACTGAGAGTGTTGCATGAATTAAGAGGACAAATGGCTTTAAAAGATGGATCATGTGCATTAGATGGCTCATATGATGTGGTAGTTTTTATGTTAAGTCATGGACTTGATGCGTGACTTGCAAGAAGAGCCATGTGCAGGGTACAAGGTTGTATCTATCGATTAAAATACCAAATTAGTAAGGGGGACGCTACATCATGGTGTGGAAATAGCTTGACAGATGGCAGTCGAAATTTAGTAGGGTTTGAGCGGCTGGAAGTGTAGGACCAGTTGCAGGAATTAAGCATTGGTAGCTGCAGAATTGTGTAGGCGTAGGCGAGATAAAGGAGAGTATAAAGTCCAAAATTGCATCTGGTAATAGATACATCATCACCACAACAACACGTAGCTTGTAGACTTAGGAGTGGTTCTGTAATATATAGTGTTTTCTCTGTAAACTGTATGTTGTAACTGTGTGAACTTTTGGTAGTTTTTATTATGTAATTGCCTTGTGTTTACTTTGTTCACTTCATCTCCCTTATCGATTGTAATTTGTTCCAAAGCAATCCTTGAACTTTCAAGGCATGTGATGTTGTAATGGTGATTTATAAGCATACACACAATGAAAAAACCAAGGTTTTACAGGGCTTTAAATAAATAAATAAATAAATCTACATGTCAGATGCATCATCAGCAGCGTTTTCTGAAGAATAATCCATACTGTCAAGACATGACGTTGATTCACTGTCTTCAACCATTGCCTTATCAGACTTGTCGTCGTCCTCTACCAATTTCTCATTGGTCAGCCAATCAACGTTGTTCTTTATAGCATCGACTTGCCTCTCCAAAGTTGACAACCGTGTGTCTATTTCATTTAGCCTTTCATAGATAACTTCCAACTACTGCAATACATGAGCGACATGACCCTGAACAATAGATTCAATCTTTTTCGAAGCAAACATTTTTTTTGTATATGGATATGGTTTATTTTAGTTATTAGTCTCTTTTTTTTTTGTTTTTTTGGTAAATGTAGAGATTCATAATATTACAAAACCTAGTATGTACATATTTATAAGATATGGTACATCAGTTGTTGAATTTGAAAATACCTCATCCATTGTGACTTACATAGTATTAATTTTTCAACCCAGGCAGAATTCTTCTTGTATACATTCCTTCATTCTTTCATACATTTAATTCATTCATCCATCCTTCATCAATCATTATTATTCATTTCCAACACACATGCATTGTATCTTACATCAATATTTTCCCACTTTCATTGATTTCCACACATAGAGTTTATCATACATTCATTGATTCATTCCTTGTATTTATTGCTAATTTCTATTTCTGCACCTGGAAAAAAAAACAAAACAAAAAAAACAAAGGCATGTATGTGCATTCAGGTCACAACATGTATATTTGTGCAGTGAACCACATAACTCACCACACCACTGATTTTGTTTGTCCACTTTGTTGAAAGAAAGCACAACCTATAATTGATTTTGTTATCACGTCTCAATGAACAGTGGTTGAACTCACGCCCACAGTGGCGGCAAGGCTAGGGACTCTGTTGTTACCAAGAATTTATCATCTCCCTGACCTCTCATGTGTCACTCCTTTCCACCCCATCACCTTCAGGTTACACGCTCCTGCTCCATCAACCAAATTTTGATTTGCCTCAATTAGCCCATCCATCACCCTTTTATATGCCCTTTCCGTTTTCATGTTCAACCAACCAAATTATGACAAGTAGGTGACACATTATAGCAGGAGCAGTACTTCTAACAATTGTACCATGTTAAACAAACCACATATGGGTGGTAGGGAAGATTACATTTACTTTTTAAACATCACTAAAATCATAACATTTATTGAACACCAATATGTACCATGTTTCGAGTTGGCCCAATAGTTACCACATGTAAAAGGGTGTAGGTCTTTCCATCTAACAATATTGAATACAATTCGTCCAACACTTGCACCCCCATACACACTTTATTCATTCACTCCTTTAATTAAGTAATCACTCATCCGAAGTTACCTACTGACAACTACTATATGTGTGGTTAAAGTTCCTAGTACTTTTTCCACATAATATTTTGGGCAAAATACATGTAGGTGTCAGAGAAGGGGAGAAATTGCTAACACATAGGGTGCAAGTGTGTCGCTGACGGAGTGTAAATGAAAGGTTGTGGGGTGCAACTGTCAGTTGCACTCCCATGTGTTAGTTTTTGTTTTTCTTGTCTGACTTGTTCCCTCTAATATTTATGAGGACTGAAGAGCAGTACGTGAGAAGAAAGTTGAGAAGCTAAAATGGAAAGGATAGATGAGGTCGCTCTTTAGGTAGTTGCCTTTAATTGGTTAGTTTTTCCAATGACAAACTTCAACTCGTACCAATTGTGCAGTATACATTTGCTAAAATAATACAGAAATATGTCATCTCCTTCACTTAAAACCAAAATAAAAGCTTGTATCAAACTTATATGCATCTGTTCGTAGACCAGCCAACTTTTGTTCTACACCAACTCAATTACATGTCTATTCATCCATAACCCTTACCAACATTACTACAATCAGATACAATTGCACCCCAATACTAGATCCTAGCCTAGGCAAATATTTTGGAATTCCAGTTTCACTGTTTGCCAAATGAGTTCAGTGTGAACCCCACTGTCGACATTTTTTTTTGAAGGCGACTAAAGCACGATCTGTTGAAATGCAACAGCAATACCCTAAGGTGAGCGAGTCCCAAGTTACTTACTGTTTGCAAACTGAGATTGATCAAATGACTCATTGACTAATTAGGCACTCACGCATAGAGAAGGCAAATGTAGAGTCGAAGAGAAATGGATCGATCCAAGCATCTGCCATCAAGGCTATAATGGAGGATCTTGCACTTGTGTTGGACGCTGAGCTTTTAGATTACTCAGGCTCGGAGGTTATTGATTTGAGCGAGGATTAAGAGTCCTCCAAAAGTGTATTAAATACTAAGATTACTGTTGTCGAATGGCATATTCCAACGTAACGACATTGCAAATAACAAACCCAGAAATGTGCTTAACATTTCAAATGTGCATGTGTACGCTTTCTTCAATATGGATAACAAGGTTTTATTTTTCAATGTGATTGACCGAAATCAGAAGCTATAATTGAAAGATACTTTATTTTCATGAGCTAATGTTTTCTGATTCGTTAAATATGGACAATAAGGTTTTATTTTCACATTCATTGAATGAAATCACAAGCAGTAATAGAGATACAAAAGTATGCATGAGCGGACAATGGTCACATTTACTCTTTCTTGAATATGGGCCAAAGGATTTGTTTTTCAAATACAATGGATGTATGAAATCAGAAGCCATGGGGTGAACCTGTGCATGACCTGATATTTTGACGTGTGTCATTCGTTCAATATTTGCCAACGATTTCTTTCTCCACTTTGCTGAATGAAATCATAAGCTATCATTGCTTGAACAAAATGTATTGCCGAAATTGTAAAACAGAGATGATCTGAAATGCATACCTTGTATCGGCCACAACAATCGGTAAAATTGTTTTCCCTATCAACAAAATTATGTGAACCCGAATCCCACAAGCAACAATAAGTTTTTGAGATTGATACTCCACCATGTTTATCACACTCCACCATTTTCCTATATTCGTGAAGCCATATGGGACACTGGTCCTTGTTTCATGTCAGCTTACCATCGTTGATGATTATGAAGCTCCACCACCAAGGCGAAGAGAAAGTTGTTGAACTGCCACCACTGTTGACAAAGTGATCAGTTACAGTGGCTACACTAAGGCGTGTACAATGTTGAACTATGGAGTTTTCCATGCAAGGAAATATATGTTCATTTCGATTAAGTAAATCTATACTTAACCCAATTTGAACCGCCATCCTATAGCCCCAAATATGTATGTTGTAGCAAAATCTAATTACATACACAAGTATGTGACAGTTTGTAGAGTACGTACGTTCACTTACACAACCATTTTACTTTGAAAACAACTATGCCATCGAAAACATTAAAACATAGGCTGGCCATCCCATAAAAATTAAAATAATTGTTCGATTTTAACAGATGTGCAAATTTGCAGTCATTGGAGATAAACCACAACCAAAAATTTTCAGCTTCCATCTCAAAATCCTTAGTAATTACAATTTCTTTTTATGAAATGAGGATTTCTGGGCTGTGGGACATAAACGTGGCATATAGGACTTGATGTATTAGTATCATGTCTATATTAGTGTTATGCGATTACGGTAAAGTACAACAATTAAAGAATAAAATAGTACTTTTGTTTGTACTGTTTGAACAACATACAAATCATTGTGGGACGAATAATTAGTACAAGTATAGTCCAAGTCATATACATGTTGGGTGCGTTAAACCCGTAGCATATGGTTGGTAAGAGTTTATGTACATGTCCGTTGTTAACCAGGCATATCAATCAGGGTTGGTTCAACTGTATTTTATGGAACGTGGATCTGTTTCCCACTACGCAACGTTTGGGCCGTGACTGTTGGGCAAGACTAGCTGGTAAGAGTGTTGGGTTTGCATATATATTCGCCGAATCCAATACGAAGTCTAGTACTAACAAATGTTGTATGACAGCGACCTGGTACAAGTGATGGAGAACAAATTTTAAGATTGGGCTCTGTTGTATGACAGTTTCAACCATTGCATCCCATGGTAGAGTTATATGCGTTACCTGAGGAAACACTGAATTGAGCCAGCCATTCCCCAATTCCAGGAAATTGATGATGAAGATGCCGCAATCATGTCTGGAACACGACATTTACAAAGATACATGAGTTATAAATAAATAAGTATGTGATGCAAATCACATGAAAAGGACCAGTCTATGGGTAAATATAATCAATTCACGTGTTCAATTGTTGCGGCGCCATGGGATAATTGATTAGGAATGTATTAATGTCATGCGATGTACGACCACTTACGAGCAAGTGGAGCCGAGAACACTACAACAACATAACACACTCATTTGTACAATCATGTATGAAAGCTATAAAGTTAAATTTGTTGACCTTTCCATAGTACTTGCAAAATGACATACCACATTCATAAAAAAAGGTTATTGTATAGGATTCTGTCTAGCAATGACAGGGAATTAATGACATCAATTCTCTCATCTACAAAGTCCACTGCAACGGCAAACCAATGTCCTTCGCGAAACACTGGCATTAGCAACTACAACAAAATATTCATAAAAACATTTAATCCATTGGCCATGTAGTTCACATTACGGAACATATGTTCAATAATCCAACCTTCTAACTAAACAATTTACAAGATTCAATTGTACCCATTACTGAAGTGTACTACATTTCAAATTGGTGCAAGGACTAATGCGTACGCATATCATTTATTGAGCAACCTTGAAACCTTTTATATTTTGTTTTGGAATGAGTTATATGTTTGCAGTACGTCTGCAATAGTCCATCTATTGAGACAATACAAACAATGTTTGCTTCAAAGCTGACCAAACTATACTATTTTACCTGTTCGTGGCAATAAGGGGTAGTTGGAGTGTAGGGATAATTGGAGTTTACGCCTATTATGTTTATTCGTATGAGGAAAACATTGATCTCCGTGACAGAAGGAAGATGGTGAACAACATGACGCATTATGTGCACGGTGTGTTATTGTTCGTAATTGTCACAAGTGTATGGTAGCGTAGTTGGGCTTTGGTATTTTCAATGTTCATTGTTCTAACACATCTCTGAACAACTGACGAGACATGTTGGCTTCCCAATTCATCCTAAGGGTCATTGGCATGAGTTTCGTGACAAAATGCATTGAGATCTTGTTTACCAGTGCAGACATTACAAAATACAAGTTGTGGAAGTTGTATGAGTATGTGTAAAAGAAACCTTAGGCTTAAAAGTCATTAGGATTCAAAAATGAAGAATAAGCTTGTTGAATTACTTAAAAGTTGGACTTCACGATGCGTGGTGATAACATGAGTAACTTGACGGACTACATCACAAGGATGAAAGAGGGGCATCATCAAATAAACTCCACGACTGGTGAGAGTAAGAGGGCTGTAGAGAACTGCCCATTCATTCAGAAGCTGAAGAAGGGGTATGGGGTCACCCACTCAATGTTGATACGATGGATGACTATGTAGTGGGACAGCTAAAGGAGTTTGAGGGGAAGAAGCTGGAATATGCAACCAAAAAAGGTTTGAAACTTGATGAGCGTGAAGACAGGAAGGCAAAAAAGGAAGATGTGAAGTACAATTATGAGGGCGTTTACAAGTTGATGACAGATACTTGGGAGGACATAGTTGAAGATATGGTTGTGTTCTTTCGTGCGTGGTGGACAGTCCCTGTTGTTCTGTGAATGGAAGTCCAACATTGATATGTATTGAATGATATGATTTCATGGAAAGTCAATGGGGTTGGCATTAGAGAAACATTAGGGGTTAAAACTGTAGTGTGTGCTACGTGCAAGTGTAATCTGAGGGGGTGCAACTGTTATAACACCTAATGCTTTGGCAATGTCCACGTCTTACAACCAACACATGGTTGTTAGAAACATAACTCACACTCAATTGGATATATATTCAGTAGGCAACTGCACATGTATAAAGAAATTGGTAAAGTGAAAGTCCAACATTGACATTATACCAGCAGTTATAAACAAATTGAAAACATTGTCATTTTAAATGAAATGATTGGGTGCAAAGACAATGGTTTATAGATTGGGGTGCAACTGTTTCATAGACCATGGCAATTCAAATGAGTGCAAAAACACATGGCCATTGAAGTGATTTGCAAACAACTTCATATTCAATGGATAGAATTTCAACACTACAATGCACATATGGAACGACCATTTTACAATAACATAAAAAAACAGGACGAATATATATAAAACAAATTAAAATAGGAGTCCAACATTGACATGACAGTAGCAGACATGTCATCATACGAAAACACAACTGTTTTTAATGAAATTATTGGGTGAAAAGTCAATGGGATAAATATTGGGGAAACTTAAGGGTTCAGGGTGGAAGTGTACTATATGCAGGGTGCAACTGTTAATTCATTTGGCAATGTCCATTTATTAGAACCAATACATGGTTGTACAAAACATAACTCCTACTAAATTGGATAAACATTGAATTGGCAAGCGCACGTGCACATGTAGGGAGTTAAGAAAACAGCAAAAAATATTTGAAAAAACATAAGACATGGTAAGGTGGTTGAACACAAAAAATCATATAAAGCATACCATATAACATTTGCAAATGTCATAACCAACGAATTGAACTTCACACCACGTTCGAGCAGTCGTGCGCAACTTGTCATCATCTCCAAGTAAATACTCCTGAAACGATTGGGTAAATCTTCCATTATCAACTAATTAAATAAAATGAAGTCACTTTGAAACATGGTTGGACATTGATGTTGTATCACGAAGTTCAAGTCAAAAATATGGCAACATGGATACAGGGATGAAGCAATTGTTCTGCGAGATGCAGCAACTTCCTTGCACATCAACTAGCTCATAACCACATAGATTACCTTTTGCAAGAATTAAAACATGGTTAGTACGGACTCACACAACACGTTCACATCAGTAATAGGGGATTGGAACATAATTGAAAATAAAGTTAATGCAATCAAATATCAAAACACATCTGCATAGCCTAAACGACTCGTATAGCTCACGACGATCAAGAGACAGTCGACAATTAGGGAAACGCACAATAACATCCTTGTGTGGAAATTACAAAATTGCCTCTGGTTATTTCGACACATTTATGTGAACAACTAAACTAACATGTATGTAATTTTGTAAACAATTTCAATATACATAATTACGTAAGGATGCTCGTACATGTCGTTCGAATTTTTGCCCATATATATTGGATGTTGCAATAGAGAATGAAGAAGCTGTGTTTGTTCTTTGGTGAATTGCACCCATTGCAGTTGTGGTTGAGCGTCAAACGAGGTTCGTCTACTTATGCTAGGTTTCACAGGTGGACAAGTTCGTCGTGTTGATTTGCTCGACGATGATGCAACGTTCGATTCTGGCTCAGGAGGGTGAATACTGTCCACTTTATACATGCTTTGATTGGCTTGCAATTGAATGATTAACAAACAATGTGAACAAGGATTAAAAAACTGTATGCATTGTAAGGAACAACTTTGAAACAGGTACAATTTGGGTTATGCAAAAGTAAGGGATTGAACACGAACCATAAATGACAATTGTACTGTGACGGAATATGGACAGTCGCATTAGCCTCGAGGGCCAATCGCTCTTTCTCACGTGCCGTTGTCCAGAAGGCCAATTTTTGCACTGCTACCTTATCGCGACCAGTGGCAACAAGGTTCATGGCCATTGGAGCATGCTCAAAATATATTATCTAGTAAAATAAAGAAGATAATACAGATTAGTGGTGATACTTTAGGTTGAGCATAGACAAATTACAGTTTACAATTCATACAGCTAAAACATCTACACTTTATGAATTTGGATTGTTGAATCAGTTGACTGGCATCCATATTGGTGGTCAAACTTCACCCAGCCATGGATGACATTACAGTAACACAATACTAAGCATGAGAAACCTCTTCAATTACAGTTGCAAATTAATATGGACTTGAATTACCATTTACAGAAATCCTGTAAGCAAATCAGGAAGTCAATGTTTTGCAAGGTGACAACTAATATCATTTCATAGGGAGCAAATTGCTTTATAATAACACGAACACAAACAAACAAGAATGTAGGCTTACCTTTAAGAGAAAACACAAAAACAAACCTCACAATGACCATAAAACTACAAACAACCATAAATTGTACCATTACTCTTCATGTACAACTAAATTTAGGTGTCTATTATTTTGACTTGTATTGTGTTCCTTATGTGTATCCATATTATGTACGAAATGTACAAATGGTTGTTAGCATATGCCCCAAAGAAAAAGTAAAACCATATACATCACAATTTAGTGTACATATACCATCAACAAAAACAGGCAGCCACCAACACTTGAACCCGAAGATGTCTGTGAGGCAGAGGAACGATTCTTGTATTTTTTAACCTCGTTAACTAAGCAGTTGAGGATAAACTGGGGCCAATCATACTTGTTGACTCTCTAAACATCATCGCAAGCCGCATACAATCTGGGTCCAGCAACATCCTTGCAGGTGGGGCACAAAAAACAAGCAAGGCTGTACAAGACGAAAGCAGTGATGAACTGGTTATTGTGTTGGCCAGTCCGTATCACCCCCTCAAATGTGGTAATTGATATGCCCCCTCTGCCCATACGAAACTGTTGTTTCAGAGTTACAACCGCAGCAGGCGACGGATCGATCGGCACCGGAATTGCCATACGGCAGAAGCGGAGTATCATACTAACGTCAACAGGGGTGACAGTATGGACTCCGTTAGAATGCAACCGGAGAGCGCATGACTCCAGATCGAAATGGTGCAAGATTTGCACCATGAAGGCCCATGGCAATAGATCGGAAAATAGATGCAATAAACCTCCAAAGTCAAAGTTCTTAACGGCAAGTTGTTGGTCATCATTAAGTGATGCATTTGCTTTGAAAAGCTTATGGAGAGAGCACCTTGTCAAGATTGGCGGCTGAAAAGTGTCATTCAAACGGAATTAGACAATTACCAACCAAAATGTTGTACAAATGCGTAGAACAGAATGCGTGTATGGAAACAACTATTTGATTTTACGAAATTATGTAACCGTGTAAAACGATTGTATGTAGATTCATGTTAGAAAATGGAATGCATGCAATTTCACCATTTATAACTGAAGCATTTGTTCATAAAACTGGAATAACAAAGAAATTTTAGTGAAACATATAATTAGGCATACAAACCCAACCTGAGGCCCAGTTACGCTTCAACTATGTTCATACAAAACATAAACATTAAAAGATGGGAGGACCAAAGTGAAACCACAGTTGCACAGTTCATTACGTAATTGTTGTAATTAGAAGATGAAAGGCAAAAGTAAAATTGATGAAAACAATAGAGACTTAAAATTGTGACTCAGCGATAACAAAATTTTTGACTTGGGGATGTAATAGGAAAAACAAAACTTGATGTACATGGAAAAATCGATAATCGAACACACTCTTCATGACAAAAACTATACCCTAACTATTAGGACATTATGTTACGGTTGACAATCGTGCGATATGTGTGTGGTCCATTTCAGTATTCTATGCAATAGTAATGTATCATTAAATTGATCACACAAGTAAGACTCTTGAAGGCCAACCATATTGAATGAAAATGACTACACACGTATTAAATGAAAATAAATGAACTCGGTGCACAAATGCCCAATCAGTGGTTTGAAATGAGCATGGTAGGCTGTACGTGCAATACATTGTAGTCGCACATTCAACGGCCAATACATAAATTACAATTCTAAACAGTTTTAAAGTACATTTGACTCCTTAACGTAATTTTGCATTATTTTCCACTAACAGTAGCAGCCACTAAATATATGGCCCCCTTTTGAATACTTCAAACATTTCCCAACAACGTATCTTTATAGTCCGTCCAAACATCAACTGGGAAGAACCGGTCCACAGCTTCTATTCCATGATGAACGTACTCTTTGTCCTTGCCACCAATGAGCTTGAATCTCATTTTCTTTAACATCCGAAACCAGTCGGATTGGTCAGGATCAACAATCCAGGTCTCAGGATTACCCTCACCAACTCTAATAAATATCTTGTCAAGTGTGGGAACGGAATTTGACGGACTATTATCACTTATGACGAAAAACAATACGTGGTGGACCACAGGGTCGTCTTTAACATCTTGTCTCAATTGAACGTTCGCAATTAATTTTATACTATTAACCACTATCTTATCTGATTGACGGTCACATCTCTTATTACCCAACTCAATACCATTCAGCAATCTCGCTAAACCTTTATTATCAAATTTAATGTCCCTTAATTGTTCATCGTACAGTTGTAACTTCCTTACTCCCCTCTTAGTCTTCTTAATATATCGGGGACACATTGGACGTCCATAACCCACAACAAACATACATATATGACAAATACATAATCCAATGAAGGAGTTACTAAAATTATATGAAATATTATTTACGGAGTCGTTCGTGGTTGTATACAAGATTACTCCTTTTTGCTGTGCGTGTTGTGGCGTCAACCTTTGAAGCATATTCTCATCGTTCACGTTTGCATTCGGCTTCGTAGGGAGCTTTGTCAGTACTAGTCATATCGTCTGACCATGTAACCGCATGCCATGCAAGCTGCATATGAAAATTGGGGATAACAAACTTGGAATGCGCAAGTGATTCATTTATATTCACAAATGTATATTGCCTTTGTTCAATGCATACTCGGTGTGTTACCTCGCGGATATTGATAGGTTCATCCACAATCCCTTTACATTGTTCTAGCCATTCATATTTAATATATTCATCACAAGAAAACAAAATCAAGTGAGTTGTCTGCATCATGTTTACAACAAAAACGTAAAACACCAAGTACTTACAAGAAGATATTGACCGATCATCTTCGTTTACGAGGGGCATCAGCTGTATGAGTTGTTGCGATCGTGTATGGAACAAAAAGTTCACCTCACAACAGCTTTCAATATAAGTTCGAAAACAACTTGTAAGAATTTTTTTGGAATGTAGACACGTTAACGAAACTTGTCGTACACCATAGTTACATGATGGCCTGTCAACAATGATAAGCTTAATAGTCCAACCTCGAGTTGCCAAACAGTACTTTCAACTATGAAGTACAACAGTTGCATCATGTTGTCTGTTTTTGTTGATCAAATACCATCATGACAGTTTTGGAAATGTAAAACCTGACCATTTGGTCAGTTTCCCTTACCTTCATTGTGCTTTAACCTTACCATTAACATGATGGAGGGAAGACATGGCCAGTGAGACAGAGACAAAAATTGTGCATAAACTTCGAGGGGTGCAAGTCACAGTTGCACCCCTATAGCTTTTTCAGTTGCACTCGTCACAGAATTAGTTGTACCCATATGTTTTTTTAACTTTTTTGTTCCCCTAAAATGATGTGTAGTACCTATGCATATGTTTATCAACTGTAATGGTAGGCAAAATGCTCTCTCTATCTCTCTCTCCCCCACACAGACAATACTGATTGCCATGGAGTTCAAAAAATTAAAAAAATAAGTTTAGGTGAACCCCCACTACAGATAATTCTTAAATATCATAACAGTTCAATGACAATAATTAATGGATATTCAGTGGGATACAAATTGAGTACATGTATAATATGTGAGGGGTTCACTGATTTTCATTTTCTATTTACCGATTTCGTCAGACAACTGATGGGTATAGAAAAATGATACAAACATGACACACCTGTAGTTCAATGTCAACAATAGTGAAGGTGAGATAGACAGATAGATTGTCAGAAAGGGATGGATTACCTTGAAATTAAGAGGGTGGCCTTCAATTTGGGCTTGCAACGTTACCTTAAAGCACCACACAAGAGTGAGGAGAGAGAGGCTAACGGCATAGGGTTAGGGTTAGGGTTAGGGCACCGAAGGAGAGACGTTAATGGAAAATGAGAGAGTAGACGGAGGAAAGGAGGAAGGAAGCGAGAAAGGCAGAGAAATGTGCAGAGTTGTGTAAATAGTGAAAATGGTGAAAGGGGAAGAATAAGGGAAAACAATGTCATTTTGTTTATTATAAGGTGTTATGTCCATGTTTCAGTACTAACATTTAAAGTGTCCAACACTTTTGTAAATGTGTTTGGTTTCAATTTTTTGGAAATTAATTTTTTTGATTGTTGTGTTTTTTTGTTTTTCGAGATTATTTTTCAATTCATATCAATTTTTTTACGTTTTCAGAGACACCTTACTTAGATGTATGTCAAAAGTCAACTACTTGTACAAAAATCCTTTAACAAATCAATAAATACACAACAATATCAAAAAATGTACTAAATTGTCGTAATTGTTTTGTATTTTTCATATTTACTGAATTATGTACAGCTTATTTTGACAAATATTAATATTTTCAAGTGTGATTATGTTAGGTGTATCTGAAAATTAAAAAAATTACTTGAAATATTAGAAGAATTGAGTTTAGACAAATAAACATAGAGAACAAAAAATCTGCATTTGTTTAAAACTGAATCCTGTGTTATGAAATGAAACAAGCTAGTTGTCATCTATTTCCCCCTTCAATAGTAATTCTCCCAACTAATAAAATGACTTTAACTTACACAAACCCCCTTTTTGGGCCACCTAAACATTTACTTAACATAATACAAGCAACAGGCCCAATAGAAACTATAAAAGCTGCACCTATTTGTGTCAAACTTGCCCACTTGTGTGGATAAGATTTCTATACATATTTCCCGTGTATGTTCCTTGTATGTGGTTGTCCCTCCAAAGACTCAAATTGGTATGCCCCTCTTCTCAAGATTGTACAAACCGTAAAAGGACATTCCCAATTTTGTGACCACTTGCCAACCTTAGGATATTTCTTCATATTGGGAAGATTGTGGCACATAATTTAGCTTAATTGGGAATTTCTGATCAACCAAAGACCTGTCTAAATCGGGTATCTCATTAGCATAACTAACTTGATGTTTCATTCAGTACATAAATAAGCATTTACACAAATAGGCCTGTTACATGCATCATTACATAAGTTAGATTCTTCTAAAGGGTCCTACACATCAGCTTGCCGAGCATTAAGATTTGCAGGGGCTGCCTTTAAACTTTCATATTGCACGGCATCTTATCAAATGGGTCTGCATTGTAAAGAGTCCAATATTATTGAGCCGGTAGTCAATCAATAAGTGACCGTTATCAAATAAAATCGCTGTGTCCTTGCAGAATAACAACCCACAACAAAATGCTTTTATTGTGTAACTATCTATTTATAATTACTTACATGCTCACTAATACAGGTCACGTAAGTTGTCTGACACAACTTTGATTTCACAAAATACATAAGTGTGCAGAAGGTCGCATAAGTTGTCTAAAAAAAATGCGTAATTTAACACAAAATTCGCGTAAGTGTGTTCATTCATAAATTTTATAAGAACAACAACCTGTCTGTGTTTCTAGAACGCCCGTTATTGTTGTAAGAAAAGTTGTGTAACTAATCACAAACTCGATGAAAATTTTGTTAACATTTGCTTATACCAACAAAATTGCGTAACTAGTCCATAACAGTGAACACAATTGTTCTTACAAAATACTATAATGGGACCAATTTCAATTATTCTTTGTCAACACAATTGTTCAAAAGTTGTCTGCATAACTAAAAATTAGGTGCTTTTACCGATGGAATTTTAGCAATGTAAATGAAAATGTGTTTTGCCACAATCTTCTTCTGCTCTAGAAAAGGTGTATGTTTGTAGCCAACAATGGAAAATGAAGAGGATAATTATTGCATAACTAATGTCCAATTTGCATTGGTCAATATATCAAAACGGTTTGCAATACAATTGTTTTGGTTCGTAACAAGTAATTTTCTCGTACAAATTTTGTTTTCGCGGTCAAACCCGAATTGTCTTCTATCTAAATTTTTGACAATTTCCAATATGTATGACATTTTCCTACCAACAATGAACATAGATTTTGTACTGTACACAAACAATTGCTTCTAGAATTATGTGTTCAGGTGATAGGTCCCATATTATTGAACCGATAACCAATAAAAAATTATCACAAAATTCATTGTATGTTGAACAATATGAACCCAGAAATTGAAATTAATTGATAAGTATCAATTTGTTACATGGTCACTAATGTATGACCCACCACCCTTAAGACATAGTCTATTTGTCAGTGTCCGTCCCAACTTTTGAACAAAAACCAAAGTTGGCAAACATTACCTCTGAAATCCTATCAAGCCAGTACTATTCCATCATTACCCATTGTCTCTCTCTCTCTCTTTTCTAATCTAACCAACTCATTTCCATTTCCCACATAGAATTTCGATCCATTATTGTCCCTCCTCTCTCCATTTTGGTTTTGCTCTTAACTTCGTGCAGAGAGCATAGGCATCAGTCTCCTGGGCGACATGGTGGAAGACACTGATCGATTCATTGTCTGATCTGGCTAATGGTCTTTCGATTCTTCGGCTTCCAGTCTTTGTCAGTTTCCGTTGCTGGTTTAACTCCATTAAGCTCAATGGGATCAAACAAATCTCGGCAATACAAGACATCCTCCATTCTTGGCTTTCAAATTGCATAGTTGGAAGCAGTCAGTTTTATCATGGATCCTGAAGTTGACATTGATTCCTCCATAAAACTTCGCCCTTGAGTCCAGACTGATCAAATTAGCTAGAACAGCACTTTGGATTGCCAAAATAAAAAATGCAAATTTTTAAAAGCTTATTTGCAAAATCTGACTCGACAGATGTGTCCAGAATA
Source organism: Camellia japonica (assembly GCA_030407325.1). Taxonomy (NCBI): domain Eukaryota; kingdom Viridiplantae; phylum Streptophyta; class Magnoliopsida; order Ericales; family Theaceae; genus Camellia; species Camellia japonica. The sequence continues at coordinate 124,387,894 of JAPPVO010000029.1, forward strand.
TTCCAAATAGTTGGAAAGCACTATTGGATCACCCAAATCGGACCTCAAATGGCTCAGATCAAGCCAAAACAGATTGAATGGTTCAGATTGACAGAATTTGGTACGGCTGAGAAGCACCGGATAATTCCTCCAGATTGGCTAGCGTCAGGCTAACATCAGCGGCTGACAGAGCGGCTTGGTCAACGACTGGTCAACGGCTCTGACTCGACTTGGAGGGTCAGCTCCAGCTCGGCTTCGAGGCTTGGCTTCGGCTCGGATGACAATAGTGCCGGCGGCAAGGAGTCAGCTACCGGCAATGGGTGACGTCAACGCCTAGAAGAATAAAGAAGTCACGTACAACGCGTGTAGCGCGTGACGGTGCATGAAGGATCCTTCGGGGTCCTTTTTCGACTCGATTTTCACCTTTGTGCTCGTCTCGTCGAGACCTTCAACCTGGTGTGATCAAAAGTGGATTTCAACCACTTTGAATTCTGGACAATTTTGAGAACACACTCTATTTTTCGAAATTTTTAGAAAAACGACCAATACGGCTTTGATACCACTTTGTTAGGATCATGGACACCCAGAAAAATAAACAACAAACAATCACACACACAAGAAAACACAAATATTTTACGTGGTTCGGCCCAATGCCTATGTCCATGGACAGATGACACAAACATGGCCACATCCTTCTTCATTCCCCTCTACCAAAACTGGCAACAAAGGTCGTGATAGATCTTTGTTCCTCTCGGATGCACCGCAAGGAGTGAATGGTGAAACTCGCGAAGTACTTCCTCTCGCAAGACTCTAACACGAAGAGACGATCAAGGTATCTAGCACTCGAGTCAAAGTACACATTCAAGCCTCTTTCTACCTTCCTACTAGAAATCTTCTCCCAGAGGGATTATACCTTAAGGTCACCCTTTTGTGCTTCTATCACTCGATTCACAAGTGTAGGTTGTGCAACTACCGAAAACAAGGCTGCAAACTCAACAGACTTGCCAAGATGCAAGTCAAACTCCTCAATAGCATCTAACATCTCTCGTTCCCGGATGGCAATGCAAACTACACTACTAATAGATTTCCTACTCAAGGCATCGGCCACAACATTGGCCTTCCCTGGATGATAATGTAACTCGAAATCATAATCTTCTATGAACTCGATCCACCTCCTCTGCCTTAGATTCAAGTCTTTCTGTGTAAATAGATATTTCAGACTCTTATGATCAGAAAATATTTCAAATTTTTCACCACACAAATAATGCCTCCAGATCTTCAAGGCAAAGATTACTGTCGCTAACTCTAGATCATGAGTACGGCAATTCCTCTCATATGTCTTCAACTGCCACGAGCCATAGGCCACTACCTTCCCTTTTTGCATCAAAACACAACCCAAGCCTTCCCATGAGGTATCATAATACACCGAATAGCCCAAACTCCTCTCCGAAATAATCATAACTGGAGCAGTGGTAAGTCTAACCTTAAGCTCTTGAAAAGGCTTTTCACAAATATCACTCCACATAAACTTGATCCCTTTCCTCGTCAGTCTAGTCAATGGTGAGGATAACCTAGAGAAATCTTCACAAATCTATGATAATACCCGGCCAATCCTAAGAAACTACGGATCTCGAAAGCATTCTTAAGTGGTTCTCAATCTTGTACTGTCTCTATCTTGGATGAATCTATAGTCACCCCTTCCCCGGATACCACATGGCCTAAGAACTTAACTTCTCTTAACCAGAATTCACACTTCCCAAACTTAGCATACAGTTTGTGGGCTCTAAGTAATTCAAGTACCACTCACAAGTGTTCCTCGTGCTCCTCCTCAAAGGGTGAGTAAATCAAGATATCCACAAAAACGACCACGAAACGGTCTAGGAACTCGCGGAAGATTCGGTTCATCAAATCCATAAACACAGCTGGTACATTGGTTAGCCCAAAGGACATCACTAGAAACTCGTAATAGCCATACCGCGTGTAGAATGCCGTCTTCGGGATATCCTCCTCATTTACTCTCAACTGGTGATAACCCGATCTCAGGTCTATCTTAGAGAAGCAACAAGATCCCTTCAACTGATCAAACAAATCATCTATACGAGGCATTGGATACTTGTTCTTAACAGTTACCCGATTCAACTTCAGGTAATCTATAAAAAGTCGCAATGCACCATCTTTCTTTTTGGCAAAAGGAGCCGGTGTTCCCCAAGGTGAAGTACTAGGGTGAATAAAACCCTTATCTAACAATTCCTGGAGTTGGGTCTTCAACTCACTCAACTCGGCGAGTGCAAATCTATATAGTGCCATAGAAATCAGTGCCGTGTCATGCACTAAATTAATAGAGAACTCAATCTCTCGATGAGGTGGTAAACTAGTAAGATCCTTCGAAAAATCATCCAGGTATTCACAAACTACCCTTGGCAACTCACTCAGACCTCATCACACTCAGTACTCAAGAAGTTGGCAAGAAGGCAACTAAGCTCACTCCGTCTACGCGGATCATACACCGGTGATAAGACTATCCACCCGGTCCCCAAAAAATAAAAACAATCACCGCTTAAGATATATACAGTAACCCTTTGACGATAGCAATCTAGAATAGCCCGATATGATGACAACCAACCCATTCCCAAAATAATATCAAAACTAGACATGTCAATCAACACAAATGCAAAAGAAAGTCGACGACCGGCAACCTCTATGTCACAACCTCGACACCCCTACTTCAAAACAATCTCACCACTAATAGGTGATTCTACACAGATAGGAGATGCTAACTGAGCCAACTCTAACCTCAAAACTGATGCAAATGCAGACGAAATAAATGAATGGGATGCACCCGTATCAATTAACACATTAGCAACTGAATTGCAAAACAAGAAGGTACCTCTCACTACTAAAGGCGCTAGTACAAGATCTGGCGTGGTAACAACATACACACGCCCTATAGGTCTCTGCTTAACCTGTTCACCCTTCGGAGCATAAACTTGATACACTAACTGAACCGAAGAGGCTCCCTGATTGGCCCTCGAGGCCTGTGCTGACTATGCAGGCTGGTGGCTCTATGTCTAGGTCGAACCAAACGCACCAAGTGTGCCACCCAACTGTGGACAAAATCTCTTCATGTGCCTCGCCTACCCATATTGATAACAAGTGAACAGCTAGCCTCTCCCCTGACTCTGGCCTTGAGAATGAGTCGAAGACGATGCAGACCGCTACCCTCCTCCTCTCTGCGGGCAAGCTGGAGACTTATGGCCCAACTGACCACACTTGTAACAAGTGAAATCCCCCTGACCACCTCTCCTAGAACTTGAACTCAACACTGGAAAAGTAGACCTCGACTGAGCTCTATGGGACTGCTGTGGGGTAGGACCCATTTGCCTCTTACTGTCCCCCTGAATATCTTGACTCCTCCTAGAGCCCCTCATCTTCTCCTCATCCATCTGTATCACGATCTCTAGATGAGTCGTCGCCTCTACAAGGCGTCCATAATCTCTAATCAGCAACCCGACCACTTTAAACATGAACCTAATCCTCAACCTCTTCTCAAACTCCAAACAACGACGTTCCTCTATCGCTACTAACTCTGGTGCAAACCTAGAGAGGTTAGTAAATGTCGCCTCAAACTCGACCACCGCAGTGTTCAACTGTACAAATTTGGAAAACTGATCCCTTAACTTCTCCCTAACACTGGGAGGCAAAAACTTATCCTAAAAGACGCTAACAAAAGCCTCCCAAGTCACCCCAATGCGTCCACATGCATACTTCCACCACTGACCTATATCTCCCTTCAGTTGGAAAGATGACAAGGTCACTCGAACGTTTTCACTATTTGCTCTAGCCACTCATCTGTCTTCAGTGGCTCATTGGGATCACCCACAAACTCATCTAGATTCGACAAGAAAAACTCTTGCTTTAAGAAAGACGACCCTGCCTCAGTACTTGGGCCTGGACTTGATCCTCAGCCCCGAGAATGTCCATGAATTCCCGCAATGCTCCAGCCATTTCGCAGGCTAAGGCGCCCATAGCTTGTTGACCAACTGGTTCAACTACATTGGCCTGACCGACCCCTTCTACCTGTGCCAGAACTTCATCCGATAAAGGCACCTCATGCCTCCTAGGCCTACCACACCTATCACTGCCACGTCCACATCCTGACATCCTAATGAAGGTAACAAAAAAGATTAACACATTTACAAATGTGCTGAAGCTAACTCACTCACGTCCTAATACGGTGGACAACAATAATTCACTCAACATAAACACATAGTCACGTAAACACATACGAATCCCATTCCCGGATAATGACCGTCCTGCGGCGTTGCCAGAGTTCCAATTAGAAACAGTAGTGATCAAGTGTCTTTCTAATAAGACCCCTAGAAACCCGTAGACTCGATCAATATCCTTGAAATTAATTCCATATCCATATAATCACATAAACATGTTATCACATAGCATTACAAACATATAAACATCTCTATCAAACGAGATAAACCCATTGTGGTACTAATCACTTTCCACGTACCCAAAGTATTCAAACCCGGTACGCTCTGATACCAAGTTGTAGTGCCTCAAAATAATTACAATAAACCAACTCCAAACACTAATACAATGTAATATAAATATAATAAGAAATTTTCATTAATCAGAGTTAACATACAAAAGGTGACACGTGCGATATACATTCATAAATTGTACATTTTGAATCTATAACATGTGATACAAGACGAAATAAAAAATGAAAACTAAACAGATATTCATATGCCCTAATGGTTCACATCTTTCCAAGACTGTACTTGGTTACAACAAAATCAATCATCAGCTCAATACAAATGAAGCCCTAGGCTTATAAAAGAGTAAATACAAAATAAACAGAAATTAAGCCTTCAACTCCACAATCCTACCAAGCGAAGTCCTTGGCAGAGGCATATCACCAGCACCTAAAAATGGTTTTTCTCAAGTAAGGTGAGCCAAAACCCAATAAAAACAATTTAACACAATATATGAATATTGACAAAGATATAAGTATAATGTGCATATACAATGCCTGTAATAAAATCATTCATATTCTACAAGATCATAATATGCCAAGTTTTATATCTCAATTCATTTCGAGTCAATTCATTTCATCTTAACTAATGAGTCAAATTCATTGTTATCAAAACAACCCAACTGAGACTACAACTCAGTGGTTCTCTAATTAATACAACCATTACACAAACACTTCAGTTTGTCATTTTACGAAAACTTCGTCTACGGGAATCGACACCCATTTATATGTACAGTTTTCAAACTTTCACCATGGACACACAGGCCAACTTAATCCAATGGAGTCCATCCCCTTCTCCCAAACATGGAGTACATCCCCTTTCTCCTCTCAAATATCATACATATACAATATATTAAAACACAGTCATATTTAATGACAACAGTTAAGAGATTAGTTTCAATTTACCTAATCCTCATGGAATTTCTACAACAATCATAGCTATCCTCCACCGATAGTCCAAAATAGATATTTCTAAACAAACATACAATCCCCAAGACAGATAAATTATCCAAATTTCTATAGGTGAGAGATAATACACATCCAACTCCACCATTTATATAAACATTCATCTAATTTCATATTCCCAATTCCAATTTCATTATTTATACAAAATAAATATTTGAAACATTTTAGGGCAAAACTCCATTCTCTCCCAAATCCAACCCATGTGCCAAAATCAACAAATTTAACATAACACATCCTCATATCTATACCCATAACCATTTTCAATAGCTTCATTTGAAAACCCCTCTTTTGATTTTAAACCAAAACCCTAGGTTTGTCTAAAATCCTCCAAATCCCAACACTATTTGCACAACAACATATAACTAAGTTGAAAATCATAGAAGAGTGTAGAAAGTTCATACCTCAAGCTTAAAAGACCAAAGCAACAATGGAAGAACTTCAAAGACGCCGAAACCAAATCTTGTTCGAGCCAAAATGGAGCTCTTGAGACACTATACCTTTTTAACAAAGGCACACAGGTAGAGAAACCAACGAATCCAGGTGAAAATGTAGAGAAAAGATAAGTTTTAGAGATAGAGACTCTAGATCTAGGGTTTTTGAAAAGTAAAGAAAGAGAGAGACGTGAAAAAGTAATATGAAATGTCACTTTTACGGACTGAAATACACACAGCCTACTCGAGCGGGAGAAATGACGCTCAAGCGTCAGACACAATAAGTTGTTCTGCTCAAGCGCAAGAAATGACGCTAGAGCGCAGAATGCACACTCCCAGTAATTTTGCAAACAACAGACCAACGCTCGAGCGCAAGAAGGGCCGCTCAAGCTATGTCTGCTCGAGCGCAGAAAGAATCGCCCGAGCGTAAAATACACTCCCAATAGTTTTGCAGACCTGCAAAAGTACTCAGAGTTTGGAAACTAAACAACCAACCTGTCCCAAACGCAACCACAACAATCCAATAGCCAAATTTATGAAAATACAAGGGAAGCAAGATGCAAGATGTGAACAACAACAAGAAACCATGAAACCCAAGTTTGGGATACAACAAAGTTCAGGTCAAAACCGGAATCGCTATATTTTCGATGAACTCGGAGGCCTATGTACTTGGCCACAAATAAGATTAGGTACAATTAATTTATTACTTTTTTTAATGTTCCTACTATCACGACAATAGTCGTGGCAATGAAGATGCAATGGATGATGCTCTTTTTTGGCAAAAAAAAAGAAAATATTACATACATGCAAGAACCCTACGGAAACATCGTAAGGCCACTGCCTCGGGCCTTCGAATTCGGCTTCAAAATCAGACCCGCAAATGAATTGTACTATTAACATACCTCTGATAATTAGTTTGGCCTTTAAGTTATGTTTCACTCAATGAAATAAAGGTTCAACATTAAATGTTTATGCATTCAATTGGTGATTAGTATGTATCTGAGATTAGCAAAATACGATTACAAAATATGGCCAATTCTTATTCATAAAACACTGCCATGTAATAGTATAATAAATTAACGACAACAAAAAATTGAATAATAAATAAAAGGTCTTACACTTGAATGTAAGTATGATTGAATTTACTTATCGTTGTAAATGTTGGGGAAGTGAAATTTGTTTAGTACAAATTGTAATGCAAGTTTTCTGTGCATCCTTATAAATAGTGATTGAAATACTTCGCAAGAATTATCATAATTGGATCTCACCGATATGTCAGACATCGCCAAAAAGATGTGAGTTTATGTCCTTGAAGAATTCCTACTAGTTAGTTTGAAAGATATGTTTCCTATAACTACTGAATTCCATGACCAACGAATACCATGAGTTAATATCAAATAAATTGTGACAGTATGTATTGTATGTTTTGTGGTGTGATTTGTTTTTCCTACAAATTCAATTGCCTCGATTTTCACCCTCAATGTTATAATTTTGTTACAATTTGGTCAAATTTATTAAAACTGTCCATTTGTTATCAGAAAATATGCACATACGTGGCATGTCACGTATTCAGCAGAGTGAACTCATAAATTTACAACATTACTCACTTGAAGTGAACCACTTCAGTGAATATTTTGTGTCACAAACACAAACAACAAAGTAGAGTTTGACAAAAATGACACAAAATTTAAAATTAACGGTCGCAATTGAGTCTCTTCAAAGTGAATCGACCAAAATGACCCAACAAACAAATTGTATATACAGCTGATGTAATTTGCCCTTCAATATAATATAAATTTTGTGCTATTTCTTATAGGGAAAGGAAAAATGAAGATAAATGGCCAATAACAAAGCACCACGACTGACAGTATCGATGCCTCTCCCCAAAAGCGCCCAATTGCACCATTCATCTTTTATAGATACTACGGCTACACATTTGCACAATCATTGATTACATATTTCATATTGAAAGTATGCACCTGTGCGAATTGCAATTTGTACCGTTTCAAATTGTATTGGTTGTAAATCTATATATATATATATATATGTAAATCAAGTCGATTTGGTCCCGAATATAAGAAAGGTGTTTTAATCTTCAAGACCAGACTGACATAACACTGATATTATTATTTGAGGACCAACAATGTATTAACTATTTGTTTATGTAATTTGAATATAAACATATATCTATATATATATATTCATATTCAAGATATACTTATGACAAACTTGACAATGCTTGTAGCCAACAACAGTTCAAGAAAATGCAAGAAGCAAACAACCCCGGGCCAAAAATGTTCAGTGTGCAAATATGTACGATATACATTACAATGTAATGGAAACATGTGACTGCTTTGATATCAAACTATGGAGTTGTATTCAATGGTTGCACTACTCACATGCATTGTTTCACGTTTATCGATTTGTAGCATGTATACATGTTATTTTCCATGTTTTTGTAAATTCTGATTCTTTGTCAAACTTTATCTATGTTTTGTGTTGGACTTTTTTTCCTGCAATTGTTCTTTCTATTTGCTATTATGGTGTAAATACCCAAAATGCACACACATTGCATGTGGCAGAGTTTGTAGTTACTATTATTTTGGACTTATAGTTGTTACTTGTGTTGTGTGTGTCACTCTCGTTTAACGCTTATAGAGCAGAAAAAAGATTAGGGAAAGGTGGAAGGCACTCCCCTCTGATGAGAAGAAGAGGTTTGAGGACATGGCTAAGGCGAGTACCCAGGAACACGCCAAACAAGTTGTTACACGTACACCGAAATCTGCTAAGGTAATTACGTACTTCATGTTTTCATAACTACATTTCGGTAGATCCTGCTTTGCAAACATTGTTAGTTCTATTTTGTTATTAATGTTCAAATAAAAAAAATTGCTAACTAAAATGCAAGTCCGCATATCATTGAAGTCAATTATTGATATAGTTAACCACTTTAATGAAGCACAAAAGCAGGTAGTCATTGATATTGGGTTCAGTGGCCTCTTGCGGATCAAGTGTACACGTATAGATCACGACTTTGGCAAATGGTTGGTAGACAACTTCGATCCCGACACTAGTTCATTGAATGTTCATGGTCGTCAACTAAGGCTCACCTGTAAGGAAGTTCATGTTTTATTGGGAATATGGTCAGAAGGCGATGATGTGTAGTTGAGTGGTTCATTCGACGGATATCCCAATATATACGAAGAGGTTGGAGTTGTTAAGAGAGTCATTCCTTTGAACCAATTAAGACTATCTAACCGAGACTAATGGTGCGGAGGATGAGTTTTGGAGAAAATTTACTCTGTATGTTTTGGGGGCCATGTTGTGTCCTACCACAATGGCCAGCTTGAGTCCATCGTTCATTCATGCCGTAAAGGACATCAATGGTATGTGGGCTTCCAATTGGGCGAAGTTGACACTGCAATTCCTTATCAAAGGTGTTTGGAAGTATAAGACTAAAGGTCATTACGAGGCAATTGGATGTATTTTCCTCCTAATGGTAACGTAATCAACCATTGTTTGTGCCATGTCAATTTTATATTTCACGCATTATTGTGTTATGGTTCAATAAATTGGCTTTAATTAGAAAATACAAACTGACTTGTTATTCAACACCAAGAACAAAAACACTTGTCCCAACCAACTTTTTGGAACCAAAAAGAGCTTATCTGGTCGCAAGCATCATGCATTTCATAATAAACAATACACCAAAAAACAACAACTTGACCAACCTGAAATAACAACCAATTTTCTTACTTGCTGAAGAGGAGGGGAAAAAATTGATTATTGTTCAGCGGGTTTGAGTAAACAAGCAGAGAGCGAACTTGAACAACAAATTTTCTAGACATTTGTATGCAAAATTAATGAATAATATAGACAAAAAAGCTTTTCTGTACGTAAGAATTTGAAAGCATGAATAAGCCTTCTATTTGTCTGCTCGGTATGTTATCTATAATATATTTGATGAACCTAAGTTTGTTTTGTTATGTGTTAGGCCGGAGACCATTTTATACAGTTGAATTGGACCCAAGGCCATTCTGCTATGGACCCAAGGTCATTCTATCATGTATTGGACACGAGGTCGTTCTGTTGTGTAATGAGGTTATCTTATGATTTTACTTTTGTATATAGAACTCACTCGGATGTGTGGTAAGACTAGACAAGACAGGATTAGGAATGAGTGTATTCGGGAATGGGTAGGAGTAGCACCGATAGAAGATAAGTTGAGAGAGAATCGTTTGAGATGGTTTGGTCATATTCAACGGAGACCAACAGAGGCAGTAGTGAAGAGATGCGATGCTGTAACGGTTGATGGTAGTGTTAGGGGACGTGGTAGGCCTAGATTAACGTTGACTAGTGTTATAAATAAAGATATGAATCTACTTAATTTGACTAATGAAATGGCCTTTGATAGGGCCGCGTGGAGAAGAAGGATTCATGTAGCCGACCCCATTTGATGGGACTTAAGGCTTGGTTTGGTTTGGTTATATAGAACTCATTCATATAACATCTTTACTCTGATGTTATTTATTGGGCGTTAGCTCACTTCGTATATATATATATATATATATGTAGGTCCAACCTTAGTAAATCTATGAAGGTTACCAAGTTTTTGAGGTGTCAGCCAAGAACGCCTCACGCAAGAGGCTTTTGTCTTTCTATTTTTTGTTTTCTTTGTTGGCCATGTTTAGCCATGATTGTAGATATGTTTTGAGTTTGTATAATAATGATTTTGTGAATGGTCTTGGTTGAGTACTATCTTTTGCATATGAATGGATGTGAGTTATTAACTAAATGAAATGTCTTGATATGTCATATATGCACAGCTCATTGGACAATTGTTTAATTTTATCTCTACTTCCGCTTCTGGCTCCATTATCAATTAAATATTTTTGTTGATTCTTTCTTTGAGGCCGGGTAATATGAGATTATTGGTCGGTTACAGTCTAAACCTCTAAGGGCGAATTTCGGTTGTGACAATTGTCCCACCCGTCTTAAACATACAATGACAGACTTCATTTATGTGTTTGTTTGATTAGGTGGAGTTTCATAGCAGTAGGAAAGAAAGCAACGGCAATGATGACGCTTACACCATGTCCATAAGCAACACAAACTACAATTTGATGAAGTTCGCATGACGAAAGTAGAGTCCAACATTGGTCAACTAAAGGAAATGACGAAGCAAGTGGTTGACATCAATGCTAAAATAAAGGAGATAATGCGAAATTTCCGAGGGAAGCAAGTTGTTGACAATGACAAAGTAAGCAAAAGTAATCATTATGCATACTTCACACAGTTCAGGGGGGTTATTTGAAGATGAAATATGAGACTAATATATGTGTTTGTATGATTAGGTGGACTCCATTGAACAAAATTGAATGAATAACATATCCTCCAATATTGTTGAATTGAAGGAAATGCTGAAGCAACTGGTTGAATGTATATTGTCCCTAGGGTCTAAACTTACCCCTAGGGTCATGGATGGGAGCTCAGTTGTCTTTGAGCACCATGTCTCATTCTTCAAGATTTCTGGATTTGACTTTCTTGTTGAAGGCCCTGGTAATTCTGCGCTGATATCCTTGGATATGATACAACACATTCAACCTCCTCTCGTCAAACAACATCAATTCTTCGAATATGTTCTGCTGCCAATCCGCCTTTGTTATCTAACACTCAGTCATAATTCTCAGTGACGGTACTTCGATCTTAATCAGCAAAATAGCTTCCATCTCATATACTAGAGAATAGAGGTTGCCCCAGTAGATGTTCAAATTGACATTCTATATCCCCAGAGCGCAAAAGGCAGTTTATTTAGCCAATCTTTATAGGTTTCAACCATCTTTCGCAGGATGTTCTTGACATTCTTATTTGCGACCTCAACAGTTTTGTTAGTCTGTGGTCTATACGTTAATGACTTATGAAAAGTCACATTGTATTTCTCAAGCAAACCTACCCCCTCTTTCTTGAAATACGAGCCATTGTCCGATATGATCTCATTTGGCACTCCATACCTGTAGATGATATTGTTCCTAATAAACTTGGCTACATGTGACGCTTTCAACACCGAGTATGATTGTGCCTCCACCCACTTGGTAAAATAGTCGATTGCCACCAAGATGAATTCATGTCCATTTGAAACCTTTGGCGAGACTGCCCCAATGACGTCAATTTCCCAAACTAAGAAAGACCATGACGAAGTCATGTTGTAGAGCTTTGACGGCAGGATATTCATGCGATTAGCATGAATTTGACATTTGTGGCATTGCCGAACAAAGTTGAGATCGAAGAGTATGAAGTGGTAATAGCATCAATTAACATAAGGATCATCTGAAATATAGATAAATGATATAATGGAATGGATGAAATTACAATTTCAGACGTCAATATGGTCAAGGTTATAGAGGTAGTGAGTAAGCTAGATATTTAACTTGAAACTGCATTGGCCATCCGCATTTCAAACTGAATATCCAAGATTCGTCACCAAGTAAAGAAAATAAAATTGTTTATAAGAAGCCTTGCGCTAAATAATCAAGGCTCAAAGGAGTTCAATTTTACAAAGGGCAATATATAAAATAGAACTAGATGGTCATGACTTAATCTTGGAAAATGATGACATCAAATCAAGGTTACGAATACAAGATGAGAGTACGACGATCAATAGAAAACGCATAGAACTAATAGTACCCCTATTGTGCCATGTGAGGCCTTGCTCAGAGTTAAAACCACTTCTTGATCCATAAATGCGTCCTCATGAGTCGATGTTGCTATGCCCGAAATTTGAAGAAACACCCTAAGATAAGTCGAGAAAATTTTCTATTTTTGATGTCTTTTAGTTGATAGAATAAGTAGTGTTATAATAACATAACATAATCGGAGCAAGGTATTCACTAACCACAGATCAAAACACGTGGGTAAAGGTTGAACCTAGACTTTGATACCAAGTTGTGACGTCCTAATTTTCACTCTAAAGGTTAGGGTAACATCACTAAAGACTCTTTTGGTGAATAGCCAAGTAAGATCTCAAGAAGATCGGAGGAGTCAATATAACCTCCCTTCTAAATCCAACCACCTTAGATAGCAAGCTATCTTTTTTACAAATCTTAAGAGGTATTAACACAACGTCTCATAAGTAACGCAGAGATAGACGTAAGATAACAAAAACAAATAATAATTGCAGTGTATCAAATCCTAAATTACAAAACGAGTTCCATCACTATTACAATCCAAAAATAAAAGCACGAATAGACTCATAAGCAAAACGACTGCTAACTTTCTTTAAAACAAACACAAGTCTTCAAATGTCTCTGGCTCTTCGTTGGCCTCGTATGTTTCTTCGATACCTGGCATGAAACGCAATGAGTTTTGAATGCCCAGTAAATGCACACACACCCCGTCCCTTTTTCCCAATCCAATACACAATAGCAATTACAACAATAGGGAAAGAAACATGATATTTAAGAAAATAACAAGGGTTACAAAGTTAGTTGTTAGTAGTCTAGAAATCCCTAAAGAGATTTCATCCTCCCAACCACAAGAATCGGACGCGGATTAATCGATATGCCCCCTTTTTTGCTGCTTTGTTGCAGACCTTACCTCAGATGCCTACCAACGGTTATATACCGCATAGCGCCAACCATAGGGCCTCAAAAGAAACAGTAAAATAAGGCCTTGCCCATTCCCTCCTCACACCAAAACTACCTAGGGTCCAAATACAACCGCTCCGTTCAAGGGTTTCGAAACAACCACTTGCACAAGACTTTAACTTTCAAAAGGAGACACGTCCCACTAACCAATTCAATTTGAACATGAATTTATCTCATAACAATACTCATGTGATCGAAACCCCATCAACCATCCCATTACGTTTTCCGTTTAGGTTAATGTTTTAAGTTAGTTAGTACAAGTAAATAACAAAAGAATAAATTTGCATAAGTATAAGCATCATCGAAAGACTAAAATAAAAAGTATATAACCATGACATATGTAATATCATACTAAGACATGATCATATATTAATAAGCATATTCATGAAGACGAGCATAAAACACCAATGCAAAACAAAATTTCCAGATTCAATACCACTTAAAGATTAAAATGAAAAAGACAATTTTAAATTTTTCCCAAACCTAGCCTTCTTATGGTTTGTAGAGAATTTTATCTAGTTTTCAAAACATGTTTGGAAAGTAGAATAACTTTTCTAGATTTTTAGTTATTTAAGAAATACTCCAACGCTGTCTAGATTTGTCAACCGTTACGAAAATTGGATTTTCTTACAAACTGCTCACTCTTTTTTAATGAAATCAATTTTCCTTGAAAGTTAACTCTTTAAGGAATTTTTTGGAGATAAAATCAAGGTCCAAAAGAATTTTCTACATTTTTCTAAAATTTTTGAAAGTTGGCTATAAAACAATTTTTTCATGCACAATACTCAAAATAAGAAGGTTAGTGAGAGAAGAGGCCATCTAATGGAAATTTTTTACTTCTTTTGTGATGAAAACATACTAAATAATGTATCAATAACTCAGATATTTAGAGTGATGGTATGCCCTTGGAAATAATGTGAGATATGGGAAGAAAAATGTAATTTTGCATCTATTAAGAAGAAATGAGTAGAAGAATGATCAAAGCCCAATTCATCAACTTTGAACACATGAACACCATTACAACACATCTGAAAATATGATTTTAAATTTCTAATAACATGTATTTGAAAAAGGAAAAAAAAAAGATGGTGATGTAACTTACTTGTTGCCTAGTTGAAGAGTTTTCACAAAGGTTTTTCTCTCTCTCTTCTCTACCACCAAAACCTTCTCTCTCTCTCTCTCTCTCTCTCTCCCTTCCTCTTCTTTGTCTCTCTACTGAAATGTAAGTGTGTGAGTGCGTTTTGTGCTCAAAAGTGTAGAGAGAATTGGTGTATTTATAGAAAAAAAAAAAAGAATGGTAAAAAGTCTAAAATGTCCTTAGTTCCAATTCAATGGAATAGGCTTGGATTTATTTAGGATGAAATGGAATGTATGACGATTAGATCCTTAAATACACCTTTAAACATGATCTAGTTAAGGTTTTGATGAATCAAAGTTGAATTGGTTACAAGTACAATATATATATATATCAATATATATTCAAATTTGTACCTTAGGTCAATTTTTCTTCCCTAAATCAAGCAATTTGTCCCCAAAAGGACATCATGTATATATATATATACATAGCATAGCCGGCCTTGGGAAGTGGATTTGAGGGGATTTCTTTTGATTCTGTGTACAATTTGAAGATATTTAGCGTACAAGATTATTTATTTAAGAAATGTACAAGCATATATGTATGTGTGTGTACATGTAATGGTACTAGTTTGGGATCAACATGTGATTCAAGAAAAATATGAGGGCCAAAATCTTAATTTATGAATTTGAACATTTAATTAAGTGTAGTGTTTAAATTATTTAGAATCTGGAAATTTAATTCAGTTAAAATTTCTTTGTTTTGAATTAAACGGGCAAATTGTACAGAGAACCGGAAACTTAGGGTTTCTTGTATGGAAAATATAATTAGAGAATTAATTTAATTATTATTAGGGTTTTAGAAATGGTTCCTGAGTTCCCGGGTTCAATTTAGGATTTGCGAATTTTCGGCTGGTGCTTGTTTTTTATTGTAGGGTTAAAATTGAAATTAATTAAGAAATTGAGGGACTACAAATAAATAATTTAAAAGTAAGGGTTAAAAAAAATATTGCAAAGATCAAGGGCCTCACAATATAAATGAGATTAAATTATACACGGACAACGTAAAACACCAATTTTACAGCTAGCCAATAAAAAACCACCACATAAGCAAAAATAAGTAAACTTGACAACATTGTTTCTCTCTAGTTTTCCCTTTCCACGCTTCTTACCAAATAGGGAATCCTTTTTAAGAAATCAAATGGGAATTTATGTTGGGATTTTGGTGAATGGTTTGGTGTATCAGGACACTGTTTATTTCAATAAACAAGATATAGAATTTCTTCAATAATAACACAAAATTTTAAAAAATCATCTATATAATAGACCAAATACAAAATTTCGATGAATGATATACGTGAAAGACCAAGTAGTACAAAGAAAAGAAACTGAAATTACCTTCAAATTGTTGAGATATTATCTTTGCATACTTATTCCCTCCTAGACTTTGGATTTTCCATAATTCTTTTATGATCTTCTATTCTAGCTCTTGTAGTGGCCATCCTCTTTGCCTTTTTACGAGTCTTAGCTATAAAAATAGTAGAAAAAAAAAACAAAAGAAAAAGAAAAAGAAAAAAAGCAATCATAATTAAGAAAGCTGAGATCTATCACCAAGGATGACATGCTAAAAATTGAAATCTATAGGAGTAGAATTCTAATTATCAAGAAAAGAAGGAAATCAAACCTTTTGAAAAAATTATATGGAATATCAAAAAATTGTGGCCATTTCTCATGCCTTCGGACTAAATTGCCTCACACATGTAATGCACTAAGCAAGCATGTCAAACTTAAAAATCTAAATGTTTTAACATTAATCTTATGTCAAATGCTAGGGGAAATCCCTTACAACTGCACTAGAAGTTTTACTAATTTTTTCTTTTGAACACAAGTAAAGACATTCATATTCAACAAAATGGAAAAATAACCAAATGAATATTTATCTTCTTTTTCTCCCCCCTTTTTTTAATTAAACGAAGGAGAAGAAGAAGAAGAAGAAGAAGAAGAAGAAGAAGCAGAGGAAAAGATCATAAGAAAAAATCCCTTACAATTGCATTACTAGACATACTAACAAGTCTAGAAGAAAATTTCTAACCTGTACAATGGATCATTGCCTTCCTTATAACCGGCAACAACCATGGCAGCCAAACTATTCCAACAAAACGGAGTAGAATTGATAAGCTGAAACAAAAGGTCAAAAAAAAAAAAATGGAACAGTCAAACTAGCATGCAACAACCATGGTTATAGACTGCTGCTACAACCTTCGCTTTTGCGACATTTTGTCAACCATTACTCTATTTTGACTCTATTCCATTGGTTTTACACTGTCGCTATAGACATAGAATTTTTTTTGAATTTTTTTTATAGCAACGGTTATTAACCGCGGTTATAGACAATGTTTTACTATTCAATTACCAATAATATATAACTTGAACTTTTCAATGGTTTGCTAACCATTAAGAATTTGCACCAAAACCACCACATAATTTTTCAACACAAACACTTTTTTAAACCCCACACAACATGAGCAATGTAGAAGTACATAAAATTTTATCTCTACATATAGCATTGTTGTTGACACAATATGAGACTCATGTAAGAGTTACTTTGTTCCATTATGTAATTTAATGTAATCATTTTTTTGATTGGCAAAAAGGAGGAATCTTTATTGATGAATAATGAGAAACACCGTACATCAACAAAGTGGGGATGGATGCACAAGCATCATAGCAAAAACAATATGATCCCAACTACGTTGGCACCATAGAGTATGCCCAATCATCTGCAAGCATCGCATCAAGTTGATGAGCAATCAACTAAAACCAAAAAAAAAAAAAAATAGCAAATAAAAAAGAAAGGCAACAAAACCAAAAGCAGACCACAGAGTCATCAGCAGCAGCAAACCGGTAAACACTTAGCAACAGCAGCAGCAACAATAATTTGCCAAGGCCATGGTGGTTCCAATCCCCTGCTGTAGAAGCCTGCGTTGCTATAAAAATCTCCCCTGCTGTACACACTCATTAGTTCTCATGTCAACTTGTGAATTGATTAAAGTTAGAGTACCTTTGTGGATTAAATATTCATCACAAGGGTGTGAGTACTCTGTTAATTATTTGGTGTATAGGCTGGATTCAATAAGGAGATGATGGTTTGCTATATTCAAGGACTGCTCTGGGAGGATAGGAAATTGAAGATCGGAGTTTTTTCAGTGCAACTATTAGAATAAGAATAGTAATGGGTAAAGTCTATCTGCAAGGAGGTGAATTACACTTTCCATAAGTTGGTCATAAGCTTGAGTCCATTAGAGGAAGAGGTATGTGACTGGGGGAAACTTTGATCAATTGGGGCAGGGTATGTGATTAAGTCCTCTATTTTTTCTTTTCTGTTGTTCGCTGGTTGATGGTATAGAAGAGTAGGACCTGAACCTATTGGAACTCTCTCGAGCTGTTCATTTTGTTTCATGATTAAAAGGGTGTGATGCAACTTTTAAAAAATGAAAACTCTATAAAAAAATTTAATGAAAATGACACATACCAAAGCCTTATTTTCTCTCAAGAGATGACACAGAATTTCACAGCTATTCTCCAATGTAATTTCATTGATTCCTCTTTTAAGTTGGTAAGAAACAAAAATCAGCCACAGGTACTTTCCTATGATGATTCAACAAATAAAGAACACCTTAATGCTATTTTTGTATGACTTTCCCTATATTTTTTTTTCCCAAAAATTGAACTATTTTATAAGAGGATTATGTTTCTTAGTGTAACACCTTTTTTGGGAGGAGCAGCACCTAAGAAACAGAACACACCAAAACTAAGTAAAGTTGCTACTATTTCAAACAAAGATAATGCAAGCAACCACAAATCAAATCATTACCAGCAGCTACAAATATAGGCACAGATCAGCAGCATCCAAAGGAACTGCAGCAGTAAATGAACAAAGCTACCATGAAATGGAAAAAAAAAAATAAATAAATAAATAATTATGGTTTGCATCTGATA
The DNA here is from genome assembly GCA_030407325.1 of Camellia japonica. Taxonomy (NCBI): domain Eukaryota; kingdom Viridiplantae; phylum Streptophyta; class Magnoliopsida; order Ericales; family Theaceae; genus Camellia; species Camellia japonica. The sequence continues at coordinate 124,406,535 of JAPPVO010000029.1, forward strand.
TCTGCCATTCTTTTCACACAAAGTCTGATCAACAAATCAGCCGCCTTAATGCACCAAGTGCAATCTTTAAAAATAAACAACAAACCACACTGGTGATTTGTTGATCATTTATGCATGCTAATATATCAAACTTGCAAGTAAACCAAGTTTTAGTTGCATTACTGATTTATGTTTAAAATGTTTGAAAAAATTGTTTTCTTAAAAGAAAAAAAAAAAAAAAAACATTGCTCCTTTTATTTTAATTATTTGGTCCAGTGGGGTTGTTGTGAAAAACTATTGCGTGATGTTGATCAAGGATATAACATCTCTTGATTCTAAATTCATTTCATTATAGCTTTCTATTCCACAAGTATATTAGTTCCAATGTAACACAAATCTGCATCTAATTTACATCCCATGATTTCTACAATTTTGTCATCTGTTTCTTTCAAGTACTTCTTCCTGCCTCATGTTTTTATTAGCAATTTTATACCAAGTTGTCAAAATTGGAGAAAATAGCTGTGTGATTGGAGGGGGGAAAAAAGGATAAATCAGATTTCATAATTATCCAATCCTGCTGCTCCTTCAAAAAAAAAAGATATATAAAAAAAATAAAAATAAAAAATAAATAGAACAAAACAAAACAATAAAGAAAAAACTAGCCATTGGGGCATTTTATCAAACACCTAGCAGACACATTCCTCATTGCTATTCATATGATCAGAAGCATGAGACTTTTCTGTGTGTAGAATCACCAACAATTCACTCACTTCAATGATTATATTGGTTAGAATATGAATATCATAATCAGAATACAAAACATGTTAATCATTCCATTTTCTGTATTTTTTTCCCAAATTAAAATCATTCAAGTTGTTCATGGAACCCTTCAAAGTAGAGAAGTTTTGGAGATGTTAGAAGCAATAAATGGAATGACTTTACTCACATCTTAACAATGAATTCCATTTACGCAAACACGCCCGAAGACAGAGTGAGGGTAGAGAATGAGAAACCCAGAGACCCAAAAGGAGAGAGAGAGAGAGAGAGAGAGAGAGACAACAAACTGACCTGGAACTCACGTAGTTGTTGTAGCTTGACGTCGATGGGAGATGAACTTACGGTGGAGGATGAACCATCCTCACGGTGGTGGATGAACTCACGATGGTTCTCTGTTACAATTTCGTGAAAGAACAATGGATAGACTAGGGTACAAAGTTGTAATCAAGGAGTTGAACAGTTTTTTCGAGACTGAAATTTTGATATACCCCTTAATTCCATTTAGGCGCTAAATATTTTTTTGGCGCCTTTAATTTTGTTTGACTTGTAGCGGTTTAGTGTAAATGAAACTTAAATGGGGAATTTATTGATAAATCCCATCTAGAGATGTTTTATCTCAATAAGTCCACAAATAAAAATTATATCTCAATGAGTCCCGTATAGTTTTCTGATTATTCCATAAAGTCCATTTTTTAAATTTCATATTTATACGTGGACTATTATACCCTTATATATATATATATATATACACTGTGTTAATACGTAACCAACGTCACGCTGCAGGCCGAACGTGAGGCCACGCTCCATTAAAAAAGGAACCTGAATGATCCAAAAAAACCTCCATGGAAGCCAGTCATCAACTCCGGCGAAACACCCACACCCAACGCCAGAAGAGATAACCCAACGAGGAACCCCAACACCAGCGCCGGAATCGCTTCGGCATTACAACCAAATACGAACAAATAACAACGCCGGGTTGATCACACAACCAAATACGAACAAATAACACTTGCCATACCAACGCAGACCCGCCAACGACGCATCCACCATAGCCGGCTACATCTCCCAGAACATATAACCATCCCACCACATGCACCTGAAAGTGCTTATCGCCGATAAAAACCAGCACCGGAGCAAAGAAGCAGTACACGCCAGGGTAGAACCCAACGCCCGTCAACCTCGCGCTGGAGCAGAGAAACAGCACACGTTGGAGTAGAAACCCAGCGTCAGTGACTCCCCCAGTCGACGAGAGACTTCTGAACAAGACCCATACACCGACGGACACCACCACGAAGCACAACGGAGTTACACACTCCTGTAGCAAACGACGACCCACAACCATGGATTTGGTCCACAAACGTAACACACGAACCCAGCCATGCCTAAGAATAGCCGGACTAGATTAATTAAAACACATGACTTTTCCATTTCCCAATTCAACTAACCATAATTTAGAATTCGAATCTTATCACTTTCATGTGATTAGCGTAGTGGAACAGATGTGAACATTCACAGCTTTTCCACTGATGTGCATGTTCACAGTTGTGTGCGTGGGTGTGAATGCCCAGAGTTTGTGTCTGGTTGTGAACATTCACATCATGTTGACTGTGTCAGCACAAACACAATGTACATATGTTGTGTCACTGTGTGTGTGTGAAAAATCATTTTGTTTTAGACACAAACATGATGTGAATATTCACAACGCAATAAATAAATGTGAAGATTCACATTAATGATGATATGTTTGTTCATGGGTCGTACACCTAATTAATGTATAATGTGAATATTAACATTTGTAGTCAACCACATTTTGATGTGAATATTCACAATGCAATAAATAGACGTGAAGATTCACGTTTATTCTAATATGATCATACATATAATTAATGTACAATGTGAATATTAACATCTGTAGTCAACCACAATAAACATAAGACATAATTTGAACATTCACATTTATTAAACATAAATTAAGATGTAAACATTCACACAAACTTCAACATAAGAAAACAGATGTGAATGTTCACAGTCTATATTGTTTAGCACACGCAACACATCAACATCAAATATACCATCAAAAGACATAGGCATGTGAGAAGTATATCATTGATTTATATATATGCTGTCAAGTGTTTTCAACTGCAAGTTATCAAAGTTACACACAAAAAAAAAAAAAAAAAAACTAGCACTATATTCTGGTATAGCTAGTGAATAGTAGACAACCCCAACTATCGAACAACGAAGTTTTCCTTAAGTAGTCCAGCTGAAAATCCGAGAACTTGTTGCTTCTCATCGGTTTTACTAAGCCTGTGATGGTTGATCGATAATTGACATGTCGCATATCGATGTGGGTGTTGCTCTCTAGAGGCATGCTCTCTTCTTTGACATAATAATCCTCCCTCTTTCTTTTTGTGCAAAATTTAGATGCAACATCTGTTACATGGGCATGCACAAATTGTGAGTGTTTGTATGAACATTAAATTTGATTTCAATAGAATTTGTAGGGTAGGCATGTACATTAACATCAGCACATCATTAATCAGTGTGGATGTTCACATTCAACGATATTCATATAAGCAAAAGTAACAAAGTGCTATTTAAGTGACAAACATAGCAATGTGAACATTCACATCGTTGGAGATGTGAATATTCACATTACTACTAGGGTACAAATAGTAGTGGTCACACCAAATGTTAATAGTTAAACATCCATATAATATTTGGTATGTCTATGTGTATAGAAGAGAATGTTAAAGTTCACATCAATATTTGGTTACAACAATTCACAGTATGACAATGATTATATGTACACATTTATAAGCAAATAGCACCAATGTAAATATTCATAGTGGCTATAAACAACCAAACAACATGACAACATCACCCATTCATTACCCACAAACCACATATTTTCAATGTACACAACTATGATGTGAATAATAAGTGGACAAATATGAACAGCATTAATGCTCACAATGTCAAGGTTCACGTCAAAATTGAACTACAAATAGAAGAAACGTTTTTATTTGGAGATTTGCTTGACACAATGTTCATAATCATGTAACAAATTTATTTAGGACATGTCCCCATGTAAATGTTGACATCATGCCAACAACAACAATATCCGAAACAACAATATCCGAACAGCAGCACCAATAATATCTGCCTCTACTAAAATGTTCAGGCAATGTGAATGTTCACAGCCTAGACCAAAAGAACCAACAATATCTGTTTGAACTAAAATGTTCATTCAATGTGATTGTTCACATACTATAAGAACAGCACCAATAATGTTTGACTCTCCTAAAATGTTTAGGCAATGCCAATGTTCACAGCCTAGAGCGAAAGCACCAACAATATCTGATTGAACTAAAATGTTCAGGCAATGTGAATGTTCACAGCCTAGAACAACAGCACGAACAATATCTGACTCTACTAAATTTTGCCGGCAATGTGACTGTTGACAACATAGAACAACAGCACCAATAATATCTGGTTCTCCTACAATTATCAGGCAATGTGAATGTTCACAGCCAATAACAAAAGGACCAATAATTTCTGATTCTGCTAAAATTTGCAGGCAATGTGAATGTTCACATCTTTCATCAACAAGAACAACAACAGAATTGGCCAAACATTTTCAATCCACAAGAATGTTCAAAGCATAAAACAACAACACCATTACTACCTGATTAACAAAACATTTTAACTCAATGTGAATGTTCACATTTTTTATCAACTACAACAAAACAGAATTGGCCAAAACATTTTGAAACCGTGTGAATGTTCACAGCATTGAACAACAACCAGATAACATCAGCAATAATGTGATTATCAAACCATCTTCAATCAATGTGAATGTTCACATCTCTCAATAACAACGACTACAACAAAAACATTTTGGAATGTTCACAGTTGTGAACACAATGTAATGGCAACTGTAATGTTTTTTGGTGCAAAAATCAATAAAATTAAGGATTATGATGGAGGGATGCGAGATGAGGGTTAGATGATCGTGTTTTTGGGTAATGTAATTCTATAATTAAAACACTAGGAACGAACTTAAAAGTAGAAAAAAATAGTAGATTACAACGAAATTTAGATAAAACTAAGGTTCAATTTTGATTTCTTAAAATAGAAAATAAGGGTTACAAAAAATCTAAAGGTATTTTTGACAAATGTTTGACAATCCTGAAGTTAGGTTTTACAAACCAAAAATTCATCAGAAATGTTATAGAAATAAAAAAAAATAAAGTCAGAAAATATTGAAGAGTTTAGATCAATTTGAGATAAGAGTGTTGATGTGGAAAAGGAATAGGAAAGGAAAGGGAAATCTGGGAGTGTTGATGTGGAAAAGGAATAGGAAAGGAAAGGGAAATCTGGGTGTTGAGAGAAGAGTTGGGTGTTTTTACCTCAGGGTAAGGAGGGAGTGAAGGAGGTTTGCTGACCTCTTCGGACGCCATTGAAAGTTGCAGGGAGAGAGAGAGAGAGAGAGAGAGAGAGAGAGAGAGAGAGAGAGAGAGAGAAGAAAGCTTTCAAGTCGCCACAAATAAAGAGGGAATGTTTTGTTCAGGGATGTTTTGGTCTTTCTGTATGAAATGGACCTAATGGAATATTGTAAAACACTATGGGTTTTATGGAACAACACTCTTAGATAATGGATTTATTGAAAAAGCTCCCAACTTAAATATATATATATATATACATATATATAGCAGTGCTTTAGGGAAAAAAAAATGTGACTAAAGTTTTATTTTTAACCGCGGTAAACAACTGTCTCAATAGTCAATTTGTAAGAGCATTTTTCGTGACCGCTACAATAGAAAACGCTACTAAAAATTAGTATACCACGACTAAAACAAACTTTAGTAGCCTAAAACCTAAATTAATGCCGACCAATATTTTTTTGGTCGCCTATTGTAGCATATTTAGTGATTAAATTTTTTTTAGTCTCCAATAATTAATATACAGCTACTAAAAAAATTTAGTAACTAAAACCTTAAATAACGGTGACCAATGTAATTTTTAGTCGATTATTGTATAATTTTTAGTGACTAAATTCCATTAAGACGCCAAATTTGGTCGTCAAATGTGTAAATTGTTGTAATGAGCTCTGAAAGCTTTTGTGTGGAATTTATATATGTGCAATTTAGGGTTAGGGTTTTTTTTTTCTTTTTTTAGGATTTGTGAGTGAGAACAACAATTGAGATCGTAATGGGTCGAGTTGAGAGGCAAATGAATAGTTGGCTAGTTGCTTGCAGAGAAGACTAACTGTCATGACCCGAACCCGCCCCTATGGATTAAGGTCATAACTGGCCAGTAATCAAGGGATTACCTACGGCCTCAAACCAAAACAAAAGATATTCCATCAGAGTTAAGGGGCCAAACGGAAGCAAGCTTAAAAATTTTGTCCAATAAACTATGCTTACATGGCATATCAAAACATTTCACATACACTTAATAATAACTCACACCACATATCAGTAGTTAACATCTTGTATACCCAGGATCATTCAAACACATAGTCAGCCATGCCAAAAGCTTATACACATAAATGGTCTATCATGACCAATAGAAGTAGCAAAAGAAATACAAAAGATCATAAACAAAGCCTCTTGAGTGAGGCACTTGGGCTGACTTCACAAAACTCGGGTTCCTTTCTTAAATTCCACTAAGGTTGGGGTTGAACGTCCCTTTGCTCACCTACATACATATAGATAAGAGTGAGCTAACGCCCAGTGAATAATATCAAAATAAAGAGGTTAATGAATGAGGTTTGTTCATAAATCAATCATACTTATAATGTACACATTTGAACCACTATTCTCATTCACACCAGATTTATGAATCTCAACAAAGCAAAGCGACCTTGGGTCCAACACATCATATCCATATGCAAAACGACCTCAGGTCCAATTCTTATATAAAACAATACGACCTCGGGTTCATCTATACGAAACGACCTTTGGTCCAGCCAACTCTTTATTCAAAACGACCTTTGGTCCGATTCAAACATGTCAAACGGCCTCGGGCCCAATTCAAATATATCAGGCGTATCGAACGGCCTCGAGCCCATTCTCTTTATGTTCATATCCATGCGTATTTCATATTCATGATCATGATCATTTTCATTCAAACGGCCTTTGGCCCAACACGGTATTCAAACATATCGAATGACATATTCAAACGGCCTTTGGCCCATCTTTACATTCATGTATAACGGCCTTTGGCCCAATCGTTCATATCCGACGGCCTTTGGCCCAATCGTTCATGTCCAACGGCCTTTGGCCCAATCGTTCATGTCCGACGGCCTTTTGCCCAATCATTCATGTCCGACGGCCTTTGGCCCAATCATTCATGTCCGACGGCCTTTAGCCCAATCATTTATGTCCGACGGCCTTTGGCCCAATCATTCATGTCCCACGGCCTTTGGCCTAATTCAGATGTATCAAACATATCAACGGCAAATGGCCTTTGGCCCAATTCAGATATATCAAATATATCAAACGGCCTTATACAAAATTAGGCATATAGAATACTCATTCATATTTCAAATCAACAAATCCATGAAGCTTATACAAAAGTAGCATTCGGAAAGTAACATACTTGAAAATATCTTTACTAAGATATTACTCACAGTGTTCTGCCGGTGGATTTGCCCTTGAGCTCGACCCTACACATTGTATAACACATATGGGTCACAAACGATTCAATCCATTCTTAACTTATGCATTCCTCTTAGGCCTCTTTATTATCTTCTTAATCCATTTACAATGTTCAATGCATGCCTAAGAGTGCTCAAAAATGGAAGAGAATTGAAAATGAAACACAAAACATCTTTACAAACTTTCTGAAACAGGGCTCCCCACTCGAGCGTGGCTTTAGCCGCTCGAGCGAACCCATTGGGTCTGCAAAAATACTAGTTGCCTCATTTTTATGCTCGAGCGTGACTTCGGACGCTTGAGCTGAGAGTCAAACTACATGGCTCCCCGCTCGAGCGTGAATCTCCCCGCTCGAGTGGACGTCCATATCTGTAAAATTTCTGGGAACTAGCATTTCACACTCAAGCGGCGCTTTCCCCGCTCGAGCGAACACGCTGAATTCTGGGATTTCCAACAACCAGTTTGAGCTTCAAACTTGCATTCAAATTAACATAGCTTGCATTTTATAACCCATAACTCTCATATACAACTACTAACATGCTACAAACACCAATTTACTACATTATGAAGCTCAAATCTTATGAATCAATCACATGCAAACCCAAATTATACCAAACTTACTTCCAATACATTAAATTCATGCATTTAAACTTCATATCTTCATCAATCATGCATACATGTCAATTCTTGACTCCATTTCTATTTCAAATGGTACAAATGGTGCTCATAACCATGAAACTCAACAAAACTATGCTTGTATGTATGATTCAACACTCAATTTCTCATATTCAACTTCTTACATGTTTGATTATGCAATTTCATGGCAATTCTATGCATGCATGTGCATATAAACTTCAATTTCATCATAATCAACACCATTCATGTTCTTGATTACCATTTAACCTTGAATTCACAAAATTACAAACTCAAACTCATAAATTTACTCACCTAGGAGCTTCAATCTTCACAAATTCTTGCTAATTCTTGAGTGTAGCTTCCCAATCCACAGTCTTTGAGTCAAAATGCACAATTCTCCCTCTTTCTCTCTCTAGAATCGACACACTCTCTCTCTAGAGAGCAAATTCAGATTTTGAGCTCAAACATATGGTGAGTTTAAGTGTATAAGGGCCTATTTATAGGCTCATCTAATTAGACTTGATTAAGGCTAATTAATTGTACCCAATTCAATCAGTTTAATCTAATTATTTTGATCCAAACCAATTTCTAATTAAATTTCACCGTAAGCTATAAAAATTACGCCAACCACAATGGCATAATCAATTTCGGTTTCTGTGGCCAATAAGGCCTTCAATTTTCAGTTCAAAGCATAGATTCTAACAGATTTTCCTACGATGAACAGATACAAAGCCAAAACCACATATAATCATGCAATTAACACCCAAATTCGGATTAAGCACATAATTACAAACATAAGCATGATTAATTAACATAGTACAGGGCAGGGTTATCACAAGACTGACTGTTTTTTTATTATTATTTATTTGAAGAGAAGTCTGAAAGTTTAGGGATGAACGGGGAAAGAGGGGGGCGGGAGAGGGTGCGAAGGAAATTAGGGATTAAGTTTTTGCAACGAGTTTAAGAACTGTCGCTAATGAGCAAAAAATAAAATCTTTTGCAACAGACTAACAAAGGGCTCTGCAAAAAAAAAAAGGGTAACATACCGTCGCATATAATATCACTTTTTGCCACGGTCTTGAATTTTCCATCTCTAATAATGGTATTTAGTCAAGGCCTTTTTTGTGACAGTCAAATGCCGTCGCAAAAAAATTAATTTCGTGACCCTTTTTTTTGCGACTGTTTTCAAACTATTGCAAAAAGTTCGGTGTCTAAAGCCTCCTTTTCTAGTAGTGCATCTCCCTCTTGTCTTTGCTTACTTCTTTTAGTAGATGCGTCATATGGGATGAAGGACACACACGAAGTATGGAATGGGTTCTTTCTTGGTTTTTGGGTTTGAACCATTGGAGCTTTTTCTTTGCCTTTCACAGAGGTGACTGGTTTTTGTATGGGTAAAGGAGTAGGATCATCACATGGAAAGTAAAACATACTAAAGAACAAAGGTAATTAGTGTAACAAATTAATGAAAATATAAAGGCACGTCATAAGAATGAGGTGATAAACTTACTGATGGCTCTTTCTACTCATTCTCTATTGTCTAGATGAACATCCGAAAGACAAGTATCAAGTTCCTTCTGAGGGTTTGGATATGCCACTTTTTGTTATTGCCTTTTTAGCATATTTTGTCTTTTTTGTGGCTAATGTAGCCAGAAAGCCAAAGAAATCCACTTCCCAAATGAGGTTTGTATATTGTTTCATGTCCCCAACTGTTGGACCGTCAGTGTTTCTGCTTATGCTCTTGTCGACAGACAAATTAAATGTATGGTGCCAAGAGGACTTGTCTTCAACAATTGACAATTACAAAGTAAACAGCAGTAAATCATAGTGCGGACACAGTAATTCAAAGATGAAAGTACTACACCTTACAACAGTTTACAATGATACGAATTACAGAAGAACCTACTCTTTTCCTGACAAACCTACTCCTAAATTATGCAACAATTATAAACTTGTTTACTTGTGCTGTTGATAATGTTGTCCTATCTTGGTCCAATATGGTGTCTTTTATATCTATGTACTGTTTTTGTGGCCCATTATTACATGATCTCTCCTGCCATCCATCATAATTGCCACTGTAGCTACCCCCCCACTTTCAACCTTTAAACTATGCCAAATCTTTAACCTTCCTTGTCGAACAAACTTTCCACCATGCTACTGCGTGTCCTCATCATTCTGAGAAGAAAATCGACAAAGAATTGTCCAATTAACACAAGAACGATCCTTTGCAAGTAGCCCACTAGACCTAGTACACTTAGCCAATAATTGCTTCAGAGTTGCTTTCACCATTTTTTGCACATAACCACTCTTCTCATGCCATCTATCCCTTACATTGATGTCTTCATATTTCACTTTCACTCCATTATGTGTCATTCTTTCATTGGTCCACTTGTTGACAGGTTCATCAACACAAGTAGGTGCAAACAATTACATACCATATTCCGTAAGTAAACAAATGCCCACCCATGTACAGCTGAAGGACACATACCTCTCAACAAAACAGACATGTTAAAAAAGCATTTTTTTTTATGTTTCTAACATTAAGGTTATATTTAAGGAAAACAAAAACCAGAACTAGAGGAGGGTACTCACCGCTAGAGTGATAAAAAACCTACGGTTTTAGTCTGCTAAAAAAATAACTGCTGAGTACTTACCATTTTGTAATTTCAATGTTCATATTTGGATTTGTTTTCAATCCAAATCATATTAAAATTTTCGTTAAAATAAATCATTTGGAAAAAAGAGTATTTTACTCATTAAATTTAATGTAGGTAAACTTGTAAATATTTGAAATACCATTTTGATTGATTTTAATGACTAAAATACAATTTTGTTAATAGATTTCACGTAACCAAAATAGGCAACTTATTTATATTGAAAATAAATTATAAATTTCGAGTTTAAAATGATAATATTAAAAATTGAAACTTTTTTTTTTTCCGTAATTGATTAATATTTTAAGTGAAGTTATTATTTTTATGTTTTTGATTTCCCCATCACTTTGATAGTTAACATCAAATTTTTTTCACAACTCCTGTTGGTAATTTGTAATTCATATACAAATCGACATAGAGATTAAGTAAACGAGTTAATTGGGCTAATTGTCTAACTAATACCGAAGAATTCAATTGACACTTTGCTTAAATTAAAAATGCATGGGGTGGGATGTAATTTTGCAGAAGCATATGGACAAAATTCGTATTTTAAGCACAGCAGGAAATGTATTAGTAATTTACCCAAAAAAATTCATAAAAAAGTGATACAAAGCTAAACACATCACTAGTCGTCAACCACATCGCAACAACCCTTCAGTTACATCTAACCAATTATAGAAGACAACCCACAATAGGAAGCTTGGAATATAGACATAAGCCAATTTCCAACCCAAAAGAATACACACACAATAGATACACATATATATCTCACCTTCATGTACTTTTCACAATGACAAGTCACTGTCAACAAAATCATAAATCACTCTAAACAATAAGGGAAATTACTATATGTAGTTGTACATGTAGTAAGTGAACATAAATAGAGAAAATATAGTTTCTGACTGTCACAATCCAAAACACTTAGTACTTGATGTTCAAAAGTACATTGACATACAAATACTACAAATTACATAACACCAAAAACCACACCGATTAAAGTAATGGGGAACACCATAAACGACAACTTGTAACAGGTAGATCATTCACAACAACCATATCTATTTGGATGTGTTCCGTTCAATTCATTGACCACCACTTTTCATCAACATTGTGCCAATTCCCGTCCTTGTACATAAGCAATTATTTACACGATACATACAACAATCTGTGCAAAACGAAAACTACGTATATATGTACCATGTTGTTGGCAATGATGTGTTTTCAGTACCTAGTACTGTGTACCTAATAAATGAAGAGAATAAGTAAATCATACAATAACCTGATTGATCTCATCAATTATGATAGAATCATTTTTGCACACTTGTGCTTCGACATCACACTTGTGCTTCGACATTACCATATTGGCCCACTCCTTGCCTTGCATCAGGAGAAACTTCGAAAAATAGACGTCGTTGCTTAATGTGCAGTATACTTGGATCCACTGAGCTAATTTTATGGCGAATGGGTGATGGCTTTGCATTGTACACACGGTCAGTGATGTGGGTCGTATCCGCATCTAAGTTACTACCCACTATTTGGCTAAACCAGACCTTTGGACACGTTTGCTTAGTGTGGCCAATGCATTTGCAATTCCCACATTTTCTTGGTTTTTGAGACTTGGACGAGGCCCGTCTCGGGTTTCCTTTTGTCTTCACAACATTAGGATCTACTACTCCAAACTGTGGTGCGATTGAATGTTTCCCTTCATCCCCATCACCATCATTGCGATTCCTCATATATAGCTCCTTCATCTAGTTCGTCATCAGACAACATGCATCCCTAGCCTCTTTGAAACCTTCCATTGATTGCGAGGCATAGAAACACATTTCATTGTAAGAAGAAATCCCATAACGGACAGTCTGTGTTATAGTGCTATCAATTGAGGCTTCATGCCATTGTTGGCCATCCTTACTTGGATCCTTTGTCCATCTATACATCACACAAGTTAGGGGAATTTGAGTTAAATTTTTCGCTTTCATAACACATATCATGTGAGAGCAAGGTAGACTGAACGACTCATACTTCTTGCAAAAACATATCATTGCGACATCCACTGGATTTGTGTTACTATCCACGATATATCCTTCTCCTTGTACTTATGAATATAATAGCCTTTCTGACCATTCGGTAAAAAGAACACGTCATTCACACTTAACTTCCCTTTTTCTAAGATTTCATCACAGAACATCGTAAATATCTTCCGGGTGAATATTTGAGCTCCACGTCTCTCTATATCCCGCAATGGAGTAATCAATACCGAAAAAGTGTTATTTGTTTTGGCATCATCTCCAACCTCGTTATACCTTATCCTTGCAAGAGCCCGATTGTAGTGTCTAACAATTTCATATAGCTTCAATTTGTGTTGGATGAAAGGATTGAAATAAGCATTCATACTTCTAATATGTCTCCAATACCCAGCTGTTGTTCTGAAATCCATATTGTTCGACCATCCTCGTCCAAGCATCCTTAAACATTGCCCCATCCATTTCCATCTCCATGCATTGCTTAAAATCATGTGCGAAGCCACTTTTGTAAACATTTGACACAGCATTTTTCTCAAGATGCCAATTACACAATCGATGCCTTGCGTCTGGAAATACTCTTTTGATTGCCTCTCGCATCGCCTTATCCCCATCTGTAAGTACAGACACAAGTGCTTTATTGTCCATCACCTCTATAAATGTTTCCAAAACCCATGTGTATGTATCAATTTCTCATTAGCTAGCAAAACACATGCAAATATGGTGGTCGTGAAATGGTTAGTCACACCAGCCAACATAACAAAGGGTTTCTTGTACGCATTGGTTCGGTAAGTTGAGTTAAATAGCAACACCTCACCAAACTTTGCATAGTCAACCCACGATTTAGAATCTACCCATAAAAGATTTTGTAACTTGTTATCCTTACACACATCATACTTATAAAAAAAACGTGGGTCAAGATCAAGCTTTGCACATATGTAAACCAACGCACCCTACACATTACCATCATCAACTTCTGCTCTACGTTTGGCTTGAATATGGTTGTGTAGATGTGTACGGATGAAACCAACATTCTCATAAAGACCCGGATTGATTGACCATATAATTCATGATTTGTCTAGTCTTCACACCGACGTTGCGCATAGCTATTGCTTGAGCTTTGTCAACCCTGATGTGACCTCAGATACATCACATAGTGTTATTTCACCAATTCATGGTCTGCGATGAAGTGAGCCACAACATACTTTCCCCTTTCACCAGCCTTCGGATCGTACCGTATAAGAAATTGTGCTTTGCAACCTACTCTTGTTAGTGCCTTGGGAGCTCTTCTCTTCTCGGCAACACGGGCCAAGTATTTTAGTAATCTCTGACCTTCCCTTGAACACAACCATAGCCTACTAACAACCTTTCCATGTTTATTTGTGTTAAATCTGGATTTTCATATTCTAAATCCCTTCGCTTTAGCATACGCGTTGTATAAAGCTTCTCCATTCTTTATCGAATCAAAGGTTTGTTGGAGAATAACACGTTCAATTGAACCAACCATGTCAGTGGGATGAGCATCGTCAACCATTTCTTCTTTCACATCAGCTTGTCCATCTTCAACGTTGATGTTGGTTGCTTCTTCATTGCTTTGACCAACTTTGCTACCATGACAAGTAGTAAAAGAGAAAGGTTTCGGCCAAGTGTCATACTTGAAATGAATGTCATCTACTTCAATTGGAATGTCAGAATCGACACATTCACTTTTAACTTCAGCAGGGGCCATACTTTACAAGACATTAGTACAAATAATTACTTGACGAATGAAAAATCTAATCAATTTAGCTGATACCCATTTCAGTTTTTTCCCTAGTAAGTACAACATGTAGTTAAACAACCTAAATTGATGTTAATGCCTTTAGCCATGACTTATAAGTAGTTTAATTAATTAACCCCAAAAAAAATGGCATTTGAACATTAGAACCATTGTATGTAATACATCTAACAAATTATAACCAATATGTAAATAAAATGTAACCAATACATAACTAAAACTAATTGCTTAAGCAACTACATCCAATATGAAATTAAGATGCATTACAAAAAATACGTTACCCCACACAAAATAGGATCTACCTTCCTAAGGTCATTTCAAACATTACACTTATGAGAATCTCTTTAGCACTTAATAGAAAAGTAACTGACTACATTGTTTGAATTATTTGATATCTTTTGTTTTTGTTTGATGATGAATTTCATCTGATTTGTTTGCTGTATTCAGTTGTAAAGGAGTTTTTGTTGAATACTATTCATAAACATAATTTACATACATATATATATATACATTCGAGGGAATTACGTGTATGTGTCCAATAGATCCTCTTATAATTAATGGCATTTTTCCATCAAACATTGTTAAACAAATGTCAGTCATTATTAATTTTCAGCTACAGTTTTCAATTTTTCTCACCACAAATGTCACTAACTATAATTTTTATCAGCAGTTGATAAGAAATTATCACAAACATAATCACTACTTTCCAATTTGTACTGACAATTTGCAAAAAATTGTCTGACAACAATGTCCGCAATTGTAAGTTGTAGTTACAATTTATAAAAAACGTTACAACAAACAGTTACTAATTGAAACTTTTTTGCGACATTCAGAAAATCGTCAAAAAAATTGAGAGTTACCGACAATTTCAGTACGACTTACAAAATAATAACGAGTTTATGAGAATGAAGTCCAATTATTATGATCTACTGGTAGTTTACCCTATTTATTATACTTACGTGTTTGATGTTACAGATACCCAATATAAAAATACACAAACATGCACAATATCAGTGTCTACAACCCCCTGTTGGTACGATTTACTGATTTTTCACTTCTTCAACCTCATGCTACATTTGATGTATCGATGTCCACACTTTGGGTAAGGGCCCTCACTATTTATTGACAATACGGGTATCATATTGTCATTTTCATTTATTTTGTGATGCGCAATCTTGTGCATAAGTTTTTTCTTCTACAAAATCTTAGCCTATTGTGTTTCGTCCATGTAAATAGGTCTACAACAGATCGTATCCCCAATACATGGCTCCCAAGTATGTAAAAATTTCCTATATGCCTTATTTGTAAAAATTTCCTGATGAAGAAATGAAATGGCACACTCGCCAGTGCTCTCGCATCAATTACAAGATATTAACTACTAGCACACAAACAAATTGACACACCCTCCACTATCTTGCTATCAATTAAAAGAAAGCAAATAAATACATTTCGCACATCTGCCATTGCCCTACTATCAATCAAAAGAAAGCAGATAAATAAATTGAGACACCCCCTAATGTCGTGGTACCAATTACAAGAAAGCAAAAAAATACATTGGCACACCCGCCAATGCCCTGTTATAACTTACAAGAAAGTAAAGAAATCAAGTGGCACATCCACCAATGCTCTGCTATCAATTAAAAGAAATAAAATACAAGCAAATACATACATTGGCACACTCGTCAGTGCCCTGCTATAAATTAAAAGAAAGCAAAGAAATAAAGTGGCACACCCGCCAGTGCCCTACTATCAATTAAAAGAAATAAAACACAAGCAAATACATAAATTGGCACACCCACTAATGCCTTACTGTTAGTTACAAAGCAAAAAAAAAATGCACATAAATTAGCACGCCCATCAGTGCTACTACTATGCGGGAGGGACGTATACCTTTACTTCTAATTAAAGATGGTGCAAGTGAGGACCTGCTACAAAATAAAACAAAACATGAAAATGGGAGTTATACAATAAGACAATGCTTAAGGAAAGTTAATATTATAGGGAGAAAGGGTATAATATATGTACAGTGAATACCATTTCACATATATCCTTTCACTTTTACAAACCACATCAACAATAAAGAAGAAGAAACTTGTAATACTTTTGTTCAAATTAATAATAGCCATTACGTACATACTTACGTGAACATACCAAAACCAACTCTTTGACGAATAAAAAATAAAGAAACAAAAAGAGGTACAACAAACAATTGTCACAACAATTACAACGAAATATTAGGATCAGGGCATGGATCATTACATCTACGGATGTCAATGGCAAGTCAATGAAGGCCACAACATAAGCCAAGGCAATATACACATTGAACCTACAGGACAATATTCATTTGGTAAGTTCTTGGTGTTATTAAGACAAATGATACACCTAAAAAAATACAATGCCCAAACAGTACACAGTAATGTGTGCTACAAATCAATGCTACAAAGAAGCCTCTACTACCACCAATGAAATATCTCACAAAAAAAAAAAGTTCAAAATAGCAGCATAATTCCACAATTCAATTGGCAAGGAACCAAAATAATATCAGAAAATAGGAAATTAAATCACATTTGCCAAAGACCCGAACTCAGCTCTTTCGTAGACTCATCCATTGGAACTTTCGTGATTCTATGACAATCAAGTGCCCGAAAAGCCGGAAATAAGCACTCAAGCAACGAAATATAGGGCTAATATCACTCAACCCTCAACAGAAAAATGTCATATTAAAACTTTATGCAATAATTTAAAAACTATTAAGAACTCTATTTGGAAAAGGATAAATGCTTCAAGAATATAGGTAAAGACATTATTTTGTGGAGAGCATTTTCCATACATTTCCCTCTACATCATTTTTCAAGATATTTTTAGACCATTCACAGAAAAAAAATCCTAACAATTTCTGCTTCAATTTCTTAAAATTTTGTTTGCACATCCTATTGAAAACTAGTCTATAGACACTGCATTTCCATTGCCAAACCAAGTTTTGTAGCAAACATACATACAACACAAACCAAAAGTTTCACACCGGTCCACTCATAACTTACTCGCCCAAGTTCCAACTCTATGTTGATCACAAAATTCCATAACAACACTTTCAACTATTCCAACAGAAATCCAACCATCCTAAAATTCAAAGAAACATTCCACATATGAAACACATGTATTCTATACCATATACAAATATATATATATATATATATATATATGTATATATTAAATAACCATACCATACACACCCAACAATCTCACATTTTCTTCAAATATGGGAAAATATGTTTCACTTTCCACACTTTCCATTCTCACATTCAACAATGGTCATTCGCTCAATTAAATTCTACCAATCCACCATAACATGTAAAATCCCTAATCATTAAAAAGACATTCTTTTTTTAAAAGAACACATTTAAACCCATTAAGCAAGAAAATATATAAACCTACTTTTACAATTTACACCAACTACAGAATAATACAACAAATTAAACCCACTAACGAAGAATTGACACTGTCAATGCAAACACAAACAAATTAAACCAATTAAGGAAGAATTTTAGGCTGCTTAGTTTTTTGTTGAAATTTCAGGGTGGTTGGATTTCTGTTGGAATTTTAATATGGCTGGATTGTTTGTGCAAAGACAAACAATCAATTGAGAAAGAGAGAGGTTAGTTGTCGATGTAGGGGTTTCGGTTTGAGCGATTCGTACAGGGGTTAAAGTTACGATGAGGGTTTACTTGAGGGAAAATCGTTGAAATGAGGAGGGCAAATAGGGGGAGAGAGAGAGAGAAAGAGAGAGAGAGCTCCATACCTAATATCTAGTTGGAGGGGAGAGAACGCTTTCACTTCAACGATAGAACCCAACACAGCCTTGTAGTTCTATTGTTGCTAGAAATCAAGCGTTATACTGTTTCATACAGAGATTCATCAATGGAACCCACTAGGGGCTTAATGGAAATCAAGGGTTACACAGTGAAGTTTACACCAAATGAAGACAAGAAGAGAGAGAGACGGAATAGAGAGAGTGAGGGAAATGGGAGCCTTGTAGTTCTGTTGTTACTAGAAATCAAGCGTTATATTGTTCTCTACAGAGATTCATCAATGGAACCCAACAGAGGCTTGTCGCTATTAATGGAAATCAAGGGTTACACAGTGAAGCTTACACCAGATGAAGACAAAAAGAGAGAGACACGAAATATAGAGAGTAAGAGAAGTGGGATGCAAATAGGAGGATTAACTGGTTGCCCCGGTTTCAATTTTTTTACTACTAAACAATTCAATGGTCTTGATCAATTCTTGTAATCCAACGGCTAATAATTAGGTTGCATACGGTGTGCAACCTTAAGGGGTTTGCACACTTAAACATCTCCCATAATGCAATTATCAAGGCCTCTTTTTTGACTTTTCAAATCAACTATAGAAAGAAAAACGTCATTTTGATATGAACTACACATAATGCATTACGGAGAATTTGGATGAGTAATAAATAGCTTGACTCAACCTATTTTGACTTTTGAGGGTTTTGTTGTTGTTTTTGTTGTTGTTGGGCGCCAACCTAATCAAATTTCAACAATACTACAAATTCATCTTTTTTGTTTGTTGTTTGTGAAGAAGGTTCATTATTGATTGGTCTGTTTCTCTTTTATCTTCTGAGTTTGTTTCCAAGCTTTATCAAAATCAATCTCTGAACACACCATAAGGTGAATTTTTCTGGGATTACTAAGCTTCAGTTTTTTTTTTTTTTTTTTTTTTGCTATTATTTGAAGTTTGGCCCTCAATCTTGGCTTCTTCTTTTTTTTCTTTTTCTTTTTGAGCCAAGCTTGTATTGAAGTCGTGATTTTGATTTATTTATTTGTTTTTGTTGAGTAGACAGAGGACCATTCCCTATAATAGTTCCTGGTTGATCTAATTCATAAACTACAAAGCAATTTATCTTCCTTCAATATTCCAAACTAAGAAGTAAAACATTGTATTGTATATATTACCAAGTTAGAGAATTCAGCTGTAAGCTTTTATTCTTCTTTAGTCTGGAAGTCATTTATGCCATCTTTCTCCTACAATGGAGAGGTGTAGAAGTTCAAGTTTCAGTTGAGACATGAGCTCTCTCTCTCTCTCTCCCTCTCATGTTTTTTACTTTTTGTTAAAAAATGAATTGTTTCAACTCATGTTTTGCTCTGTGATTTTTTAAGGCAAATTACAGGGAAGTTCAATTCTGTACATTGCAGGACAAAACATCTCCTATAATGGTTTGCAACCATCTTTGAAAACTCAAGCTCTAGAAATGGTTTGCAATGTACTACTAGGAAGTGGGAAAGCAAAATGTTTTGTCCTGCAAAAATTGTTAGTGTAGGGATATATTTTCTGAGCACCAACACGTGGCCAAGGTGACTCCGACGTGTCAGCCGAGGTGCCACGTGTCCTGGTCATGACGCCGAGGTGATCTCGAATAGGCCGAGGTTATCTCCGAAGATATCGGAGTCCGGGATAAACGGATAAAGGACAAGAGTCCTAGAAAGAGAAAGGACCTCAGCCTGGATGAGGATAAAGCTCTTAGGGAGTTTATCTTTATCTATTGGAGAGTCCAGGATAAGCACTGAGCTGAAGTCCATTGAAGCTAGGCTTCTATTGAAACTAGGATTGAGTTGGCTATAAAAGAGAGGCACCCCCAATGGGTCTAAGGTACGCAATTTGTACTCAAGATAGTGAATTAAGTACTTTTGATATCTTTGAGAGATAACTGACTTGATCGTCGGAGTGCCTCCGGGTGGACGAACCACCGCTGGAATCTCTTCTTTCTATTACAAGTCATTCAGGCGCCATCTATTCTGCCAGTGCTCTCCAGTTGAATACTGAGTTGGCAGTGTGGTTAGAAATTCACTCACACAATTTGGCGCCGTCTGTGGGAAAGAAAGGAGAATAGATGGCCAACGACGGACAAAAAGAGAAGATTGGGGATGACACTCCTACTGGGAGTGGGAGACCTATTGACCTTGACATCGAAAGAGACAACTACAACGAAGAGACTCGTGATAAGAATCACGAAGGAAAGGACGTCGGCCAGGAGGGCGACGTACCGAAGAAATCAGACCAAAACGAGTACTACAACGAGGATAACCTTCAAGTATGGAAAAAAAGATGCCTACGGAGGAACGAAGAGATGAAGGGGATGGCGAATAAATTGACAGACCTACAATCGGTCGTCAATTTCATGATGCAAAACAACGTCATGCAGCTACCATTCCCGCTACAGGACACGCCGATTCCAGCGGCCAATGCCCGGGAGGGAGGGCAGAAAATAATCCCTGTAGCCCCACAGCACACCAGGAGCGAAAAACACTCTCACCGACCTTCAAGGGAGGTCGGGCGAGGAGAGTCGGAGAAGGGAAGAATCTCAAAGGACACACCGCCCCAAGAAGCAGATCCCAGAGAACATCGGCATGTTCAAAGGCAGGAGTTGTGCTTTGATGCGACCAATGGAGAAATATCGAAAGGGCTCACAACGAAGCTGAGAGTAGTGCACCTAAAAGATTGAAATCAGGAGATAGCCGAGCTCCTAGGCGGACCAAGGAGGACTTGAGAGATTACCTCAAAAGGAAGCAACAAAATGCCGAGGTAACTTCCCCTGTTAAGCCAAGAACACCATTCTCGGTGAAGTTGGACAAATTTGAGGCACCAAAAAGATTTAGTATGTCGAGGTTCCAGATATACGATGGTAAGTCGGACCCCAAATTTCACGTCGGATTATACCTGAACTCGATGGCACTGTACACTAGGAACGAGCCATTGCTCTGCAAGGTATTCCCCTCATCCTTCGGGGAGATTGCATCGAATTGGTTTCACAAATTGCCGAAGGGAAGTGTGAAGACCTGGGAAGGCCTGGCCGAGATGTTCGTGGCTAGGTTCGTGACAAACAAACTACAGCCATTAAGGGTAGAAGCCCTGATAGCCCTGAGGATCAGTGAGGATGAGGGCCTTAGGGCCTACGCAAAAAGGTATTATGAGGTGTTCAACCGAATACCCGAGTGTAACCAAGAGGTGGCGGTCATGTCTTTCAAGAACGGCCTAAAAGATGATTGTGCACTACGAAAGTCATTGGCAAAGACATTGCCAAAAAGCATGGAGGAGCTCATGGCCAGAATTGAGAAATATGCTAGAGCCGAGGAAGACACGCCAGGGACTAAGGCGACAAAGCAAGAGAAAGCTAACGGCTCCCCGAAGCGAGGCCGAGGTAATAACGGCTCCAACAAGCAAGAGGTAGGACTGAGGGTTGCACAGGCAGTCACAACTATATTCCGAATCCCAATTCACAAAGTCTTAGATAAAATCCGAACCCAACCCTATTTTAGAGCACCAGCAAGGGTACCAAGAGAGTTTACGGGAAGAAGCCTCGGTAAGCATTGTGCTTACCATAATGAAGATGGGCGTCTGACTCAGGGTTGCAGAGCCCTAAAGTCACACCTGGAAGACCTGACAAGGCATGGCCAGTTGAGGGACCTTGTAGATGAGGCCAGGACAAGGGAAGAGCAGGCAAGACTGCCTCAGGCACCAACAGCTCCACCTCTCCCAGCACAGCAACTGCAGGTAGGCGGACCTCGGGTAATTAATGTAATTCACTCGAAGGTCAACGAAAATGAAATGCGGGGGGAGACCCAGAAGGTAAAGCACTTGCAGCACGTGTACCAGGTCAGGGAGAAAAGACCTCGGGATGAGGAGTGCCAGGGACCAGTAGTGTCCTTTACTGAAGCAGACCTTGAGATGGTGCAGCATCCACATAACGATGCCTTAGTAGTATCCCTCCAGGTTAGGGAGTGCCAAGTGAAGCGCATCCTAATTGACTAAGGCAGCTCTTGTGACATCATGTATGTCAGTGTTACAAGGAGCTTGGCCTTTACCCAGACGATATGGAGCAGTCCAACAGCCTAATGGTCGGGTTCAACGGAACGCCGACGTGGCCACTGGGAGCAACAAGCCTAGAAGTGCAGGCTAGCACCAAGAGGGTGAAGACAGAATTCACCATAATCGACACACCATCCCCCTACAATGCTATACTAAGGAGGCCATGGTTGCATGCAATTGGGGCTGTTCCTTCAACATTACATCAGCTATTGCGGTTCTCAACAGAGCATGGAATAGAGGAGGTCAGAGGGGATCAGCTGCAGGCAAAGAACTGCTCCATGGCAGTAATGAAATCTACCTACAGTATACGAGAACCAGAAACAGTAGAGATCGAAGACAAGGACGTGGAAGTCCTAGATGACGTCGGCAAAGAGCCAGCCGAGAAGAGTGAAGAAGCTCTAAAGAAAATCCTCGTCCAGCAGGGAGATGAAGAACGCTTCTTTCTTCTCGGCTCGGGCTTAGCCGAAGAAGAGGAAAAATAGATGGAGGTTTTCTTGAGAGCAAACATCGAAGTGTTTGCCTGGACGCCTTATGAAATGCCAGGCATTGACCCCGAGATCACTTGCCATAAACTGAACAAAGACAAGTCGGCCAAACTTGTAATCCAACGGGCAAGAAGACTGACGTTGCTGTATGTTGAGGCAGTAGAAGAGGAAGTAGACAAACTTCTGGAGGCCAGAGCCATTAGAGAGGTAAATTACCCGACATGGCTATCGAATACAGTGGTAGTGAAGAAAAAGAATGGTAAATGGAGGGTCTACATGGACTTCACCAGCCTAAACAAGGCCTGTCCCAAAGACAGCTTTCCTCTACCCAAGATTGACCAACTGGTGGATGCCACTTCAGGGCATAGAAGGATGAGCTTCCTAGATACCTACAGGGGGTACCATCAAATAGCCATGTACCCCCCAGATGAGGAGAAGACTGCGTTTATCACCCCAAAAGGGCTGTATTGCTACAGAGTGATGCCTTTTGGGTTGAAAAACGCAGGAGCAACTTACCAGAGATTGGTAACCAAGATGTTCAGACACCTGATCGGCTGAACGGTGGAAGTTTACATCGATGACATGGTCGTAAAGACCAAGGAACCTGAAGGTCATCTGGCAGACCTAAAAGCAGTCTTTGATATCCTTAAAACATATCGGCTCCGACTCAATGCATCGAAGTGTGCATTTGGAGTTGGATCTGGTAAGGTCTTGGGATTCCTGGTGACCAGAAGGGGCATTAAGGCCAGCCCAGATCAGATCAAAGCCATCCTAGAACTGAAAAGCCCAACATCGGCGAAGTACAAATGTTGACTGGAAGGGCTGCAACCCTGAATAGGTTCATAAGCAGAAGTTCTGACAAATGCAAACCCTTTTTCAACTTAGTGAAGAAGGCCACAGACTTCTTATGGACAGAAGAATGCGAAGTCGCCCTGGCCGACTTGAAGAAGTATCTAACCACGGCTCCAGTTCTGTCAAACCCAGAACCTAGAGAGGAGCTGTTCCTATACTTAGCAGTTTCGGAACATGCGGTAAACGCAGTGGTAATTTGAGAAGAAAAAGGGGAATAAAGGGTTGTTTACTATGTAAGCAAAACCCTGGCTGATACAGAAACCAGGTATTTACCCTTGGAGAAGTTAACGATGGCCTTAGTAATGGCTTCAAAGAAGCTGAACCATTACTTTCAAGCCCACAAAATTGTGGTGCTAACTGAACATCCTTTGAAGTCCCTTTGCAGCAAGGAGATCTGACAGGCAGAATAGCCAGATGATCTGACAGGCAGAATAGCCAGATGGACAGTGCCTTGGGCCAATATGACCTGGAATACAGACCTAGAATAGCATCAAAAGCCAAGTCTTTGGCCGACTTTGTGGCCGAATTCACTCCCGGAGCCATCATACATCGGGCTCCGTTAGCCGAGGTGAACGATGTCACAAGCGAACAAAAAGGAGCCCAGCCGAAGGTACAGAACAAGGAAGGAAGAAAAACTCATGCCCTGCAGCATTTACAGATCGGCGACTCCTTTCGACTGTTTGTTGATGGGAGTTCAAACCGACAAGGAGCGGGGGCAGAAGTAGTACTGGATATCTCCAGATGGACAAAACTAGAACAATCCATTCGTTTGGGGTTCAAGGCCTCAACAATGAAGCAGAGTATGAAGCACTGATTGCAGGACTGAAACTGGCATTAGCAGTAGAAGCAGATGAGGTGATAGTCTTCTGTGACTCCCAGCTTATAGTCAACCAGACAACAAGCAAGTTCGCAACCCGAGATGAACGTATGTCGGCATACGCAAAGGAAGTCGGCAGGTTGGTGGCCTTGTTTCAGAATTGCCGACTACAGCAGGTTAGCCGGATGATAACAGCCACGCTGATGCCCTGGCCAACCTGGCTAGTGCAATACAACCTGGAAAGGCAAGGACAATAATGGTTGACTACTTGTCAGGCCCGAGCATCGAACCACTGACCACAGAGCGTAAAGCAATGTGTGTGGACATGGGACCAAGCTGAATGGATGCAATAGTGGCATTCCTAAAAGAAGGTAAATTGCCAGATGATCACACAGAGGCACACAAGATCAGATTGAAGTCGGCAAGATTCAGTCTGACAGCAGAGGGAAACATCTCTACAAAAGATCCTTCACTGGACCCCTTTTGAGGTGTGTACATCCTTTACAAGTTAAGATTTTCTATACGAAATACATGAAGGCATATGTGGAAGCCACGCTGGGGGTAGATCGCTTGCTCATAGGGCCATTACCCAAGGGTATTGGTGGCCCTACATGCAGAAAAATGCAGAAGCCTACGTCAAGAAATGTGAAAAGTGCCAAAGGTTTGCACCACTGATACACCAACCAGCAGCAAACCTGAACCCAGTATCCAGTCCTTGGCCGTTCGCCCAATGGGGCATGGATCTTATAGGAAAACTGCCCCAAGCAACTAGGCAAAGAAAGTACCTGCTGGTAGCAACAGATTACTTCACCAAGTGGATAGAAGCTGAACCCCTTGCCAAGATCCGAGACGTGGATGTGAAGAATTTCATATGGAAAAATATCATCACCAGGTTTGGGATCCCAAGAGCACTAATTGCAGACAATGGAACACAGTTTGACAGTAAGCTAATCAAGAGCTTCTGTGCAAAGTTCAAAATCAAGAATTATTTTTCCACCCCAAGTTTCCCTCAAAGCAATGGACAAGCAGAAGCATCCAACAAAGTCATCTTGGATGGGATTAAAAAGAGGCTGTAAACAGCAAAGGGAAAGTAGGTGGATGAACTGCCAAGTGTACTCTGAGCATATCGGACTACGCCTAGAAGATCAACTGGGGAATCCCCATTTGCCATGGCTTATGGCACAGAAGCAGTCATTCCTCTAGAAGTCGGCATCCCAGGGATCAGAACCCAGGGAGTAGAGAATGGGACTAATGATGTATTATTAGCCCGAGATCTGGATCTGCTAGAAGAAAGAAGGGAGAGAGCTGCAATTCAGCTGGCGGCATACCAGCAGCAGCTTGCCAGGGCTTATAATAAGAAGGTCAACCCAAGAGAGTTTCAAGTCGGTGACCTCGTCTTGAGAAAAGTCGTCGGCAACAAAAAGGATCCCAAAGAGGGCAAGCTTGGCCCGAATTGGGAGGGACCCTATAGAATCATCTCGGTATTAGACAATGGGGCATATCGGCTTGAAAATAGTGAAGGCAAAGAGTTTCCAAGGCCCTGGAATACTTGCAATTTGAAATTTTTTTACCATTAGATTTTCTTGTTCTTTGTTATTAGCCGAAGTAATAAATAAAGTGTTAGCTTGATTTTTCACACTTGTGACTGATAAGATAGTTAATGATGTTTCTGGAAACACATGCATAATGAGAATCCAAGTGGAACTTAAGTTCACATTAGGGGGCAGAAAGTTGGAAAATGGTTCCTAGAATATACAAGCTAAATCAGTCTAACACTTGTTGAAATTTGTGGAAAATTTACAAGTTGAATTAAGACCGCGATCATGTTTAACACTTGTTGAAATTTGTGAAAAATTTACAAGTTGAAGTTAGACCGAGATCATGTTTAACACTTGTTGAAATTTGTGAAAAATTTACAAGTTGAAGTTAAACCGAGATCATGTTTAACACTTGTTGAAATTTGTGAAAAATTTACAAGTTGAAGTTAGACCGAGATCATGTTTAACACTTATTGAAATTTGTGAAAAATTTACAAGTTGAAGTTAGACCGAGATCATGTTTAACACTTATTGAAATTTGTGAAAAATTTACAAGTTAAAGTTAAACCGCGATCATGTTTAACACTTGTTGAAATTTGTGAAAATTTACAAGTTGAAGTTAAACCGCGATCATGTTTAACACTTGTTGAAATTTGTGAAAAATTTACAAGTTGAAGTTAGACCGAGATCATGTTTTACACTTGTTGAAATTTGTGAAAAATTCACTTGTTGAAATTTGTGAAAAATTTACAAGTTGAAGTTAGACCGAGATC
Organism: Camellia japonica; assembly: GCA_030407325.1. Taxonomy (NCBI): domain Eukaryota; kingdom Viridiplantae; phylum Streptophyta; class Magnoliopsida; order Ericales; family Theaceae; genus Camellia; species Camellia japonica. The sequence continues at coordinate 124,433,387 of JAPPVO010000029.1, forward strand.
ATGTTTACACTTGTTGAAATTTGTAAAAAATTTACAAGTTGAAGTTAAAATGAGGTCATGTTTAACACTTGTTGAATTTGTGAAAAATTTACAAGTTGAAGTTGAACTAACACTTGTTGAAATTTGTGAAAAAATTTACAAGTTAAAGGTTATATTAAAATAAATACTTATGTACATGCCGATATAAACCGTCGGTGGGTATAACCGAGGTATTTCGTCCCGAGAAGATTACACGGTTAAGGTGTACATTGAAGATATACAAAATATTCTAAGAGTCATACAAGAACAGTAAAGGGAAGACAAACATACAAGTATTCAGAAGAAGAAGTTGTATTTACATTCAAAGATAGCATGTCGGCCACATAAAGAGCTTGCATTGATTCAAAAAAAAAAAAAAAAAAAGTACAAAGTACAGAAAAAGAAGGAGAACATCAAATTAAGACTCTTCGGCGGCACCGAATGGTTGAGTCTGCAGTTCGGAAGACTGCTGGGAAGACATCTCGGCGGCCTTCTCAGCCGCGAGCTTGGCATCTATTTCCTGAAGGGTTTGGTCGAGGCTCTTATCGGCGATAGGCGCGTCTGAGGTTGCCTTCTCAGGAGTAGCATCTTTTGGGACCTCCTCACCCTCCTCATCTTGAGTCAAGTCCAAGACTTGCTCATTTGGAGTAGGGGACTTGACCCCAGCAGCCTCCTTGGTCTTCCTCACCAACGCTTCCTCCTCAGACTCAGAATCGTCTTCAGATTGGCTTAGAGTAGGGGGGCATGGCAAGACAAGGATGTCGGCATTTCTGAGGGGGGAGTCCTCGGGGACGTTAAGCTTTTTTAGAGCAGCCATCCAACCAAGGGTGAAACCCTTGTTGCATGCCTACTTCACCTGACGCTTGTAGTCCGCCGTGACATCGGCCACCCCCTCAGCGTATGCCTTTTCGTCGGCGGCCTTGATCTCGGCCTCTTTGGTTGCCAAGGCATCTTGCAGTTCTTTCTAGGCCTCGGTCATCTTGGCCTCAGCCTCTTTCTTTTTGGGTGTGAGGACTTTAGTGATGGCCTCTGTAGCATCCGCTTTTTCCTCGGCCTCATCTTTAGCCTTAATGGCTTCCTCGGCCTGGTCTGACAAAGTCTTCATCTTGGCCTCAGTCTTCTTAGCGGCCCTTTGCAGACTAGCAACCTCCCTTATTTTGTCAGCCAACTCCTTCCTCATTTCGAAAGATTGCATCGAGAAGAAGTGGGCATGCTGGATCGCCTGAAAGAAAATGAACAAAACAAAAGTTAGTAAAATTCTCTGAGTATGAAGGGATAGAGAAAGAAAAATACCAAGTGTGAAAGACTTACTTGAACAGAATGCTGGAGCATCAGAGCGAAGTTCTCATACTGGCTCATCTCGGCATTACGATCAAGATCTCTAGGAAGGAGCAAAGCTGTACTAAGAGCAACGCCGACGTCAACGTCGTCGGCACTATCGCTGACTCTGACCGGCCTGTCTTCCAGAGTGATTTGGAGGGCCTAGGGGGAGTCAGACTTCATGGAGCCCGAAGCTGTTGCAGATTCGGACCTCGGCCTCTTTGACCGAGTTGATTGGGACGGTTCGGCCTCGACGGGTCTCTTCTCGCGGACGGAGGGGGTCTTCTCGCTCGAAGCCAACTTTGAAATTAGCAAGGTGTCCTCAGTATCAATCTGAGTCACCGTTGCCTTTGGCTAAGCCTTCTTTATTCTTTTGGGCTTTGGCACTGGTTGAGGCTGGGACCGCGCTGATTGAGCGTTAACGGTGTCGGGGATGTTGGCTAGAAGGTCTTCTGCGACTGCCTTCTTGGGACCCATCTCAGCAGGAATTACAGTTCTACGACGGCATTGGCGTTGAGATGGTGGGATCAGATATAGAGCCGAGGTTGACGGTTGCTCTGCTGGATCAGAGATCAATCCTTGGTTTGGCCGAGATGACGAGGCTGTTGGAGGAGTTGTGGCGGAAGGGGGAGAATTGTTTTTCTTCCTCTTTGGGACGTCGGGAAGCACCGACTTGTAGGTCGGGATGAAGTTCAGAAGCAAAGGAGCTCTCCGCTTGTGCACTGGCAGATCTAGTAGCTTCTTCAAGTCCTTACTGGGGAAGAAGAACTTACGAAAGCCCTTTGGTGGCTGGGGAAGAATTGCAAAAAAGAAGAGCACAGACGTTAGAACATACAAGAAGAATAAATTTCAAATTGCTTGAAAAGTAAGTCTGCAAAAAACTTGGCTCTTACCATTACCCTCTACAAAAACTGTTCGGCTGAGAGGGTAAAGGTGGAGGTCCTCATCTGGAGCGAACTCCCAGTTGCCCGAGACGATGAAATAATCGTCTCCAACACCCTTGTTTGAGTCTGGGAGGTCGGCAATAAGCTTGTACTCAGTGGACCTCGGCTTGAGGTAATAGACATGGCCTTTTTCGGATTTCAGGCGACACATGGTGTAGCAATATTGGATATCGGCTAAAGTCACCCTAGTGTTTTCTTGTTTGGCTAAAGCTATTATACCATTGATAACTCGGTAAGAGTTAATGGCAAGCTGTATCGGGTTCAATTTATAGTAATGGAGAACTTCTCGGAAAAGGGTGTCTAAAGGAAACCTGAGTCCACATTCTATAAAGGCCATAACAGGGAAAGGCATGAGGTTTTCATCGGGCATGATGGAGTCGTTTTCTCCGGCCAACCTCAGATGAACGTCGGCAGGAATGGAAAACTCCTGCCTAAAGTACTCTAACTAGTCGGGGTATCTACCCTATGTTTCCACATACCCATGACGTCGGCTTAATTTGAAGAATTGGATTTCAGAAAAAAGTGCTTTGGAGGGGCTTGAGGGACCTCGGCTGAGACCTAATAATATACTATGATCAGAATCTGTAGGGATTATGGGGGGAATTTGTTTCAATTTTTCCTAAAGTTTGTGGGTTCTATAAACAAATTCCCAAAACCTAGATCTATGGAAACAAAGATTGAATGCACGAATCTGGAAAAGACACAGAAAACAGGAAATAGGAACGTGTTTCAGAATCAAGAAAACAACGATGAACTATCAAGAACAGTGGCAAAAGTGAAATAAAATTGTGAGCAGTGTGTGTGTTCAAGACACGAAATGGGCAAAAGCAAAGTCATGAAATAAACATGCTCAGATACGTGATTCATAAGTCAAGAACTTGAACAAAACGACAATGGCAACAAATAATAAGGTAAAACTTTTTCAAGAACTGAAACCAGGAGGAACAGTGGCTTACCAGAAAAAGTGAGGCCGGTGTGAGGATCGCCGAAGTCAGACAACGGTTGCAAAAGCGACAGAGTGGTGAAAATCACGCCGGAGGTGGTGAATGGAGCAAGTTGCAGAGCTAGGAAAGCTTGAACAAATAGCAGATCTTGGAGAAAAAGCTAGAGAGAGAAAAAGCTTCAGAAACGATGGTGAAAAGTGAAAAGACGAGGGGAGGAAGGAAGTTTTTGTTGAAACACAAAAACGGCGGCAAAAAAGATATTAATGTGCCTAAAACGACGTATGTGCCAGACGGCGTACACAAGAGCAATTCGACTTAGTAGCGCGTGTCGGGTACGGCCTAAAGAGAGAGAAACGCGTGGCAAGAACGGTTGAGTAGTCATGCGTGACAGCTCATACACGTGTTAAAGCTCTTGGAATTCTTAATTTCAAGAAGCAATACCTCGGCCTGGAGGATGATCTCGGCTGAGAAATTTGAACAACCCTGGTTAGTGGTTCTGAGGCATTGATGGAAGCAGGCTATAGGACTTGGCCATACTGAGCCGCCGAGTTATTACTTCGGCAATGAATAAAGAAGCGAGCTTAGCCGATGTTCTAGAAGGAAGTACTGGTATAGGTTCCATCACCTCAGGATGCCGAGGTAATAGAACCTAGGAGGCAGTTGTGGGGATATATTTTCTGAGCACCAACACGAGGCCAAGGTGACGCCGACGTGTCAGCCGAGGTGCCACGTGTCCTGGTCATGACGCCGAGGTGATCTCAGATAGGCCGAGGTTATCTCTGAAGATATCGGAGTCCAGGGTAAACGGATAAGGGACAAGAGTCCTAGAAAGAGGAAGGACCTCAGCCTGGATGAGGATAAAGCTCTTAGGGAGTTTATCTTTATCTATTGGAGAGTCCAGGATAAGCACTGAGCTAAAGTCCATTGAAGCTAGGCTTCTATTGGGACTAGGATTGAGTTGGCTATAAAAGAGAGACACCCCCAATGGGTCTAAGGTACACAATTTATACTCAGGATAGTGAATTAAGTATTTTTAATATCTTTGAGAGATAACTGACTTGATCGTCGGAGTGCCCCCGAGTGGACGAACCACCGCCGGAATCTCTTCTTTCTGTTACAGGTCATTCAGGCGCCATCTATTCTGCCAGTGCTCTCCAGTTGAATACTGAGTTGGCAGTGTGGTCAGAAATTCACTCACACAGTTAGTATATTGCTGGAAATGTCTGAAAAATGTTATCCAATTCTTTTTCACTTTATTAAAATGCAGCAAGTAGCAACATAACTATATTATCAATACACAAGAGTAAAATAAAATCAGAGGTTTTGTGGGTTTATATAGGTGTTATACAGTTCCAATCGCTATTATAGACCTTATTCATATTTGTGTTTCAAATCATCCACCTACCTTAAATTTACAAACAAAATCAGAGCAAAAATTCTTGAATAACATAAATGTTGGTCCATTTTTACTATTATCTATTAAGCACAATCATTCTTTTGTCAGTGATTCAAGATTGACTTTGAGTTAAATATGAAGTCAATTTGCAAATATTAGTATAATTTGCTTTCTCTTGCTTTTGAATGACAGTCTCTCAATTGGTATTGAAGTTTTGTTCAGGATTTTTCAACTACAATCCTCTGCAACTTCTATATTTGTAGGAACTAACCACACCATTTCTTAGTTTTAAATTTTGAAATTGTAAAGAATTTCAGGAAAGCAGCTGGAAAATTCAAGCCTAATGCAAACTTGAGGATAGAGGAATTGAGCAATCAAAGATGATATAAAGACTGAATTGAGTAGTGCAGAGCAGCGATCAAGGAAAAGAAGAAAAAAAGTAGTTCAAGACTAGCTCGAAAATGTGCGAATGTTAAAAGGTGATGTGCGAACTTTGCAAGACAAGAGCAAGAAGTAGTAGGATGGAAGAATGTCTTCTCATGTGTACAATTGGGTAAGCTTGTTGTGGAGAAGATTCAAGAGGTGGTAGAACTGCAGGAAAATGGTAGATTTTCTAATGGTTTGCTGATTGATGCACTTCCAACTAGTGGACGATTTATACCGACAATGGGATCTTTTGGTGAAAACACAAGTGCAAGGAACATGGAGAAGGTTTGGAAATATTTGATGGATGATGAGGTTAGAAGGATTGGCATTTTTGGAATGAGGGGAATCGGCAAAACAACCATCATGCATCACATTAACAATGAACTCTTGAATGAAGCTTGTAACTTTGATGATGTTATTTGGGTCACAGTATCTAAAGCATTCAACATTAGAAATCTACAGAGGCAGATAGCCAAGGCACTGAATCTTGATTTGTCAAGTTATGTGGATGAAACAAAAAGAGCATCAGAATTGTATACAATGCTTTTCCAAAACAAAAGGTATGTGCTCATATTAGATGATCTGTGGAAAACATTTCCTCTAGATAAGGTGGGTATTCCAGAACCATCCATATCTAATGGATGTAAACTAGTGTCAACTACACGATCGTTAGAAGTGTGTAGGAAGATGGAGTACAGAGCTGTCAAAGTGGAGCTTCTCACAGAAGATGAAGCACTGAATCTATTTATGAGCAAGGTTGAAGAACATTAGATAGTTCTTACTCCAAAAGTGAAAGAAATTGCAACAAAAGTTGCCAAAGAATGTGCACATCTGCCTGTTGCAATCACTATTATAGCTGGCAGTACGAGGGGAGTAAATGACACTCGCTAGTGGAGAAATGTATTAAATGAATTGACCAGTTCAACAAAATAGATCGGGACCATGAAAGTGTGATGTTCGAGCAACTAAAATTTAGTTATAGTCGCCTAAATGAAGAAAAGCTCTAACATGTATTGTGCATTGTATCCAAAAGACGATATCATCCCTAGGGAAGAGCTGATAGAATATTGGATTGCCGATGGACTAATAGCTGAGGTAAACAGTATAAAAGCAATGTTTGACAAAGGTCAGGCTATATTAAATAAATTCATAAATACTTGCTTGTTGTAGAGTCTTACCAACATACATAAGGAAGAATTCATGAGCTTGCATGATTTGATAAGAGACATGGCTCTCAAAATAACATTAACTAGTTCTCCATTCATGGCAAAAGCTGGTAAGGGATTAGAAAGAGTACCATACAAAGATTGATATGAGGATCTTGACAGGGTTTCGTTAATGTACAACAAGATAGAAGAACTTCCTTTTAGACCACCCATTTGCCCTCGGCTCACCACCTTATTACTGGGATATAACCGAATATTATGAATTCCAGATTCTTTCTTTGCGCATATGCATGTATTGGATTTGTTCGATACCCACATAGAGTCTCTACCAGATTCCATCTCCAAGTTAGTGAATTTGCATACACTGTTACTAAAGGATTGCGTAAGACTGAAGTATGTGCCATCACTAGAGAAACTAAAGGCATTGAAAGAGTTAAAACTGAAAAGAAGTCAGATTGAAGAAGTACCCCAAGGTATAAAAGAATTAGTTAACCTTAGAAATCTCGACCTCTCCTAGAATAACAATCTGCAAACATTTCCTTGCTGGAAGTTATGCAAACTGTCCCAACTCCAGTGCCTTGGAATTGATGCAACAAGAGCAAAAGTGTCAGCAAAAGATCTCTTATGCTTGAGGCAATTAAAAGTTTTCCGTGCTCACTTACTGAATGTGCAAGAGCTTACTAGTTATGTGACATCTCAACAATGTCAAAGCTTGGAAAAGTACCGCCTTATAGTGGGAAATGATTTAGAATATGCCACCAGCACTATGGGAAATGAAGTTCATGTTAATGTTGAGTCTGAACTTTTTGAAAGTGGAATAGATTTGCTAGTGCTCCCTAGAAACATAGCCTTCTTTGAGATTAAAAAATGCCACAATTTCATTAGTTTATCAGATATTTTGTCATTGAGGGATGCTAGATATTTAAGAACATGTCATCTCTGATACTGTAATAGGATAGAATCCATCTTCTCGTCATCATCCTTCTTAAAAGACTGTCAAATCCCACTAAGAACTATTGAGTCATTATTATTTCTTGAATTACCCAATTTTAGGGCATTCTTTGACGGAGTTGTTCCTCCATACAGTCTTTCGTTTAACCTTAATAAATTGTACTTCTGTAGGCGTTCCAGTATTAGGAATATTTTCCTTGCTTAGTTGTTGTAGAACTTCCCAAACCTTGAGCAACTTGAAGTGTCTTATTGTAACATGTGGAGGACATAATAGTAAAAGTAGAGATGAGCGATCAGGGTCATCATCAAGAGGATAACAACACAGTCACACTCCAAAATTTCAAGAGATTACAACTGTCAAGTCTACCAAGACTGAGGAGCATATATGAGGGCATAGTGGTCTCTAAATCAATAAGTGTCACACATTAAGGAGACTACCTGTCACGACCCAAACCCGCCTCTATGGGTTTAGCACCGTAACCGGCCAGTAATCCGAGATTACCGAAGGCCTGCTTAACAGTAAGACAGTAATACAGAGTACAGGGGCTGGCGGAAGCCAAAACAGTAATACAAAGATGTCCAATGAGCTGTGACAGTCTGAATGCAAAAAGACTTTTCAAAACATATTCACATTCGAAACGAAACAGTATGTACATACATCATATTCAGATATTTAGGTTAGGGACCAGATCCCCACCATAACAGTACAGGTACAGTCTATACAGTATTACAAAAACAGATACAAAAAGGGAAAAATCTAAAACACTCCCAAAAGCCCTAGCTTGAAGGACTTGGAACCTCTCAGTGAGGCACAGTGGTTGGCTTTGACAAAACGGGAGCTTAGCCTGACGCTCCTAGCAACGGTCCGGTGCCTGTACACCTACATATATATATGAGCAGTGAGCTAAAACCCAGTGAATAACATATGCGTAAAGAGGTTAAGAATGAATGTCCTTTCAGTATTGAAAATAGTCATTTATCAGTATATCAGTAATTCAATTTGTGGCTCATACTTCATGCCATAACAGTCATTCAGAAACTATAATAATCATATGTGGTACATCCAATAGCAAAACAGTACAGTAGGTCTTAACAGACCGAGCAGTCAGTTGATGGCCATCATATCAGTAAACAGTAGTGGTTCCAAACATGGGAACCGACAGAGATCTCTATGACAGTAGCAGTACAGTACAGTACAGTACAGTAACAGTAAATTGCTATGGATGCCACGAATACAGTTCATAAATAGGACAAACATTCATTCAGTAAGAAATATCATTCGAGAAAGCAGTACAGTTGTTCATTCAGAAATATTCATGATTGAACATATCTTTACAACATTGTTACTAACAGAGCACTGGGCTATAAGCAGCTAGAGCGTCCTCGGATGCCAACCCTACACAGTTACAGAACGAACACACACTAAGCTACACAGTTGGGAAATAACAACTTAATCCCTAATTTGCCTCGGTGTGGTTCTACATCAATATCCTTCTTAAGATGCCTTAAACATGCCCTAGGAATGCCTAGGATGGAAAGAGGATGCAAGGATGCACTTTTAAACACTTTACAAAATTTTCAGAAAATAGGGGTCACGCTCGAGCGTGGCTTTCTACGCTCGAGCGGACATGCAGACAAAGGATCCCAGCTCGAGCGTCACTTTCTTCACCCGAGTGGACTGTTAAACATGGCAAAAGTACTAGATGCATGAAATTCACGCTCGACGGGCGCTCGACCCCCGCTCGAGCGTGAGGCACATGGCCTCGCTCAAGCGTGCATTCCCTCGCTCGAGCGGACTGTAAAACACATGAAAGTACTGGATACACGCATTTACCGCTCGAGCGTCACTTTCTCCGCTCGAGCGGGCTGCATGAATTCAGTGTGTACACTCGAGCGTGGAGTTCCCCGCTCGAGCGTGAGCCTAAAATCTGGAATTTTTATATTTGAACCTCAAGCTCAAAACCAACTTTTAAGACATCAAATACGATCCTCTTGGGCTAATTTTCTGGAAAACACTTCAAAACCCATAATATTACATGTTTCAAAGATCAATTTGAGAAATCAAAGCCCAAAGGTAGTTCAATTAAACACCATTTCAAATAAACTTCAAGAACACAAAGTGTATGAAACATGCATGTGTTCAAAGCTTCAAATACATGACCAAAAGAGTCAATTCTTTCAAAAACATGATGAATTCATGAACTATAATCAAGATATGAGCATGCATGTAACAATTTCCATGAAAACAACCTCAAAACTCACAAATGTGTACATGCATGCATGATTAAGCTTCAATTCAACATGCTAGAACCAATTCAAGACCTTAAAACTCTAAACTTCCATAAACCATGCAACATGTGACTTAATTTAACAATCAAGAAGATGATTCTCCTACCTTATGCCTTCAATTCAAAGTATTGGAGTCTAATGTTGCAAATCTTCTACAATTTCTTCCAAATTCCAAGCCAAAATCTTGTTGAATCACACTAACTCCTATATCTCTCTCTCTAGTCGGTTTGTCTCAAGGAATGGATGAGAAAGAGATATGAATTAAGTCTCAAATGTTTTATGAGATGGCCCACTAACATGGCATTTTGGTAAATAAGTCCAACTAATGCAATACACATTATTTAATCTAATTTAATCATACCAAATCAGATTTCAATTAAATTTATCATAAAATCACGTAAATTCCAATTAGTATGAAACATTAATCAATTTCAGATTCGGCTGCCGATAAGGCCTTCAATTTGCAGTTTAAAACATAAAACATGAACAAATCATTTAACGGTCAACAGATAGAAATGCATTTAAACTAATACACTAAATCAATCAGTTCAGAATTTCAGTCAATCAGTCAGTTAACATGCTTAATCATAGATTAGCACTAATCAGTGGTAAGGGTTGTCACACTACCTCTTTCTTTGCACATGGATCATGGGCAAGCATCAGCACCACCTGCTCTTCAGTACATTTGGGGTGACAATGAATGGTGGGAATCTCTAGATTGGGATGATTCTTATGATCCACTCTTCAGCCTTTGCTTTGTTCTCCCTTAAATACTACGGTAAATATCATTATATCGTATCAGAATAAAAATATGTCGCTTCCTAGATGTGGCAGAAGCCATAAGACATCTGCATGAACTATTTATGGCACAGTAGTTTCAAATAGGTTGGATCTCATATTGTCACTTGCTTAAATATTTTTGGATATGGAAAAATAATAGTAAATGCATACTAGGTTACAAGTTATCAACAAGGGCGAGTTTCCCTGTTAATGGTTCAATTTGTATATACACTACTAGAAAAAATACCTTTTGCGACCGCCACAAGCCGTTGCAAATAATAAAAATACAGTCACAAAAGACCTTTTGCAACGGCTCATGCGACTGCAAATAGGGGACGCAAATGAGGAGGTGGCAAATACTTTTTGTGACGGCAAAGCAATGGTCGCAAGTTATTTGTGACTACCAAAATTACTTTTTGCGAGAGTTATTTTGCAGTCGCAAAAAAAAAAAAAACACTTTTAGTAACCATTTTTGCTACTGTCGTAAATAATTATTTATTGGGCAAATTACACAAATAGTCCCTATAGTTTGGGGCTTGTGTCACTTTGGTCCCTGACTTTTCAATTGTGACACATTTGACCCTGAATTTTGAATCTTGTTTCAAATAAGGACAATTGAATATATAATTAGATTTTTCAAGGGTAAAATTGTCAATTTGATAAAATATAAACTAATTTAACAAAAATAAATGTCAAACAAATATTTTTGAATTTTTAAAAATTATTTTTACCTACTAAAAATAAAATTATGTAAAATTGATAAATCTTTTGGACATTTATTTATTTTTTTACCAAATTAATTTTTATTATGTGTTTGGATGATGATCATGTAAAATTAATTTTAAAAAATTAATCATGTAATTTTTATTAATTTTAAATAATTTTATCATTGGTGGATAAAAATAATTTTAAAAATATTAAAAATATTTTTTTGACATTTATTTTTGTCAAATTAATTTATATTTTATCAAATTGACGATTTTATCCTTGAAAAATCTAATAATATTTTCAATTGTCCTTATTTGGAACAAGATTCAAACTTCAGGGTCAAATGTGTCACAATTGAAAAGTCAAGGACCAAAGTGACACAAGTCCCAAACTATAGGGACTATTAGTGTAATTAACCCTTATTTATTATAAAAACCATATATACGATTGCTACAAAAAAAAAAAAAATCAATTGCAAGCATCTAACAATTTTTTTAATGAAAAATAACAAAATTAACAAATTAATTAAATTTATAATAGAAATATTAACCTATATTCACACACACACACACACACATATAAGTGTGCAAACAAAATATAAACTTTCAAACATGCAAAACAAATATCCATCAATCATCCTTAAAATACAATGTACTAAAAGATTCAAGTCTTCATAAAAAAAAAAAAAAAAAAAAAGAAAAAAAAGAGCAATATAATCTTGGTTTGGCTCTCAACATCACCTGCTCGATCATATCAACTACTCCGTCAACAAAACCAACAAAAACACATATCAAACTTGACTTGAAAAATTAATGCACTGTAATGTGTTAGTTTAACTTGAAATAATCAAATAAAACTATTTCAAAAGAAATTGTCAAAAGGAAAAAAGAGGTCATTCTCTAAATTCTTTTGCTTGGAGTAAATTACAAAAATATAGATGCCAATTCATAATTTGCACAAATAAATAGACAAGAAAATGGTCACCCAATCCAATCAGACTAATGAATAAACTAAAAAAATTGAAAAATGAATATAATTAACATAATCTCTATCCTAGTATAGGTTAATACCAGAAGGAAGCAACAAGAAGAAATTTGACTTCACTATTTAGAAGTTCGTTATCACTAACTATCTAGTGACATCGAGTTAACTATTGCAAATAGAGAACTATTGCTACATTTTATCTGAAATCCAGCAGCTAATCAATTTGAAAATAGAACTCATCCTACAACCTCCTTCCATCCTTTTTGAGTTTTAAATCCTAAACCCATTAGCCTTCCACAAACAAAACCATTTATTTATTTTTATTTTTCTGGTAAAAGCTTCATTAGGCATCAACACTCAAATTGGAAACACAACTTTTCCTCATAAATATAGGTGTCACTTTATGACTAAACTCTCTAACACCATTGGTTGATCATAGTCCTTCAAGTTTCACGTTCTATTAAGATGATTACTTAAAAATTCATGTTCTGGTCTAAAGAAAGGCAGCCTTTTCTAATTGAATCAGTTAGACCGTGTTCAAATCTCACACATAATGTATTGTGTGTTCAATGCATGCAGAATGTAGATAACATAGCAGAATTAGATTTTTTTTCACTTAAGTGAATCACAAAATTCAAACATTATCTAATTATTACAAACATAAGAAAATTATTAAAGGCATTGTTCCAAATTTTAATCATTTTTCATCATGATGGCTGTATTTTCTTGATTATTCTAGTCTATAGATTTCCATTTTCATGGAGCATACAAACAGAGCATACAAACAAGTTCTTAGTCCATTTGGGTTTCATAGTGAGTTAGTGGCTACTGGTTGGGCTCTAGTTTTTATATAATTAATCAATCAGCATGTTGGAATATTCTGTGAATGCATCACAATCTCATGAAAAGAAAATACAAAAATAATAATGCAAGCAGCTACAATTGAAAGTTATATAGAATTATACAATCAATTCCAGTAGTACTAAATTTAAATTTCTTCTCCGAGCTTTGCCACATCATTTTTGTAAAGATTTTTGTATGAATTTTAACAAATCAAGGCTCAAAGAGCATAAATCCCTTATTATCAATCATCTATCTAAAGCACCAAACACCTAACCTAGAATTTAATATTTCATCATCTATACACGATTATGAACATAAATTGAACTTTAGCAGTAAAGTTTACCTTGCAAAAGAAATGGTGGCAACACTAGTTTGGCCTGCTGAGTGTGCAAAAGATGCTAGGGTTTCAGCTTGAATTTCGATTTAATGTTTACCGCAAAACTTAGAACTTGAACTCAAAGTCTGCAAACATAAGGATGCACAGAGAGATCATAAATGATCCAAAATCATAGATAGAATATGAGAAAGCTAGATAAGTATTTATAAGTAGATTAAGAGACCGAGAGATAGAGAGAAGCAAATCGATAGAGATTGAAGCAACCAAATATAAATATTCAAAATCACATTTTCCATTTTTTCCCTTCAATTTTTGAGCAAGCAAACAAATTAATAGAGAGATTGAAGCAACAAATATCAAAAAAGTGCCAACACATCCAGAAATTAGTCCAACATATCATCACAAACTTCCACTCAATCACATATAATACGTACCAAATCACTCCAAAATCTATACTCAGGCATTTGAAATACAAATAAATAAGAGAAGAATTTAATTAAATCAAAGCAATTTAATCAAATAGCAAGAGTTCAAACTCATTCAAATTGATTTCACACATAGGGCCAGAGTATCCGAGGGGAGAGAGTGTTCGCAGATAGACTTTTTCACATTTACCCATTCATCCTCCTCAGAGCCAAACCCACTAAATCTTACCCGAACCTCTTGAAATAAATGAAAAACATATCAAAATTAAAAATAGGGAAAGCGGAAAAAAATTTAAGGTCATGGGTATTGTCAAAGCAATGTACAATAAAATGTGTTGATTGATATTAATGGTTTAAATTTCAACTGTTTCCACAAAATTATGATTATCACTCAAAAAAAAAAGTCAAACCCCATTAAAGAAATTCAATTCCTGGAACAAGCCTCCAAAACTAAATTGCTATTCATATTCTGGAAGTGCCGCACATGGTAAAATGGGAAGGCAGACAATATTAACAATACAATAGCACCATCCCTTTTTAACAGAACACAAATATTGCACAATATATTCACTAACGTCTGATCATACCTGCAAAGCAAAAGAAAAAGGAATTAACAATATTCACTAATGTCTAATCTTTTCATTCTTCTCTTTCTCACCTAGGTTACCAAATGGACTGTTAAAGTTATCAAGACCACATGAGAACAAGCTTGCCTAAACTTAGTTGAAGCCTTAATGCTAACCCATAATTGCTTTACCCCACCAAATGTGAAACCAATAGCACTAAAGCAACCCATTCAAATAAATAGTTCATTGTGTTTCCCATTCACCAAACTGAACACACAATCTAAAGGAGTGATAAGCAAACACTTACCGTTGGGTATGACCGCTTAGAATGTGATTGCCACCAAGCCTTTAAGATAGAGGTGGTATCACCAGGGAGTTTTCTAGCCCTTCTCTTTTGTAAAATTTCCTCCCCATTGTCCACAAGTTTGTCCTTGTAACCCTATATTTAAAATAAAAAAATTTAAAAAAAAAAAAAGAAAAGGAAAAGAAAAGAATGTTAGTGACACTAAAAATGTACAAAACACAACACAACCAAATATTTAGTCCCAGACCAATTTCAATTCATGCTTTAGCTCTTGCCTTAACGTTCCATCAAGGATCTCTCACTCTTTGTTGGGATAAGAGGATCAAATCCCATGGTGTCAGGTCCATCAAACATCATCATCAAAAATTGTTGCTCCGGTGCCTTCTCTAGAGAAACACCTATTCATGTAGCACGTTAAAGTAGAATTTGCTTTAGTATTTTATGATTTAGCCAATGCATAGAGTTTAACATGATAAACCCAATTCTCTAGGGTCATATTTGTTTGGGTGGACATGAGCTTGGGATTGGACTAATAGTTCAATAAAATTATTAATTCGATATTTGATTAAACAATTGAAGTACGGACTAATTATTTTAAACTTGACTATTAGTTAAGATAGGATACATAATCCAACGGATTCATAGTCCTAGGACTATTAGTCATGGGAATGCTAATCCAGTCCGCCCAAACAAACATGGCAGCAATGGTTTATCCACAAAATACACAAGGGTAAATTACATGGACACCCCCTAAGGTTTATGTTTATTACAGTTCCCCCCTCACATTTTGAAAATTACATCCCTCTTCCTAAGATTTAAAATTTTATTATAGATTGCTCCCTCCAGCAATTTAATTTTTTTAAATACTAATTTTTCCCTCATTGGGTAAATTACATTGACACCCCTCACATTTTAGAAATTATAATCCCCCCCCAAGGTTTAAAGTAGCATTACCAATTGCCCCCTTGGTTAATTGGAAAAAAATTATTTGAAAAAAAATTAATTGAAAAAAAAATTTGTTAATCAAATTTTTAAATTTCTGTTTAAAAATCAACGTAAGATAAAATTACACTGACACCCCTTGAGGTTTATGTTTATTACACTCGAAAGATAAAAATTATATAAAAATGATAATTATTTTTTATTTTTTATTTCTTAACCAAATTAATTTTAATTTTAAAAAAAAAAAAAACTAAAAATCAAACCATACATAGCCTAAGAATCTTTTGATAAGTCATTTCTTATGTTGGTAACTTATTTAATTATTTGTTAATTTTACGACATTTTTACCATCTTAGGCCTGTTTCGTAACCATTTCGTTTTCAATTTTCAATTTATATTTACAAAAATTTAAAAAACTGTCATAAAAACTTGTTTGATAATTTTTTTTGGTTTATAAATGGTTGTCTCAGTTTGTAAATTTGAGAAAAAAACATAAATTTAAAAAATAAGTTTACGTTGGTTTTTAAACAGAAATTTAAAAATTTGACTAACAAATTTTTTTTCCAATTAATTTTTTTTTTCAATGAATTTTATTTTCAACTAATACTAACCGAAGGGGCAATTGGTAATGCTACTTTAAACCTTGGGGAGGAGATTGTAAGTTTTAAATTGTGAGGGGTGTCAATGTAATTTACCCAGTGAAGGCAAAATTGGTATTTAAAAAAATTAAATTGCTAGAGGGAGCAATCTGTAATGAAACTTTAAACCTCAGAGAGGGGGATGTAATTTCTAAAAGGTGAGGGAAGAACTGTAATAAACATAAACCTCAAGGGGTGTCAATGTAATTTACCCAATATATAAAGCAATAAGTGTTCCTTCATTTTTAAGTTTTTCTTCTTTTTTTTTTCTTTTTTCCCATGAATGGTCACTTGAGGATGATTCACATTCATCTTAATAAAACTGAGGCCTCGTTTGGGAACATGCTATTTTAGTAACTTTTTAGCTTTTTGGCTAAAATATGAGGTAAAAAAAAATTAGTATGTTTGGGGTGACTTTTTGGCTTTTTACGAAAAGATGTGCAAAAAGTAGAGAGAAAAAGAAATCTTTGACTTTTTGGTATAGGTTATAGGCTTTTTGGTTTTTTTAGTAACTTTTTAACTTTTAGGCTAAAATAGCTACTTACTAAACGAGGCCTGAGAGCAAATTCAATCTCCATTTGGTTTGACCAAAAAAAAAAAAAAATTTGTTTTGATCACGAAGGGGCATTTCCATGCAATAAAGTTGTGTCTACATATACACGAACTCCTTATAACTAGTAGCATTTTCAAAGGACATAAACCTGCACTACATAATAATATAATACATTACAGGTACTTCCTGTGAAACATACAAAAAGGGTTTAAAATCAGATAGAAACTATGCAGGGTACATTTTCCTAACCTCCAAAAAATCTTATCAGACCACCTGTCCGAGATTAGAAATCCGTTGTTTATTTTCTTTTTATTCTTCAACTGAATGATACTAAGTTACTGTTTGACTAATTATTTACAATTAAAAAAAAGAAAAAAAAAAGAACAGAGTTAACTTGTTGTGTTCCTAGATAAACGAAATGCAAGTATAAAAAATAAAAAAATTAAGCAATTTGATTGTCATTTGGCTTTTTGCTGTTGTTTACCATTTATTTAGTTTCTTTTAGGGAAAATTAGTCTAAGGTCCCTCTCCCATTTTTAGTAATGGAAGAGATCCGCAATATTATTTTATGATGTCTAAGGTCCCTACAGAGAAATTTGATATACCTCACACCTTCAAACCCTCACCCTCCTCCCTCTCTCTCTCTCTCTCTCTCTCTTTTCTCTCTCCTCGCTGCTCTTTTCTCTCTCTCTCTCTCTCTCTCTCTCTCTCTCTCTAGCTCGCCAGCCACTCTCACTTCGTCGAAGACTTCGTCCTCTCTTCCGACGACCAATTCGCTCTCTCCAGCGACTGGGACTTCGAGCTCCGCCTCTCGGACCTCTCCACCGGCATCACTGCTCGCCACTCAGATCACCACCACCATCATCGTTTCAGATCGCGATCATCATCGCCATCTGCATCATCGTCTCCCCACAGCTTAGCCCCGGCCACCGCTGGTATGCATCGCCGTCCCTACCATCATCGCCATCTAAAAGATCACAGGTTCTGTGATTTTCTAAATTCGATAGTTCAGATTATCTGGGATACATCATTTCTTCAAATGGAATTATCAGAGATAGAATCAGAACCAGAATCAGACTGATTTTTGGTTTTTTTTATCTATGGGGGACTGAGTTTTGATGTATTGGGTGTATGATGTTTCTATATTTGTAAAACGTTCAATAATCATGCCTATCTTAATTCACGGTTGTTACTCTATTCTTTTCAAACTTATCATTTGTGAATACATTTTGTTTTTATGCTTGAAGAACTATTCAACTCAGGTTAAATCATAATTTCTTTTTATGACAGTGTTGATAGTGTTAAATTTCTCTGGATTTGGGCACTTTTCTTTGGATTACCCTTGAATTTTCTCTGAATTTGGCAATTTTCTCTGGATCGAATTTTATCTAAATTTGACAATTTTCTCTGGATTACCCTTGATTTTTCTCTAGATTACTCTTGAATTTTCTCTGGATTACCTTTGAATTTTCTCTGAATTTGGTAATTTTCTCCGGATTACCCTTGAATTTTCTCTGGTTTCAATTTTCTTTGATTTTTCTCTGGTTTGAATTTTCTCTGGTAAAGGATTTGAATTTCTCTGGTAAGGACATAGAGTATGAATTTTCTCTGTTCATGATGGCATTTGTTAAGGACATAGAGTTTCAGATCTTCTTTGCTAAAGGGTGTGTGCTTCTTCATATTGCCATCGATCTGGAGAGTTTACTTTGAGAGGAAGCTTGAAATACTTGGCCACGAAATTTCTTTAGAGAGAAACAGAGAATTTCTCTAGATTGGAGAGAATTTCTCTGGACATAATTTCTCTAGATCAAATTGAGGGACCTTAGACATTATAAAAATATTAGATGTTTTTTATATTATAAAGTCTTAATACCAGGGACCCTAAAAGAAAAACCCCTTTCTTTTATATATCATTGCTAACCTTTCCACGAATTTGTAAATTTCTTGTAAACTTAATTGGTAGCAGCAAGATTTTGATCTTATTTTACAATGTAATCAAGAAGCAAGAGTTCTTTGTTAGTGAAAACGGAGCATATATTTATTTATTTATTTTTCTTATATTTGTCTTATTTTATTTCAACACTAGGACATTTTATCTTCCAATTTCAAATTTACCAATTCTTGCCTCAACAAATTCAAACTTGTTGATAATCAATGAAACAACAAATTCACAGATGCTATATATTGAACTCACAAAACAACAAAATTCACCAAATGCAACAATAATTGATGACTGAATGGTGACAATAGGAACTAGTTGATTTCACAAACAAGAACAATATACATACAGAGCAATTCAATTTTCCAATTTAGAGTAGGTTCAAATGAACATTTGATGTAATAGAGTAATTGAATTCAAATCAACAATAAAATCTAAAAACTAGTAAATCCATTTTTAAAAAAAAAAAAAAAAAAGCCCTAGCCGTAAAAATGAAGAGAAGACGAGATTATAGAAGAGAGTAAGAGAGAACTCCATACCTGTTCATTGCCCTTGGTCATTGCTCCATTTCTGAAATTGAAGCTCTAATCGAACAGAACAATAGCATCAGATTAGATTAAATCAGATCGTTTAATGAACTAGGGCAGAGCAATTGCATCAAACTATCCAAATCACGAAGGCCTAAAATCGATTCAGATCAAAAGAGATCCAAATCATATGGCCTTGATCTCCTTCTTTCTCTCTCTCTTCGATTCTCCTCTATGCTTCGTAAAATAAGAAGTGAAGGGAGAGAAGAGCACGCGAGAGAAACCACGATCGATCACGATCTCTTGTATTCTCCTCTGTGTCTAGGCAATTGTCCTTCTCTCTCTTGGATTCTCCAAATCATGATCGAGCCAAATCAGATTTGGGAAACGAGAGTCTAGGCAAGTTTTACATAATTGGAGGTTTAAGTAAATGGAAAATAAATAAAAGAAAATGAGAAAAATAAATTGGGCACATGAATGACAAGTAAAATGAAGTGATTTTTTGCTATTCCTAATTTGCTTCAGCTGATTTGCCGTTGCAAATTTTTTTTTTTTTTTTGGTGACGGCCAAACAATCCGTCACGAAAAAATAGACAAAAAAAACTAATATTTCTAGTAGTGATAGTTTCGTAAGAAAATATACATATGATAACAAATACATACATATTAGGTGCATTGATGAAAGCTTCTCCTTGCATTTTCATTTAACAGTTGATATCCCTTTTCTGTTACTCTCAAAGCTGTAGAAGACATGAGTAATGTAGATCAAGAACTTGCATGAAAGAGTAGGGTGTATGAAAAAAATCGTTACTTTCACCATATTTTTCAATTTTCTGAATGATCTCAAAAGCATTAAAGAACCACAATGAGTAATGTGCCGTTTTGCTTCTTGTCAGTTGCTCCCACCATGTCATGCCAACCACTGCAAACACATATGGAGAACAGGGAGGTGCATTTAGATTGAAGATAGCTGGCAGTAATACATTGATATGTTCTTTTTACCATTATTTTGGTAATGAATAAACACAATGTTTTATTTTCACAATTGGGTTGCACAATGTACTGGAACTGTTTGTTGAAATGTTTGAGTGAATATAATTATTTCATTTTGGCTTGAATTTGATGACATCCATTTCTTATTTTTCATATCATAGCCACCATTTTGTGCAATATATATATATATATATATATATATATTTGGCTATGAATTTAAGGTTTATGTGAATTAAAGAACCCATCAATTCGCTTTTGCGTATTTTTTTCTTTTCTTTCATTTTGCTCCTAAAATTGGGTTGGAATGGTTAGAAAACAGTATGGTCAACAATTATGAAAATTGAAAAATACATGACGACGTGGTGTGCAATCAAATATGCATCTTTCATGATGGCAGTTGCAGTAACTTTGATGGTAGTTTAAAGAAGAGCTGCAGTAACTAATGGCAACTGTATGGCCAAGTTTGCATGTCCACAAAAAATTATTGGGTTCAATTGTGACCCAAATACTTCTGTAAGGTTGTTCTCATATTGGGCAGAGTAATTCATCATTTTCTTTACACAAAATGTAAATAGGAGTGATGATAATTCATTGTGTTATATATATATATAGAATTGTTAACATTCCAGCTCATAAGAAGAAGACCATTCAACTTCCCCATGTGAACGCATTGCTGAGCTTGTCAAGGAATACGGCTTGTCGGTTGGCAAGCCGCAAAGGTGGACGGATTACCACCGAAAGGAGATTGGCAAGAGATTGGCAAGCTGGCTCCACCTATCATTTCTGTATATATATATGGAGAGGCTGAGAGGAGAAAATATAGCAGTGTAGAGCAAACACAGAGAGAATTGAGAGAGTGAGAGTGTATGTGAGAAAGAGTTCTGTAATCTTGTTTCTCCGGATAATACATTACTCTCCGTGGACGTAGGCAATTGCCGAACCACGTAAATATTGTCGTGTTATTGCGTGCTATTGATTTCTGGTGTCCGATAGTCCTAACAAGTGGTATCAGAGCTGTTTCGGTTGCGTTTCGGAACACAAACAGAGTGTTCTTCAAAACTGTCCAGAAATCGAGTTGCTCAAAATCTGGTTTTGAGCATACCAGAAGGAAGGTCTCGAGCAGAGGAGTCTAGAACTGCAAAGCAGAGCTCCAGAAAAGACCCCACGCGCCGCCCAAATATAGCGCGTGAGAACTACGCGCACCACGCGCGCCTTCATGCGCCGTCCTCAGGAAGAAGACGACTGCGTGGCAGCCACGTCGGCGCCACGTCACGACGCGTCAGCGCATACCTCAACGCCCAGTCATCGCTACGTCATCGCCACCTCACCGCCACGTCATCGCCACGTCAGTAACAGATCAGTGCCACGTCAAGGACACGTGGCAGACTGTCAGACACGTATCAGACACGTGGCAGGCACGTGGCAGACACGTCATCGGCTCGTTGGCCGAGCCGGAGTCAAGCCGCCGTTGACCGCGCTGCCTGCGTCATTGACCGCACCGTTGACTGAGCCGTTGACCGAAAAAATCATCCGGTGCTTCGCAGGCGCACCTGATTCCGCAGATCTGAACCGTGGAAACTGATTTGGCCTGATCTGAGCCATTCTGAGTCCGTTTTTGACGATCCAGTAGTGGTTTTCGACTATTTGGAGTATTTCGGACACATCCGTACGGTTAGATTTTTTCATTTGGAGTTTTCTGTAAAAAGACAGAATACAATGGAGGCTTCCACATCAACTTCAGAATCTATGTTCAAGTTAACTCCTTCCAATTATGCAATTTGGAGGTCACGGATGGAACGGATGGAAGACATCCTGTTTTTAAAAGACTTGCATGACCCCATTTTTATAAAGGGGGTTAAACCTGAAGGAGTAAAAGATGATGACTGGATAAAGATGAACCGCAAGACTATCGCTTGTATCAGACAATGGATAGACCACAGTGTGTTCCATCATGTCGCCGAAGAGACAGATGCATATGTGCTTTGGACAATGTTAAACGACATGTACCAGTCAAAGACCACCCGAAACAAAGCCTTGGTGATGAGAATGCTAGTAAATTTGAAGTTGAAGAATGGTGTGTCTATTGCTGAGCACACCAGTGAATTCAAAAATCTGGTGAATCAGCTTGCAACCGTCAAGATGCGATTGGACGATGAAATGCAAGCCGTATTACTGCTCAGTTCTTTACCGGACAGCTGGGAGACATTGGTGGTTTCTCTCAGCACCTCTGCACCAGAAGGGAAACTGACCATGAGTATGGTCACAGACGCCATGTACAATGAAGAGACAAGAAGGAAAGACATGGGAGGTAACCAGTTCCATAATCAGTCCCATGCTCTTGTCACAGAAGATAGAGGCAGAGACAGAGGTAAAGGAAGAAGTAGAGGAAGAAGTAAGAGTAGAAGCAGCTGGAACAGCAGGAGTAAATCCAGAGACAGCAAAGGTCGCGGTAACTTCAGCTTCACTTGCTATCACTGTGGCCAGGAGGGTCACATAAAGAGAAACTGCCCAAGCCGAAAAGATAAAGGCCAAAGCAGTAACTCAAAAGGAGATGAGAACACAACAGCCACAACAACTGTTGAAATACTTCTTGCAGTTGGTGAAGAGGAAGATTGCCTTCACGTGGTTGACCACAGCTACACAGAATGGGTGATAGACACAGCTGCATCCTATCACGCCACTTCCCACAGAGAACTCTTCAGCTCGTACAATGCTGGAGATTTTGGCACTGTTCGAATGGGGAATTCTAGCTATTCGAAGATTGTGGGTATTGGAGACATTAGTATTCAAACTAATGTCGGGAACAAGCTGGTTCTCAAAGATGTGAGGCATGTTCCAGATTTGCGCCTCAATCTTATCTCCGGAAGCGCCCTGGACCGACAGGGCTATACAAGTACATTCGGAAATGGCCGTTGGAAGTTGACAGGAGGAGCTTTGACAATCGCCAGAGGAGAGATGTCTTCAACACTGTATAAGACTCAAACGAAGATCTGTCTGGAAAGTCTTAATGCAGCAGAAGACAAGGAGTCACCGGACTTATGGCACAGAAGACTGGCTCACATGAGTGAGAAGGGATTGCATCTATTGGCAAAGCAATCCAGAATACCTTATCCAAAGGAGTGCTTTGAAGCCGTGTGATCATTGCCTTTATGGCAAGCAACATCGAGTATCATTCAGTTCAACGAGCAAGAGGAAAACAGAAGTGCTCAATATGGTATACTCGGATGTTTGTGGCCCAATCGACGTGGAGTCATATGGCGGCCGCAAGTATTTTCTGACTTTCATTGATGATGCATCAAGGAAGTTGTGGGTGTATTTCCTGAAGACAAAAGATGAGGTATTTCAGCACTTTCAGGAGTTCCATGCAATGGTGAAAGAGAGACTGGGAAGAAGTTGAAGTGTCTTCGCACAGACAATGGAGGCGAGTACACTTCCAATGCTTTTGCAGCATATTGTGCCAGCAGAGGTATCCGGCACGAGACAACAGTTCCTGGCACCCCACAACACAATGGTGTGGCAGAAAGAATGAACCGCACTATTATGGAAAGAGTCAGATGTATGCTCAAAATGGCAAAGTTGCCAAAGTCATTTTGGGCTGAAGCCGCCAGTACAGCCTGTTACCTCATCAACAGGTCGCCTTCAGTCCCGTTGAATTTTGCGATACCTCAGGAAGTCTGGTCCAGAAGAAAGGTATCATATTCTCACTTAAGAGTCTTCGGGTGTAAGGCCTTTGCACACATCTCCAAGGAAAATAGACAAAAGCTTGATGACAAGTCCACTCCATGCATATTTGTGGGCTATTCAGATGCAGCATTTGGGTACAGGATGTGGGACCCAGTGAACAAGAAGATATTCAGGAGCTGAGATGTTGTGTTCCAAGAAGACCAGACAGTAGCAGATTTTGAGAAATCTGCAAAGTCTAGAGATGTCATCACTCTAGACTTATTTCCATCTCCCAAGCCATCACAAAATGCTAGATGTGATGATGTGCAACAAGAAGTGCCAGAGTTGCAGGATCCTATGCCAGAAATTGAGGATCGGGAGGAAAGAGATGAAGACCCGGATGAAGAGGGTATTGAGCAAGGGGAGCAACCCCCTCAAACAGAGGCAACTGGGTCTCAGTTGCGGAGATCTGGAAGAGCTGCCGTGCCATCAACCAAATATCCCGCTTCTCAGTATATTCTGATTACTGATGAGGGGGAGCCCGAGAGTTTTTCGGAAGCCAAGAGTCATACAGAGAAAGACTGTTGGATGCAAGCCATGAAGGAGGAGATGAGTTCTTTGCAGAAGAACCACACTTATGAGCTTGTTCCACTTCCAAGAGACATGAGAGCCTTGAAGAACAAATGGGTGTATAAGTTGAAGAAAGATGGAAACGGTAAACTATTGCAGCATAAAGCTCGTTTGGTGGTCAAAGGTTTTGGGCAGAAGAAAGGAATTGATTTTGATGAGATCTTCTCCCCAGTTGTGAAGATGACTTCTATTCGAGTAGCTCTGGGATTAGCAGCTCGCTTGAATTTGGAAGTAGAACAAATGGATGTCAAGACTGCCTTTCTCCATGGTGAGTTGGAGGAAGAGATCTACATGGAGCAACCAGAAGGATTTGAAGTTAAAGGAAAACAGAATCTAGTCTGCAAACTGAAGAAGAGTCTCTACGGCCTGAAACAGGCGCCGAGACAATGGTACAAGAAGTTTGATTCATTTATGGTGGATCACGAGTACACAAGAACGGTGGCAGACCAATGTGTATATTTCCGCAGGTTTTCGGATGGAAACTTCATTATCCTACTGTTGTATGTCGATGATATGCTGATCATCGGACAGGATACTACTATGATCAACAAGTTGAAAAAGGACTTGTCGCAGTATTTTGACATGAAGAATTTAGGCCCAGCACAGCAAATTTTGGGCATGAAGATTGTTCGTGACAGGAAAGCCAAGAAGATATGGCTGTCACAAGAGAAATATGTTGAACGGGTGATTGAAAGGTTCAACATGAAAGATGCCAAGCCAGTCAGCACACCACTGGCCAACCATTTCAATGTGTCAAAGCGTTTGTGTCCCACAACCAGCTCTGAAAGGAAAGAAATGGAGGCAATCCCTTATTCTTCCGCAGTAGGAAGTTTGATGTATGCAATGGTGTGTACCCGGCCAGATATAGCTCACGCAGTTGGCGTTGTGAGCAGATTCCTCGCCAATCCAGGAAAGGAGCATTGGGAGGCGGTCAAATGGATTCTTCGGTACTTGAAGGGAACTTCAAGGATGTGTTTATGTTTCGGGGGAGCTGAACCAATTTTGGAGGGTTTTACAGATGCCGATATGGCAGGTGATCTTGATGGTAGAAAGTCTACATCAGGATTTCTATTCACCTTTGCAGGGGGAGCTGTTTCATGGCAGTCCAAACTACAAAAGTGTGTTGCTTTATCTACAACAGAGGCAGAGTACATTGCTGCCGCCGATGCTGGAAAGGAAATGTTGTGGTTAAAGCGGTTTCTCCAAGAATTGGGACTACAGCAAGCAGATTACAAGGTACATTGTGATAGTCAAAGTGCAATTGACTTGAGCAAGAATTCCATGTACCATTCACGTACAAAACACATTGATGTCCGGTATCATTGGATACGAGAAGTGATGGAAAAGCAGCTGATGAAGCTAGTGAAGATTCACACAGACAAGAATCCCTCAGACATGATGACCAAGGGTGTCACCAGAGACAAACTGGAAGTTTGCAAGAATCTGACCGGGATGGACTTCAAGTGAGAAGTCAGTTATCCTTATGAGCGTGGAGGGGGAGAATTGTTAACATTCCAGCTCATAAGAAGAAGACCATTCAACTTCCCCATGTGAACGCATTGCTGAGCTTGTCAAGGAATACGGCTTGTCGGTTGGCAAGCCGCAAAGGTGGACGGATTACCACCGAAAGGAGATTGGCAAGAGATTGGCAAGCTGGCTCCACCTATCATTTCTGTATATATATATGGAGAGGCTGAGAGGAGAAAATATAGCAGTGTAGAGCAAACACAGAGAGAATTGAGAGAGTGAGAGTGTATGTGAGAAAGAGTTCTGTAATCTTGTTTCTCCGGATAATACATTACTCTCTGTGGACGTAGGCAATTGCCGAACCACGTAAATATTGTCGTGTTATTGCGTGCTATTGATTTCTGGTGTCCGATAGTCCTAACAATATATATATATATATATTTTCTAGTGTTGGATCATTGTAAAATCCCTCCTTAATTAACACCATTAGGATCTGTTTTAGTGATGAGATTATTTTTTTCCTTCTTTAATATGTTCACATATCTATCTTTTCGTAGACAAGAGAGCACAAACTGAGATATAGGGTATTGCTTGTGCTAGAAGTAGAATTCAGTGACGTCAATCCATTATACTACCAACCAAACCTATGAATTACATGACCAAAGAATGATTTTTGAGCTTTTTCCACTATGCACTCCATCAAAAAACATTACAGGATTGGGCACTCGTTAAAATGCCTAATATGTAAACTAAAAGATATTATTCATTATTCCATTACAGTTTCTACAACACAAAAAAAACTTAAGAAGGTTCACCAAAATTAATGAAATTACATAGCCAAAGAAGGTTTTTTGTGGTGCTACAACTTTTCACATGGTAATTATTACAATCATATTTTCAACCAAAAAATAAAATTAAAAATTAACCCAGCATATTTCAATTGGCTTCCTTTACTTCAAAGACATTGATTTCAAAATTTTCTTTCAACTGATACAATCATATGTCATCTAATAGTGGCTTCACTACAAACACGTCCACCTAAAAAAGTCAAGCCAAATGTCTCCTTTGTGATTTAAACCAAGAAGACCTCACTTGTTCAGATCTGCAATGGGTATAGGCAGTTAATTGTTAGAAATGAAAATGAAACTCAGGCCACAATGAAATAAGAAAATTAGTAAAACGCAACCTGAAATGAAACAATACTCCATTCAGACATTTCAACAAACAATTGTAATACATTATTGTATAATCCATATGCTAAAATAGAAAACCAAATTCAAGGTGAAAGAAGGAAACAATGCAATAGTTGTAGGCTAGCTACGCTCAGATTCCGTTTCATAAACTTTTGCCTGGGTTATGCTTTAACTGACTTGGCTGGGTCTACTCACATTGTACCAGATGTCACGGACTTGATCTGCTTTTTGAGCTTTTGCAACAAGGTATGAAAACTCTAGTTTTTATTTTGTCACTTTATAATTGTCATTGTGTGAGAGCTCTTGTCTGTATGATTTCAAATTTTCTTTTCCCCTGGTCTGTGCACCACGTCTCTATCATTGTTTGCTTATTTTTCTCTTTTCTTTTCTAGCAAAGCATCTTTCCTCTGGCTTGACAGGTGAAGTGTTAAATATATATATATATATATCATTTCTTTTTTCAAGGATATATATGTTTACACTCTATTTGGTTGGAAGATTTGGAGAGGGATTTAGAAAGGAAAATGAAAAATGTGTGTGAAATTAAGTGAAATGTAAGTATATTTTATTTACATTTCACCTACATTTTTTTTTTTTAAATTCTTCCTCAAATCCCCTAACCAAACACAATATTAGTATAGTTGTATATGTATATTTACTCTTTATGCCTTTTTCTTCATCTTATGTTTTTTTTCCTTTTTTGTCCATGCTTCTCCGTATCTCAATCTGAATTTTATAATCTTACAATTTTACGATCCATTTGAATACAATAGATCTGAATCATGTAAAAAAAAATTTACAAGTAGGATATTTCAATCCTAATAGTCAGATTTCATAGAATCATGGAATCTCGATTCAGATCCGATCCTACCAATTCAATTTTTAATCATTGTAAGGAATTTTATTAGGTAATTTATTGTAATTTATTTATTTATTTATTTTGTATACTTTCAATTCTGATAGTTGGATCTCATAAGATCGTGGAATCCCAATTTGGATCTATCCTATTGATCTAATTTTTAATCCTTGTTTTGTATTATATAAGCTAATTTATTGTAAATTTTATATTTGTATACTTTTGATCCTGATAATTGAATCTCATAAGATTGTGGAATCCCAATCTAGATACAATCCATCGATCTAATTTTTAATCATTGTTTTGTAATAAAAAGCTAATTTATAGTAAATTTTATGTTTGTTACTTAAATACCAATTTTATGTAGTCCAAATGAATAAAAAAAATAAGCCCGATATTGAATGAAATAGACTAAATAAACAAACTAGGGAAACACATTTAAATATTGAAGTAATATAAGAAAACTAACTAGTCCCAAAAAAAAAAAATGTAGTCTTAGCACGGATTTGGAAGGAAACAAAATATACACAATTTTATCTTAAATTTTGAAGAGCCTATTTCGTGACCTAGGAAGCACATATATGAATATAGATATGGATAGGATACGATATAGATATGAAATAAGACAAAACATACAAAAGTAGGATATAGATACAGTTAGGATATGTTTGTAAAAAAATTATTATTTCAATTATTAATAGTGAGTTACACAAGCTCAAGCATATTAAAAAAAAATACTGTAATTTTCACTACAAGAAAAGGGGGCATATAACACGGAAGCATTTGCGACGGCACCATTTACCGTTACAAAAAGTGAGTTTTTGCGACGGCACCATTTACCGTTACAAAAAGTGAGTTTTGCCGTCGCCAATAAACCGAGTTTTAGTGACGGCACCACTTCCTGTTACAAAAAGCAAGTTTTTGCAAAGGTAACAAATGCAAAATTAGAGTCGGATTTCGGTCTGAGCAAAATTATTTACTTATCTTTGTAATTATATAGTAATTAAATTTTTATGTTTTTTTGTAATTAACATATTAATACATAATTATATTCTCATTAATTATTTTTGTTTTTTGTTTTTAGATATTTCTTGAGTAGAAGTTTGCTTCTTGTGGAATGCATGCCCGTAAAGAATGCAACTGACTTTTGTTTTTGTTACCCACGGAGAATGATGAAGAAAACTTTTGTTTTTGGTTTATGTTATTTTGAATTGTGAACAATATTATGTATTTAAACATTATATATGTATTATGCAACATTATGTAGTGGGGTAATTTTGCAATGTTCAGTTATGAATGCAAGAATATTTTTATTATGGAGAAATTGTTATTTCTATACAGGAATTTTTATATTATTATGCAATTATTGATTTTTTTTTCAATTTTTTTTAATTTAATATAGGTAATTTGAATATTTTTAATAATTTTATTGCAGGGTTTTTTTTTTTTAATTTTTATAGAGACGGCACAATACTGTCGCAAAAAACATTAGAGCTAAAATGTATTTTTTTTAACGACATAGGCAATATCGTCGCAAAAGAATTGTAGTGATAGAGGTCATGCCGTAAAAAAAAATATTGTTACAGTATTTTTTGCCGTCTCAAATAAAAATTTTAGTGACGGTACAACATTGTTGTTGCAAAAGGTTTTTTTTTATATACATATTATAGGTGATAGTAAAACGCCGTCACAAAAGTCAACATTTGCCGTCGCAAAAAAAAGACAACGGTATTATGTCGTTGCTAAAACGTTTAAGCAATACCCTCTATTGTGACCGTCTCTTTGCCATCGCTAAATTTTTTTTGAGACGGCATTAGGAGTTTTAGCGACGGTATTTTGTCGTCGCAAAAAACTGAAATTTTTGTAGTGTTTATAATGTAAAATACTAATATTTAAGAATTATGAATTAATTTAAGCCATTAGCTAATATATTTCTTTAATTTCAATAGGTTTGACAGATATTTTGCTTCAACATCAAGTCTAATATGTTTATATCGCAATAATAGAACAATCTACATGAACTTGTTCATGTGTTATTCCATTTTATACTAGTCAAAAATATTGTAAGTTTACTTATTTATTTATTAATATTTATAGTATTATTATATTCACTTGTTAATTTTTACTTTCTATATAGTTATATGAGACATACATGATACAATAAGGTGCGCCAATTTAATAAATTCTATTACTTTTAACTCATTATATTCTTCTTATCAAAGAACTAAGTAAAATATTAGAAAAATATCATTTGGCAAATATTCTCTCTCTGTGGTTTTCTTTCTCTAACATGTCCCAGAAATCACAAAATTTTTCACATGCCTCAAGGTTTGTGTCATTGATCATTGTGGCTTTGATTTTTAAACATAGTAGTGATTATGAGTACTCTATCGCAGCTCCTCCTCCTCTTCATCGTCCACCTCAGATCTTTTCTTTTTACTTTTTTTTTTTTGAAAAATTTAAACAGATAGTCTCTTTATTGTTGTTGTTAATGATGATGATGATGATGATGATGATGATGAAATATATATATATATATATATATATTTTTTGTGTTGAATAGATGAGGAGTGTGTTAGAAAATTTTAAACATATAGGATTTGGTTTGGCTTGGTATTTCAATTGTTAGAAAAAATAAAATAAAAAAATTTAACAGATAGAATTTTGATAGATAGAATTTAGGACAAGAAATTGAACAAATAATAAAATTTAGATAGATATTTAAACAGATAAGGGGAAAATTTTGAACAGATAGTAAAAAAATTTAAACAGATAGTTAAAAATTTGAACAAATAGATATAAATTTGAATAGATAGATATAAATTTGAATAGATAGACAAAAAATTTGAACAGATTATTAAAAAATTTAAACAAATAGTCAAAAAAGTCAACATATAAAATAATGGGTAAAATTGAAAAATAAATGTCCTCCAAAACATCAAAAAAAACTTCTCACCAAAATATTTTATAAATGGTGGATTTTTCACTAACAAAATATATTCACTAAACCTAATACCGTAGACAATTACTTCATTGAACTTTTTGCCAAACAAATTATAAAATATCATTAGACGGACACATGAACGCGTGATGTTCCCAAACTATTAGATAGTTTCTGATTATTAAATCATGTACATTTTTTAAATTTAAATAAATAAAAATCTAAATAAGAAGCAAAAGATATATTCTATAACGAAAATTAGTCTAAGGTCCCTCTCCCATTTTTAGTAATAAAAGAGATTACAATATTATTTTGTGATGCCTAAAGTCCCTTAATCCCCGACACCCATATATCACAGAGAAATTTGATCCCTTCAAATCAAATTGCCTCTCTCTCTTTACTCTTCTCTCTCCGATGAACTCCACCTTCATCGCCGGAGTTCATCGTCATCGTCGTCATCGTCATCTTCTCCAACTCTCTCTCCTCTATCAAGCAAAGCTCAAAGCATCCTTATCCATGGACGATTTCACTGACATCGAATCGAAGCGTAACGCGACGAGAAGGCAACCCAATGGTTTGAGTGAACAACGATATCATCACCATCAAGGCCGATGATAGAAGTGATACTGTCACTTTCATTTTTGAAAGCCTTAGAAAGCTTCTCTTAGTTCTTCCTCCTTTGGCTTTGTCCTCTACTGGTCTTAGAACAAGGTTTCTCTCTCTCTCTCTCTCTCTCTCTCTCTCTCTCTCATAACTCATATACATACAAACATCTATATGTTTAGTATGAAGTTAAACTGTTTGACAAAATACTTTTTAGAACTCCAAAACACATAACTGTGAGATTTGATTTGACAAAACTCTTCTTAGAACTGTAAACCATATAGCTGTGAGCTTTGAAGCTAACCTGTTTGATAAAATGCTTCTTAGAAAAACAATCACAGAGAATCACAATCACAATTTTCTAGTTTGTTCAAAACATAGAGAAAATTGTGATTGTTTTTGGTTACTAAGTAGCCCAATTTTCTTTGATTTGTTTAAGACACAGAGAAAATTGGAAATTTTTTTTTGGTTTCTAAGTAGCCCAATTTTCTCTGGTTTGTTGAAAACACAGAGAAATTTGTGATTGTTTTTTGGTTTCTTAGTAGTCCAATTTTCTCTGGTTTGTTCAAAACACAGAGAAAATTGTGATTGTTTTTAGTTTGTAAGTAGTTCAATTTTCTCTGTTTTGTTCTGATTGTTTGGGTTTTCTAAATAGTCCAATTTTCTTTAGTTTGCTCAAAATACAGAGAAAATTGTGATTATTTTTGGTTTTTAAGTAGCCCAATTTTCTCTAGTTTGATCAAAACACATAAAAAAATTCTCTAGTTTGGAGAGAATTTCTCTGCGAAGTCTAGAGAAAACTAAAAAAATTTGCAAACCAGAAAAATTTGGACAGAATTTTTATGAAATAATTAAATGTCTTTTATGCTATAAAATCTTAATGCCAGGACTCCAAAAACAAATCTCCTATTCTATAAGCAGGTAATTTATTCTTTTCAAATAATGATGGTAATCAATGAATAGAACAGATAATAATTGATTAAATGATTTATAAATTGCGGTTTTGCTGCAACCACTAGGACGAGCAAAATAAGAATTTTTTAATGTTGTGTTTGGTTGGGAGATTTGAGGAGGGATTTGAAAAGGTAAATGGAAGGTAAAATATGAATAAAACATACTTATATTTTACCTAGTTTCACACACCCTTTCCCTTTTTCTTTCCATTCCAAATCCCTCCCCAAATCTCTCAACCAAACATAGCATTAATGTTTGAAGAGGCTACCGTGACTCAACCTTTATATTTGAAAAGTTGAATAAAGAATTAGTTTGTGGTGGGGTCAGTGGTGATTTTTTAACATAAAGTTTCTTATTTTAATCGGCTCAAGGAAAGTAATCACAGTTCCTTCCAGATCCTTTCCAGCTCCTTCCTCACATCACGTTGACCTCGGTCTCCTTCTCATCTTTTCCATTTCAATTTTTCTTTCTCCATTTGATATTTCAAACCCCTCAACGGACTTGATCTGCTTTTTGATTTTTTGCAACAAGGTATGAAAACTCTAGTTTTTATTTTATCACTTTACATTTGTCATTGTGTGAGATCTTGTCTGTATGATTTCAATTTTTTTTTTTCCTGGTCTGTGCTGTGCTTGAAGTTTATAAGCATTTTAAGAGCTTAATTTAGGTGATTTTTAAGAATTTGACCACGTCTCTATCATTGTTCTTTGCTTATTTTTTCTTTTGCTAATATAAGAAAATTAGCCAGTAAAAAAAAAAAAAACTGAAAAAAGATAAGTCTTGTTTGGCATGATCTAAAAAAGTTAGAAAGTAAAAAATTCACTATCTTATTTAAGTCACGTCATCTTATTTAAGTCACATCATCTCTCTAATACATTACTTCAAACCTAACCAAGGCTTGTAGGGGACCAGATATACCTAATTTTATCTTAAATTTTGAAGAGCCTATTTTTGTGACCTTAGGAAACATGGATATAATGTGATACAATACAGGCATGGCGGTATGATTTTATAAAAGTAGGATATGAGTACGAAAATTAGTTGTTAAATTATTGGTAGTAAGTTACACAAACTTAAGAATGTTGAAAAAATATCCTGTAATTTTATAATGCAAAATACTAATTTTTAAGAATTATAAATTAATTTAAGCCATTAGCTAGTTTATTTCTTAAATTTCAATAGGTGTTACAAATATTTTGTTTCAATGTCAAATCCAATATATATTTATATCACAATAGTAGAACAATTGCATGAATTTGTCCACGTACTTTTTTCCTTTTACACAAGTAAAAAATGTTGCATGTAAATTTACTTGCTTATTTATTTATTAATATTTAATTCTACTATTGTTATATGTATGATACAATACCAATTTAATAAACTCTATTACTTTCTTCTTATCAAAGAACTAAGCAAAGTATTGAGAAAATATTATTATATTTATTCTCACAATTAAGATATATTATAATGCTATGCAAGAAATGGTACAATTTTAATTTTGTAAAACAAATAATACATGACTTAGACTATCTAATACATCAGAATTAATGAAAAATTCATTAAGAAGTATCTAATACTTTTAATAAGTATATGATACATATCCAAGAGTATCCAAAGACTATTTAGATACAATTCATACTTTGTGACTCATACCTGCACCACCCAAGACATTAATGTATTATTGTAGAGTGCGAAGTGTTATGTTATAGAACTTTTCTTCTTCATCTTCTTTTTGATGAAATGTAAAACTTTTGTTATTGAGTTTTCTAGTATAATGTTATATTTACATTTTATATGGAGTATTATATTTTTCACAATATCTTTTATTTTTTAAAAATATAATTTAGATTTTTTTTGTATACTTTTTAAGTAATGTTCATTTTGGATCCACAAAAATAAAATAAAATGAAGTAATGTTAATTTAAGTTAAATTATACGTAAATCTTTTTTTTTTTTTTCGGTAGGATCTTTTAATAATTCACAACCTGATTTTACAATCCGGTCCTATAAATTCCTCTAATGATCTAATGTAGATTTTTTTTTTTTTCAACCACCAAGTTCAAGCCTAATAGCCACTACTAGCTACATACAGCCACCATAATGGAAGAGAATAAATCACCATAAAAGATATCAAATTTCTCTCCATATGAGTTGTATTCACAACTTCATAGCACAAAGAATGTTACACAACTACTGGATCAAATGCTCTGATTTTTTAATTGTAAAAAAAATAAAAAATAAAAAAAAAAAGTTGCTAAATTTTCTCTATGAATTCATTGGACTTTTTAAAGGTGAAATGATTTTGATATTTTCAGGAGAGAGGGCTTAGAATCATGATCTACAATGTACTGTACAGAGCAAAGTGTTAAAGAGCAAGAATTGAAAAACTAAAAAAACCATTGCTAGAAAAGCACACAATTGAATATGTGACAATAGTTGAGGGTAATAAAATGTCCAAAATTTTGTCTAATATTTAATAATATTGTATTTTGTAGATTAACTATTAACATACTGATTTCAAATGATAGGGTAAGTTTATAAATCAAAATGCTGCAGTTTAAAGGGCTAAAAAGGCTGCACTTTTAAGCTTAGTAGCAACCCAAATCTGTGTTAACAATGGTTGCTTATAGCATACGAATGAGCATGGTTAAAGGGTGCATTTTCAACAGCAAACAGGGCCTGATGTCTTCAATTCTTTCCATAGACAGATTTAACCGAACGTTTGAAAAAAATAAAATCAAAAAAGTTTCAAAACCCAAATAGACACAACATATATGCATAAATAATACATGTAGTTTTGTTGTATGAATTTATGAAGAAGGTAAAAATAAAATAAAATAATAAATTCATGCCATGATGTTTAGCACCTCTATCGATTTTTCAATACTTC
Source organism: Camellia japonica (assembly GCA_030407325.1). Lineage (NCBI taxonomy): Eukaryota > Viridiplantae > Streptophyta > Magnoliopsida > Ericales > Theaceae > Camellia > Camellia japonica. The sequence goes on from JAPPVO010000029.1 coordinate 124,468,577, forward strand.
TCTCGCATTGTATACATTATTTGTTTTTATAATTTTTTTTTTATATATTAATTAACTTAACTGCACGAAAAAAAAAATCACTCAAATTTATGTGCAACTCCGGGCAATTCGGACCCAACTTTGATCGAGCTTGGGCAGATAAACTTTGGCATAGATCATCTTCTTGTTTGTGTCTCAAATCATCTACCTACTTGAAATGTACAATCAATGTCATAACAGAAATTCTTGAACACTATAAATGCTGTTCATTGTTACTAGCTCTACCAATTTAGCACAACTCTATTGTCAGTAATTCAAAGACTGACTTTCTATTATCTGGAGGTGAATGTGAGGTCAGTTTGCATAAATTAGCATGTTTTTCTTTCTCTTGCTTTTGTAAATCAAATTTCAAATTGCTTTCCAACAGCCATTATAATCAATATTGAAGTTTTCTTTAGGATTTTTCCTGTTAACAACAATCCTCTTCCTTATTTGCAGGGACTGGCCCATGGAAAAGATTGGTTCAGCCATTAAAATTGGGAAGAATGTGATTGATTTAGCTGGACCATGGGTTGGATATTTTAATAAATGTCAGACTAACATGAAAAATCTCAAAAGAAAGACAGAACAATTGAATGGCCGAAAGGAGGACATAAATGAAGAAGTGAATTATGCAGTACAGCGGTCAAGGAAAAGACGAAGGGTTGAAGTTAAACATTGGCAAGAAGATGTGCGAAGGATAGCAGATAAAGTCCAAACTTTGGAAAGACAAGTGCAAGAAGTAAGTTGGATAAATGTCTTCAAACGCACAAAGTTGGGAAAGCTCATAGTGGAGATGATTGAAGAGGTGGAAAAACTGCAAGAAAATGGTGGATTTTCTAATGGTTTGCTGATTGATGATCCAACTTGTGGACACTCCATACCAACAGCGGAATCTTTGGCTGAAACCACAAGTGTAAGGAACAAGGAGGCAATTTGGAATTTCTTGGTGGATGACGAGGTTAGAAAAATCGGTGTTCATGGAATGGGGGGAGTTGGCAAAACAACCATCATGAAACGCATCAATGATCAACTTTTGGTTGAAACTTGTAACTTTAGTGATGTTATTTGGGTCACAGTATCTAAAGCGTTCGACATCAAAAATCTACAAAGGCAGATAGCTAAGAAACTGAATATTAATCTTTCCGATTATGAGGATGAATCACGTTCAGCGTCAGAAATACGTAACATGCTTTCTCAAAAGAAGAGTTATGTGCTCATCTTAGACGATCTTTGGAAAGCATTTCCTCTAGAGGAGGTGGGTGTTCCGGAACCAACCAGAGATAACGGATGTAAGCTAGTGTTAAGTACACGATTGTTAGAAGTCTGTACAAAGATGAATTGCAGAACTGTTGAAGTGGAGCTTCTCACAGAAAAGGAAGCACTAAATCTATTTATGAATAATATTAAAGAACATCAGACACTGCTTACACCCGAGGTGGAAGAAATTGCAAAAGAAGTTGCCAAAAAATGTGCATGTCTGCCCCTTGCAATTGTTACTATGGCTGGATGTATGAGAGGAGTGAATGACATTCGCGAGTGGAGAAATGCAAGAAATGCACAACAGCTCATGGACAAAGAAGGATGGTTATTTGAGCAACTAAAATTTAGTTATAGTCGGCTAAAAGATGAACAGGAACAACATTGTTTCTTGTATTGTGCATTGTATCCGGAAGACGCTGACATTGATAGGAAAAGACTGATAGAGTATTGGATTGCTGAGGACCTAATACGTGAGACGGACAATAGAGAAGCAATGTTCGATGAAGGTCACACTATATTGAATAAACTCATTAAAACCTGCTTGTTGCTAAAAAGTATAACATATGGCAAAGAATGCGTGAAGATGCATGATTTAATAAGAGATATGGCTCTCAAAATAACATCAACTAGTCCTCTATTCATGGTTCGAGCTGGTGAGGGATTAAAAAGAGTTCCGCATAATCTGAGGATCTTGAAAGGGTTTCCTTAATGCAAAACGATATTGAAGAACTTCCTTCTGAACCACCCATTTTCCCTTACCTCACCACCTTCCTATTGCAAGGCAATAAGTCAAAAGTACTTCGGATTCCAGATTCTTTCTTTATGCATATGCCTCGTCTCAAGGTGTTGGATTTGTCCTACACTACAATAGAGTTTCTGCCAAATTCCATCTCCATGTTGCAGAATTTGCATCAACTGTTACCATGTGATTGTAATCAACTAAAATATGTGCCATCACTGGAGAAACTAAAGGCATTGGAACATTTCAAACTAACTTATAGTCAGGTTGAAGAAGTACCCCAAGGTATAGAAGAATTGCTTAATCTCAGAGAGCTTGGACTCTTGAAGAATTACAACCTAAAATATGTGCCGTCATTGGAGAAACTAAAGGCATTGGAACATTTCGAACTAACTGGTAGTCAGATTGAAGAAGTACCCCAAGGTATAGAAGAATTGGTTAATCTCAGAAAGCTTAAACTCTCGCGGAATTACAACCTAGGTATGTCTCCTTGCCAATTGTTATGCAGACTCACACAACTCCGTTACCTTGGAATTCACCGAACAAAAGTAAAAGTGTTGGCAGAAGAGCTGTTGTTCTTGAAGCAATTAAAAGTTCTTGGAGCTGAGTTTCACAATGTGCAAGAGCTTACCAAGTTTGTGAAATCTGTGCAATGCAAAAGTTTGGAAAAGTACAGCCTTATGGTGGGAATTGTAGATGAAAATAACCAAGCCAAGGAAAAAGAGGAATTCTTTTGTGCGTACAGTTCTATAAATTTTAGAAGTAGTGGAGTGGATGCCGTAGTGCTCCCCAGCAACATAGAGAACTTGCACATTGAAAGATGGCACAATCACATTAGCTTATCAGATATTCAGTCGTTAAGGGATGCAAGAGGTTTAAGAAAATTTTCAATCGAAGAGTGTGATGGGCTTGAATCCATCTTTTCATCATCATCATCGTCGTCGTCGTGCTTTTCAGAAGACTACCACATCCCGCTAACAACGATTGAGGAATTATCATTTTTTTATTTACTCAATTTTCGGGTACTCTTTGACAGAGTTGTTCCACCACACAACATTTCATTTGAGCTTAAGATATTGAAGTTCTGGAGATGTCCGAGAATCCAGAATATTTTCCCTGCCATGTTGTTGCAGAACTTCCCAAACCTTGAGGAACTTGATGTGCATGACTGCGAGAATGTGGAGGAGATAATAGTACAAGCAGAGACGAGTGATCGAGAGGGGCATCGTGAAGATGATGGCAACACAATCACACTCCCAAATTTAAAGACATTACATCTAGAATTTCTACCAAGACTGAAGAGCATATATAAGGGCATAATGGTCTGTGAATCTCTACAAGAAATTCATATAGAGCGGTGTCCCATGTTGAGGAGATTGCCTATTTCTTCTGCACCACCTGCTCTTCAAGACATTTATGGAGGAGAAGAATGGTGGGAATCTCTGGAATGGGATAATCCCCTCACCAAAACCACTCTTCAACCTTTCTTTGTGGAGGACCCAGGTAATTTCGTAACATCATGTTAGATTTTTGTGTAAATTACACTTATACTCTCTAAGATTTGGTCCAATTACATTTCACCTCTAACGTTTTGAAAATTACATTTCCATCTTTGTAGTTAATAGTCTCATTTCACAAAACCCCATTGTTATATAAAATGCAACAACTCCTAGTAAAAAAACAGAAGAAATTACATTAGAAGAAGAAAAAAAAAAGAAAAGAAGTAAAGTAAAGCAAAAAAAGAAGAAGAGAGTAACGTTTTGAAAATTACATTCCCATCTTTGTAGTTAATAGTCTCATTTCACAAAACTCCCTGTTTATATAAAGGCAACAACTCCTAGTAGAAAAATATAAGAAATTACATTAGAAAAAAAAAAAAAAAAGTAAAGCAAAGCAAAAAAAGAAGAGAGTGCATGAGTTCAATGTTTTCATTCCGTCTAAATAATTACAATGACAGAGGGTTAGTATAATTTCCTAAATGTCAGGGGATGATATATATTAAACCCAAACCTTAATGGGTGTAAGTGTAATTTACCCTAGATTTTTTTAAGGGTAAAAATTATGATGGTAGTTCTTATATTTTAGTTTTCTTATCATTTTGGTAATCATAATTTCAATTGATTCGATTTTAATTCCGAATTTATGGCTTTGTTTCAATTTAGTCCAATTGATTATAACTCTTAACATTTTTTTTTATGAAAAATACGCATATAAATGGCATGCGTTATATTATTAACAATAAAATTATAAATTTACTCAACTCAGTGATTTTTTTAAAAAAAAACACTAACATAATTATTAATTGAACTAAATTGACACAAAATTTAAAATTAAATGTCAAAATTAAACTAATTGAAAATGTATGTATTTACCCTTTTTTCAAATATCACAAACTGTATTTAAATAAAAATGCATACAAATTTAAGTTAGCCCTACATGTAGCAAAGTCACCACAATACATTGCATTAACTATTTATTTATGTTTTGTGACACCAAAACTTGGTAGGGCAAATAGTTGATTTCCCACAAGTAAATCAATTGAAGGAAATAAAAATAATATGGAAAAATTAAATCAACGACGACATAAGAATTTTTACATAGTTCTCTCAATGTGAGGTACGTCCATGAGACTGTAGTCCGATTCTACTATCAACTAAAAGTTTTCAAACGATTACAAATGAGACACAAATAATCACAAATTAATAGAAGAAAGACCTCACTAAATAAACAAACAAATTATTTTTGAAATAGAATTAAAGAAGACCCAAAATAAGTAACTAAATCAGCACCTTCGAAGCTGATTCGTAGCCATCAAGAAAAAACTCCCAAAGTGTGCTTTGAAGTAAAGCAGAAACAAAGGCACAATTTTTCCCGAACTAAAAATCCGTAGTATATCAAGAACCAAATCCACCGAAAAGCACTTGGCCATCTTTTTCGGAGGAACCAAAAAAAAAAAAAAAACTTATTACCAATAAACAATGCATCAAATATTATTAACTCTCGGTTTTTTTTTTTTTATCAAAATTCTAACTACCATCAAACAAATTTTTAAATACCTATTGGGCCTCCAAAAGTTAGATATGATATATAAAAATATATTATAACTAATACCAAACCAAATTAAAATTCTTTTAGTAAACAAATTGGGTCTCATACTCCAATAAAGAGGTATACCTAACAATTCTCTCCCTACCGACTTGGGTGGAGATATCAACCATATCCGCCAAAATTCTACACTTCAAATATTTGTCCCTCAACAGAGCCTTAGTCAACATATCCGAAATATTATCATTTGTATGAACTTTTTCGAGTTCTAATAATTTCGAATCTAACACATCATGAATCCAATGGTATCTCACATCAATGAGCGTCGATCTCAAATGAAAAGTGAAGTTTTTATATGAATAGTACTTTGACTATTATAATAAAATACATACCTCTCTTGCTTCAAACTCAACTCTTATAAAATTTCTTCAACCATAACTCTTCTTTGCAAGCTTCCGATATGGCGATAAATTTAGTTTCGGTAGTTGATAGAGCAACACTTTTTTGTAATTTAGATTGCCATGTCACAGTTTCCCCTGCAAATGTCATCAAATACCCTGAAGTAGATTTTCTAGAATTAACATCATTTGCCATGTTTGAATCCTTGAACCCATCAAGCATCAACTTACCTTTCTCAAAGCACAAACACACCTTCGAAGTTCATCGAAGATACCTTAGAATCCATTTCACTGCTGCCCAATGTTCTTTACCCGAATTAGAGAGAAAACGACTCATCACACCAATGACATGAACAATATTCGACCTTGTACAATACCATGACGTACATCAAACAACCAATCGCTGAAGCATAGAGAATTTTCAGCATCACTTCCTTGTCTTTTTCACTTGTAGGACATTGATTCGAACTAAGCTTAAAATGACCCACAAGTGGACAACAAACTGGCTTTGCTTTATTTATATTGAACCTTTCAAGAACCTTCTCAATGTAGCTTTCTTGAGACAACCAAATCAGTCCCTTCTTTCGATCATAAACAATTTTCATACCAAGAATTTGCTTTGCTGGTCCCAAATCTTTCATAGCAAATGACTTGCTCAACTCCAATTTCAACTTGTTAATCATGGAACAATCTTGATCCACAATTAACATGTCATCAACATAAAGTAAAAGAATAATAAATTTTCCATCCGAAATTTTTTTCACAAACACACAATGATCCAAAGTGGTTTTAGAAAACCCATTATCTATCATGAAAGAGTCAAATTTTTTGTATCATTGTCATGGCGCTTGCTTGAGACTATACAAACTTCTCTTCAATTTGCAAACAAATTTCTCTTTCCCTTTTTTCACAAAATCTTCGAGTTACTCCGTGTAAATTTTTTCTTCAAGGTCACCATGAAATAATGCAGTCTTCACATCAAGTTGCTCGACTTCAAGGTTCATACTTGCGGTCATGCCAAATACAACCCAAATTGAAGACATTTTCACAACCGGTGAAAAAACTCATCAAAGTCAAAACCTTTCTTTTTCCCAAAGTCTTTAACAACAAGACATATCTTGTACCTTAGTTTCTTGCCATCATTCTTTAATTTGAAGACCCACTTATTTTTCAGAATTTTCCTCTCCTTCGGCAACTTCACCAAATCATATGTGTGATTTTCAAGTAAGGAATTTATTTCCTCTTCCATGGCTTTTTTTCAATCACTTTTCTTTGCATGCTCAATCGCTTCTTAGTAGCTCTCAGGCTCCTCTTGATCAGATATCAGCACAAATTCATTAGGAGAATACTTTTTCAAAGGTTACCGGTCCCTTGTAGATTTTCTCAACTCAAATTATGGTGGAAGTTCTTGAGTTGGATACTTTTCCTTAATTTTGGACTCAACTTCATTTGGAATGGATCTACATCTTTAAGAGGGAGCTGCACATCTCTCCCATTTTTATCATCTATCGAATATGAAGGAGATGGATCCATATCAATGAGATCACTAGTTTTTGGCTTCGGCTGATTACCTTTGCCAAAGTCTTCAATTGTTTGGTTTTCAAGAAACACAACATCACGACTTCAAATAACTTTCTCGTCGACCGGATCCCACAATCTATAACCAAATTCATCACGCCCATAGCCAAGAAAACTGCATTGTCTTGATTTACTATCAAGTTTGGACTTCTCATCTTTTAGAATGTGAACAAAAGCTCGGCAATCAAATACTCTCAAGTGCTTATAAGACACATCTTTGTCAGTCTAAATTCTTTCAGGAACATCACCATTTAAAGGATACGAAGGAAACAAATTAATTAAGTCAACCGCTGTCCTCATTGCCTCACCCCAAAAGGATCTTGGCAATTTAGTATGTGAAAACAAATACCTTGTTCTTTCCACAATGGTGCTATTCATCCTCTCAAGAACCCCATTTTGTTAAGGAGTCTTCTTAACTGTCATTTGATGCCGAATACCTTGACTGCGACAATACTCATCAAATGGCCCAATGTGTTCACCACCATTGTCCGGCCGTGCACTTCAGTTTTTGTCCAGTTTTTCTTTCAATCATGGCTTGAAAATGTTTAAACACATCTAGAACTTGATCTTTTGTTTTTAGTGCAAAATCCCAAACTTTCCTTGAATAATCATCAGTGAAATAATAAAATAAAGTGCACCACTATGTGTTCTAACTTTCAAAAGATCACACACATCCGAATGTACTAACTCCAAAACATTTTCTTTTCTTGAAGTAACATTTTTATGAAAAGAAACTCTATGTTGTTTACCTACCAAGCAATGAACATAAGTTTTAATATGCGTGCCTTTCTAACCAGATAGAAGCTCTTTCTTGAACAAAACTTGTAGTCCTTTTTCATTCATGTATCCAAGCCGCTTGTGCCACAATTCAGTAGAAACATCCTCAAGTGCATTGATAACACATTTGCAAATTTTTCCTTGCATCGAATAAAATGTGCGAGTCTTCTTGCACATAGCCACCACCAAAGAACTCTTTACGAGTTTCCATTTTCTATCACCAAATTTGTTGTTGTAGCCTTCATCATCTAGCTTCCCAGTAGAGATCAAATTGAGGCGAATGTCAAGAATATGCCTCACATCTTTAAGCAATAACTTACAACCCAAATTTGTTTATAAGCAAACATTACCCAGGCCAACAATCTTGGATAAATCTTCATTACCCATTCGAACACAACCATAACCTCATTTGGTGTAGGAAGTAAAGAAATAAATTTGAGAAGTCACATGAAAAGAAGTACCAAAATCAATCACCTAATTGCTCTATTGGCCCACAAAATTGACACAACATCTTCACAAACAATCATGAGATCACCATCGGTAGTAACCGCCTTTGTGTCTTCTTGCTTCTTATCCACACTTTTGTCATGCCTTTTCTCCTTATTCTAGAGCTTTCGGTATTCCCGCTTCATGTGCCATTTCTCACGGCAATAATGGCCCTGAATATCTTTCTTTGAAAACAAACCATCTCTTGATTTGTCCCAACTTTAATCACGATAATGAGGAGTCTTACTTCTTCCCTTTGTTTTGCGTCGACCTCTCAGAACAAATGCCTCCGAATGAGAAGAACCCACTGATTTTCTTCTAGTTTCTTCATTCAACAAGCTACTAATGACTTGTCTCATTATGACAACTCCATCAGGCGTCGAATTACTAACCGTCACAACCATAGTCTCTTAACTTTTGGGTAAGGAACTAAGTAGTATCAAAGCCTGTAACTCATCATCAAAAATAATTTTCATAGAAGCAAGTTGATTAAAAATACTCTTTATTTCATTCAAATGTTCTGGAATAGGGTTGCCCTCTTTAGGTTTTAAATTAATCAACTTTCGAAACAAAAAAACTTTATTTGTGGTTGATTTTTTTTTATCATAAATACCTAATTTTTTTTTCTATAAATCATGTGCCAAAATTTCAGTAGCAACATGATGAAACACACTGTTATCAATCCATTGACGGATAACACCAATGGCTTTTTGATTAAGCCTCTTCCATTCATCATCTTTCATACCATCGGGTTTGCCACTATCACCCTCAATGGGTCCATACAAATCTTTATAAAATAATAGGTCCTCTATTTTAGTTTTTCAAGTTATCCAATTGCTTCCATTGAAGCTAGTCATACGACCCACATTCCCCTCCATTGGTTTACACAAATAAACGAACCCAAATAAGTTATAAGCTCTGATACCAGTTAGGAAAAATATATGATTTTTCACAAATAAATCAATCAAAGGAAACAAAAATAATGCGGAAAAATTAAATTAATAATAACACAAGAATTTTTACGTAATTCTCTCAATATTACGTCCATGAGGCCGTAGTTTGATTTCACTATTAATCAAAAGTTTTCAAATGATTACAAACGAGACATGAATGATTTCGTAAACCAACCTTAGGTGAATTCAAAATAATCACAAATAAATAAAGGAAAGACCTCATCAAATAGAAGAACAAACTATCTTCGAAACAGAGTTTGAAGACTCAAAATAGCGAACCAAATCAAGACCTTCGAAGCTGATTTGTGGCTATAAAAAAAAACTCCCAAAGTGTGCTTCGAATAGAGCAGAAACAAAGGCACAAAGTCTTGGATTTTTTCCCGAACCAAAAATCCACAACAGCACTATGCTTGTATATCAAGAACCAAATCCACCGAAAGGCACCCAGTTGTCTTTTTCCAAGGAAAAAAAAAAAACTTATTACCGATAAACAATCACCAACAGGACATTGTTATGTAAGATTAGATTTTGTAGATTTTCTAATAAAATACGCTTAAAGTTGTACAAATTTTTATAGGAATAATTTTCAATAATCTTATAATGAAATGTGAGAAAATAAAGTTAAATACAAAAATAATAATAAACTCAATTTGCTGGATACTAAATCTGTAAAAATAATTTTTTTTGACACGTAACTTTTTTTTTTGTGTTTATATAAAAGGATTACCATTATTAATGCCCCAGTAATACAAGTAATCACATATCATCACTCAACAGAGAAATACAATAAGAGACATTTTAACTAAAAGACTAGAAGTTGAAAAAGCATTTTAAATACACTTCAAAATTTCTAAAACCAATTAAAAAAACCTTAATCATTTTTGGAGATGAATGGAAAACTATATAAAGGGTGTTCAAAAGAGTGATACTCAAAAAAGAATATAAAAATAAATGATAAATTATATTTATGGTCTTTGAGTATGCATTTTGTGTCACTGTGTCAAGTTATAATTTTGTCAATTTCGTTATTAAAATTTTAATTTATATTAATTTGGAATAATAATAAAATATACATATGACTTTGGTTATTAAAGTTTTTTAATTTTGTTAGTTTGTTCTCGAAACATTGATGAGAAAAATAAAAATAACTTATAATATTGAGAGATGAAATTAGCAAAATTAGAACTTTAAGGACCAAACTAACACATGACATATATACTTTACATATCATATTTAAAATGTATTATCATTTCGTTAATGATTTAAACGGTAGTTTAAAATTAGACTAATTTGATAATGTGAATAAAGAAATTAACAAAATTAAAATTTAAAGGACTAAAGTGATATGAAAGGTATGCTTCTTTGTATTTTATCCAAAATAAAATAAATAAATATGATCTGTGATCAAAGAAGTTGATTTTAGGATCTTTGTCCCCCCCACCCCCACCAATCTTTACATTTTCTTGAAGATGAAGATGACTTCAAAGATGAAGATGAAGAAGAAGAAGAAGAAGAAGAAGAAGAAGAGGAGGAGGAGGAGGAGACTGAACCTCTTGAATTGCGAAGAAGAAGAAGAGACTAAATCTCTTGAAGGAAATGAAATTGAATAATATTGAAATCATCATTAAGGTAATTCAAATCCCTTCTTATTTTACATTTCCACTCCATTTGGATTGGGTAATTTGGTGAGAAAATATAAGAAATGATGAGAAAGAAAACTCACACGATTTCACAGAATTATTTGAGAGTATGTTGGGATTAGAGTGGTTGTTTGGTATTAGACCACTTTGGTTAGGCTTATAGATGACACTCAATTATTAGGCTTTTGATTAATTGATTTTATGCAAAAAGAGAAAAATACCCCAAGAACAACATGATCTATATTTGTTTATTTTGACAATCATACAAAGGTAGAAACAATTGTTCTTCCCTGTTATACTTATTTTCCCCAAAACTAGTCAGTTTTGAATGAGGTATGGGAGTACTTAACTTTACTATAAAAAATTTAAGTATACAGAAACTAACCACATAAAATACATAGAACATTCACATTAGTGTAGATTCAATAATTTATGGGCCCCGTACATGTAAATATTTTGTGTAATTTATTTATGATGATTTTTACATACATAAAACCACTATTATTTTTATAATGCTGTTGAATTCCTTGTTTATAGCTTTCGATTTGTGAACTCTGGAGTGTGGATTTATTTCACTAGAGGTAAGTTATCTTATACCACATCTAGAATTTCTTTTAACTGCATATTTTGGTTTGAAAACATTTAAACACGGAGTAATGAAATCACCTCTTTGTTATGGATACAATTTCTCCAAAGATGGGGTAAGGTTGCATATATTTTGTCCTCTTCAGATTCTATTTTAGTTGGAGTCTCATGTCCTAAGTTGTTTTTATTTTTATTTTTATTTCTATAGAAATATTTTATAAGATCATTGTAGATTCATGTACTTTATGTAGGATATGAATTTTGTTAGACAATAATGTGAACCCAAAGCAGATGGGAGTTAAATATTGACACATAAGCTACTTTCTTTTGATTTTTGACCATGGAACTAAATGTGGTTTTGGCTTTTGTCACTCGTTACTGTGGTTGTATTTGCGAAAACATGAGTTTGTTTATCAAACCCGTTGAGTTTTGGATTGATTGAATTGAATTATTGAATTTGTTGATATATCAAATAATAACGCTGTGTTTGGATCGTGGGGTAAGGAAAGAAAATTTGTTGCGGTCTCTCCCATCTAGTTGAGTAAACGAAAAATATGTGTTTTCTCACTATTATATTTAGATTGGTAAGAAAGCAAATCATATGAGAGAGAGATTTGAGTGAAATTTCTTTTTATTCTTTTTTATTTTAAGGGGTAATCTTGGTATTATAAATATTTTATAACCAATCAACTTGTTTCTCTCCAACTCTCACAACTTTTGGTAAGAAATCAAATAGTCAAAATAAGGATAAATTTTTGGGTGCAGATGTGATAGGTGCCATGTGGTACCTTTCTCTTTTCTCATTGGTTGAGAGCGTGGGGGTTACATTTATGTGTTGGGTGATGGGGAGATAACATGGGAGGCCATGTTGTTTATGATTGGTTGAAGGCACCATGTGACATGCCACATGATACCCTATCTGCACCCAAGAATTTTTCCAAAATAAGAGACTTCTCTCTCTCACTATTTCTCACACTTCGTCTCTATTTCTCACCTACTTAACCCTCTGAACAAATGTTTTCTTTTCTTACCAAAACTGTGTGATCCAAACGAACTATAAATCCTAAGAGTTATAAAATTATATGATTGTTGAACTTACCTCACTAGAATGATTTTATGTTAAATATTAATTGAAGTACATGACATTTTCTTTACACTCCTGAATCACAGAAAACTATGTTATTTAACTTTATTAATTGAATTATTATTTTTTTTTGTATATTTGATTCGACTAGTTGTTGCAGTAATTAATTATTGAGCTATCAAACTAATCGTCTTCCTCTTGATGACAGATCCAGAAGAATGGTGTGGTGGAAACGGTGGAGTTATTATTGGGATAGAGTGCTACGAGTAGAAGTTATTTTGAATTGTTTTGTTGAGACATTAATTTAAATTATAGAACTCTTGTTTGCTTTGCTGGAGGCAATTAATCTTTGTATTAGTCAGATTATGGAACTTTAGGTTTAGCATGCTCTAAACATTAAACTAGCTAAACTGAATTTGTGGATTGTTGTTGAGACTTTTGTTATTATGGATTAAAGAATTCCTGATTGTGATTTTATCTCTCGATTGCCATGATTATTTTGTGGAATGGAATTGAATTGAGTTTCTCACCATCTCTTCTCTGCATGCTCACAGGGTTTGTACGTCTTATAGGTTTGTGACATTGTCACATGCCTAGGTTGGTTGGCTTTGAGGCGTGACATTCTTTCTTTATTTTTCAATGTCGTATCGTTATTTTTCTTACTTGATGCAGGAAAGGCAACAGAAAGGAACTGTTATCCTTAATTATGTGAAAGAGCTTACAAACATCAATCTCTAATTCAGACTATTAAGATTGGTTTCTTTCAAAGAAGAAGCACAAGACAAGAGAGTTGATGACTATTAGTCACGAAGCTGCTCTAAAAATGGCCTCTCCTATGTGTTTGCATCAAAATGCTTGTCAATATCAATAGTGACTTAGTTGCTTGCCCTTAAGTAGATTGCCCATTTCTCTGTACATGAATGAGGATGGTGAGCAAGCATCTACACCACCTGCTCTCTTCAACACATTTATGGAGAGGAAAAATGGTGGGAATCTCTGGATTGGGATGATCTCCACACCAAAACCTCTCTTCAGCCTTTCTTCTCCAATAGCTACCCAGGTGTTTGTACTCATTTTTTTCATCAAATTTGAGTGAATTTGATTCAAAGCCTGATCTCATATAGAACACTCCAATTTATACTCTTTTTTTTTGGATAAAATATTTTTGAAAATTCTAAACTTATCCAAAAACTTGTTTTAATCAATTTGTATGAAACAAAATCATCGCTGATATTCTTTTTAGAATTTTATCAAATATGAGTAAAAATACCACTGTTTGAAATTTGGTGAAAGATTTGATTCATCATTAATTTGGTGCAAAATTTGCCACTTCCTTAATTTGATTTATACAAGTTTGATGAAATTATTGGAACTCATTTTTAGCTCTTTATTCATCAAACTTGAATTTGATAAAATAATTACTAAAGAATTGGAGATATTCTAAGTTAGAAAAAATTAAATTTAAAAATTAGTTTTTTTTTTAAAAAAAAAAAATTATTCATCAGAGGACACTGAAAAAATACTCATGTTTTTATAAGTTTGTAGTGTTACAGTGCGCAAGGCATGAAAGCTGCATACAATATGCAACTTAGTTTTCAATCATTGGATTTGACTAAATTAATCGAATATTTTACAAACCACATCGGAGGACTCTTCTTCTCTCTCAGTCACACCTTCAGCCCCTTAGAGTAAGAGCTAAAAGGAAGACGATGCAACACTGGTGAAGAGGACAGCTGTTTCGGCCGATTCTTCATAACTTGGTCTTTCTTAAATGGTATGAATCAACTCCAATCACAACCGTTCAAACCGATAGTTCAGGTCTGATTGTAAATTCTGTTTTGATTGTTAAGGCCATTAGGTAACGTTTGATTCATTCAAATGAAATGGAATAGAATGATCATTCCATCAAAATGTTCATTCTCATATTTGGTTAGACTAAAGAAATAATGACAAATATATTTCAAATAGAATCAAGTAAGAGAACTGCCATTTAAATTTTTTATAATCAAAACTATTTGTGATGATTGTTTTATTGGTATCAAAATGTTTTATAAGCTCATTCATGTGTTTTGTCAAGAGTACGAATCCAATTTACTCTGATTTGGACCTAAGGAGATGAAGGTTAAGTATGGACATAAAAACTCTACTTTCTTTTTTTCTTTGACCATAAAGCTAAACTTGGTTTTGGATTTTTGTCACTGGTTACTGTGGTTGCAGTTGCAAAAATTTGAGTTTGTGTTTATCAAACCGTTGAGTTTTGGATTGTTTGTATTGAATTATCAAATTTGTTTAGATATTAAATCATGAATCCGATGTGTATCTAAATTGTATGATTATTGAACTCGCCTTATTGGAATTATTTTATCTCTAATGATAACTAAATTGTATGAGTATGACTTTTTCTTTACACTCTAGAATCACAAAAGGTTTTACCCTAGCCATCATTGTTGCCATCACCGTCAATGGTTAGATCTATATACTTCCAGATCTGGAACTTGTGTCGCAAATCTGTTCCTTTAGCTTTAGCCATCGCCGTCTTGGAAAGGTAGCCTCTCTGTGGTCACGGTTCCGATGACGATCCTTCCTTGTCATTGTGATCTCTCACACTGCCACTCAAGGGAGAATCTCTGGTACTGACCTCTCTTTCTCTCTCTATATATATATATATGATATATGTCCACTGGTTTAGGGTTTCCATAATTTTAATCTCTGTGGAGTAGGGTTTAGATGATGATATGGAATGATGATGATGTTGATGATTTGAATCTGTGGTAAATTTAGATCTATGGTAGATCTAGATCTGTGGTAAATTGATGATTGATCTATGATAGTGATGATGTTGAGGATGTTGTTTTTGATCTATGTAATTTTATTTTTGAGCTTGAAGATTTTTTTGATTTGTGATGATGATGATGATCTGTGATGATGTTGATGATTTTTTGATTTTTTGTGATCTGAGTTGATCAGATGATGAAGCTGTATTGAATTGAATAATATCTGTATATATGGAGAGAGAGAGAGAGAGAGAGAGAGAGAGAGAGAATAATAGAAATTCAATAGATAAAATTGATAGAATTTCAACTGATAGGAAAAAATTCAATAGATTAAATTTAACAAATAGAGAGAGAGAGAGAGAGAGAGAGAGGTGTAAAAATTCAACAGAGCATGTGGTAAATTTCAACAAATAGTAAAATTTTGGCTCAATAGATTGGATTTTGTTTAGCTTCATATTTCCACATGTAGAAAAAAAATTGAACATATAGAATTTAGACAAATCGAATTCAGGGGAAAAAATTGAACAGATGAAGGGAAAAATCTAAATGGATAGATAAAAATTTGAACAGATAGGTAAAAAATTTAAATAGATAGATTAAAATTTGAGCAGATAGATAAAAAATTTGAACAGATAGATGTAAATTTGAATAGACAGTTAGAGAAAAGTCAACAGATAAAAAAAAGTCAACAGATAAATTAAGGGATAAAATTGGGAACAAAATGTCCTCTCAAAATAAAAAAAAGGACTTCTCACCAAAATATTTCACAAAGAGTGGACCTTTAACCAACAAAAAATATTCATTAGACGTAATACCTTATACCTTCCTTAGGTTAGACTTTTCAACAATTTACTCTAGAATTAAATGAGATGAAATGACAGAATTATGAAAAATAAGTTATACTATCAAGTAATAGATAGATGCGATAAATCGTTGAAAAGAAGGAATTTGGTCTTTTATTTGATTAGGATGAAACAAAAACTTATAAAAATATAATCACAAGATACCTAATCCTGGTAATATTTAAGGTATTATTTAATTTCTCATTTTTCTTTATTTAATCTTGTATACCATTAATAAAATTATTCAATATCTAATATCATATAAAACAAACATTGCATTGAACTATCCGATAGAATTTCATATCTCACTATTAAACACCAAACTAACAATCCAGCGAGTCTTACATATTGATCCCACTATAAGTATTATTAGAGCAATTCTTGTCTCTTGGTATGACTAGAGTTGGAAATAGGCACAGATGAAATTTGTGTAATTTTATTATTATTATTATTATTATTATTTGATATATGATGTTGTAATGAAACATGTCTAATCAATTATGTGTGTGTCAATTTCTGACCACACTGCCAAACAAGTACTCAGCTGGAGAGCACCGTTAGAATAGATTAAGCCCGAACGACCTGCAATAGAAAGAAGAGACTTCGGCGGTAGTTCGTCCACCCGGGAGCACTCCGATGATCAAGTCAGTTATCTCTCAAAGAAAGCAAAAGTGCTTAACTCACTATTCAGAATACAAAAAGCATACCTTAGACCCATGGGGGTGCCTCTCTTTTATAGCCAACATAAACCTAGTCCCAATAGAAGCCTAGCTTCAATGGACTTAGGATTACTGCTAATTTTCGACTCCCAGTAGGATGGGGATAAACTCTCTAAGAGTCTTATCTTTACCCAAACTGAAGTCCTCTCTCATTCTAGGACTCTTGTCTCTTATCCGTTTATCCCGGATTCCGGTTTCTTCGGAGATAACCTCGGCCTAGCTAAGATCATCTCGGTGTCATGACCAAGACACGTGGCACCTCGGCTGGCACTTCGGTGACACCTCGGCCACGTGTTGTCATTCAAAAATTATGTCCCCACAACTGCTCCCTAGGTTCTATTACCTCGGCATCCTGAGGTGATGGAACCTATATCATTCCTTCCTTTAATCATGACCCCGGTTTAA
This sequence comes from Camellia japonica, assembly GCA_030407325.1. NCBI lineage: Eukaryota > Viridiplantae > Streptophyta > Magnoliopsida > Ericales > Theaceae > Camellia > Camellia japonica. Next base: position 124,485,883 of record JAPPVO010000029.1, read on the forward strand.
CTTCAGCTTGTAAATTTTTCTTAAATTTCAACAAGTGTTAAACATGACATCGGTTTAACTTCAACTTGTAAATTTTTCTTAAATTTCAACAAGTATTAAACATGACCTCAATTTAACTTCAACTTGTAAATTTTTCTTAAAATTTCAACAAGTGTTAAACATGACCTCAGTTTAACTTCAACTTGTAAATTTTTCTTAAAAATTTCAACAAGTGTTAAACTAATCTTGGCTTGAAAATTCCAACTCCCAAGCATCATTCTCCAGCCCTCTGCATGGCTTCCACCTACTCCTTTGTGGACTTTATATAAAAAGTCTTTAACTAAGGCTGAGCTTTTTTCTTCTCGGACTTAATCATCTAGGCCGAGATCTTGTCTTTTGGAATCTGGGATCTGCTCACTTTCGGCTGAGTTCTTTTCTTCTCGGACCTAATCATCTAGGCCGAGATCGTGTCTTCTAGGATTCTTCATACCCGACCTCCCGAGAAGGTCGGTGAGAGTGTCCCTTGGTTCCGCCATGCTGAGAGACTGCAGGAACCGTTTTCTGTCCCCCTTTCTGGGCACCTTTTTTGGCCGCTAGAATCGGCGTATCTTGTAACGGGAACGGTGGCTGCATGACGTTGTTCTGCATCATGAAATTGACGACCGTTTGCAGGTCCATCAATTTGTCCGCCATTCCTTTCATCTCGCCATCCCTCTGTAGGCATCTATCTTTCCATACTTGGAGGTCGTCCTCGTTATAATACCCGCTCCGGTCCGATTTCTTCGGTATGCCTCCCTCCTGGCCGACGTTCTTTCCCTCGTGACTCTTATCACGAGTCTCTTCGTTGCAGTTGTCTTCTTCGACGTCAAGGTCAATATGTTTCCCACTCTCAGTAGGGGTGTCGTCCCCAACCTTCTCTTTCTGTCCGTCGTTGGCCATCTATTCTCCTTTTGTTCCCACAGACGGCGCCAAATTGTGTGTGTCAATTTCTGACCACACTACTAAACAGGTACTCAGCTGGAGAGCACCGTTAGAATAGATTAAGCCCGAACGACCTGCAACAGAAAGAAGAGACTCCGACGGTGGTTTGTCCACCTGGGAGCATTCCGACGATCAAGTCAATTACCTCTCAAAGATAGCAAAAGTGCTTAACTCACTATTCAGAATACAAAAAGCATACCTTAGACCCATGGGGGTGCCTCTCTTTTATAGCCAACACAAACTTAGTCCCAATAGAAGCCTAGCTTCAATGGACTTAGGATTACTGCTAATCTTCGACTCCCAGTAGGATTGGGATAAACTCTCTAAGAGTCTTATCTTTACCCAAACTGAAGTCCTCTCTCATTCTAGGACTCTTGTCCCGTATCCGTTTATCCCGGATTCCAGTTTCTTCGCAGATAACCTCGGCCTAGCCGAGATCATCTCGGTGTCATGACCAAGAACGTGGCACCTCGGCTGACACTTCGGTGACACCTCGGCCACGTGTTGTCATTAAAAAATTATGTCCCCACAAATTACATTCATAATGAAAACTAACTTTAATATATAGTTAATACGTTAAGAGACATAAATCTCAAACAAATATATGAGAAATAATATTCAGATATAGAAATTTGAACCGTTAAACTTTTAAGGAAATGTAAGGGTTCTAACTAATGGATTAATCTCATTGGTTGATTTTGAATAATTTTTAGGGAAGTTATGTGTAGGTCCTAATAAGTGGATTTATTATCTAATAAGTCCTATGATAATTAATGGTGTTTTTCATAAAACACTATTAAAAAAACGTCACTAATTGTTAATTTTCGACGACAGTTTGAAAATTGTCACAAAAAATGTCACTAATTATAAGTTTTATAAACAGTTTTAAAAAATCATCACAAAAAAGTCACTAATTTTTAATTTTCAGCCGTAGTTTGAAAAATTCATCACAGAAAAATATCACTAATTATAAGTTTTAGCGAAAATTTATAAAAATCATGATAAAAAAAATCACTAATTGTCAATTTTTAGCGACATATGAAAAAAATCGTCACAAAAAATTATTTTTAGTGACGATTTTATTATGACTTATTTTCAATAGGACTTAATGTGAATTAAATTCAGCTATTAGGATTTATTGGTAGTTTACCCTAATAAATTTTTTTTTTTATGCTACATCTCTATACATTGGCCAGACATAATTGTTGTTGCACAAAGGTGGAGAATGAAGTTCGCTTTCAATAGGAGGTGGTTGGTAGCAATCAATGGTGGTTGTCGGTCGTGGAAGAAGTTAGTTAAAGGTGATTACCGAAAGAAATCACTAGTAATGATGGTCAAAGATGGGAGATGGCCGGATATGATGGTTGATAGTGGTGATGGACGATGGGTGGTGGCTAGAAGAGTGGGAGAGAGAGAAAATGAAATAAAATTTATTTTTTAAACGAGTAAAATCAAATAAAAAATGAAGTATATTATAATGATGCACATATCAAAATATAAATTTGTTAGAGAATAAATTGGTCATAAATCCAAACTAACAAGGGTATAAGGCATTAAATCCAGTAGATATTTTTTGTTGGTGAGAAATCCACCTTTTATAAAATAGATTGGTAAAAAATCCTTTTGTTTGTTTTAAAGAACATTTTGTTTCCAATTTTACCCCTTAATTTATTTGTTAACATTTGTAGACTATCTGTTCAAAAAATTTCCCTATCTGTTCAATTTTTTTCTTATATGTTTAATTTTTTTTACCATATCTATTTAATTTTTTAATCTTTTCAATTCAAAATTCTCTTATTTGTTTAAAATTTTGTATCTTGTCAAAATATAAAGCTATGTATTGAAATTTAAAGACTAGTCTGTTAAAATACCAAGCCAATTTTTCATGTTTGTTTATTTCTTATCTATTCAATTTTTTTTTATCTGTTTAAATAGATATGATCTGTTGAAATAGATCTGATCTATTCAATTTGTTTGTGACTATCATCTATTTACCCCTATCTGTTATAATTTGTTTCTTCATTATTAACAACAACAACAACAACAACAATAATAATAAACAACTAAAAATAAATAAAGATCTTATTAGAGATCTCCATAGATCTAGATCTACCATAACAACTGTTAGATATCACCCAGGTGAGGTGATTAGGCTAACCCACTTTGGAGAAAGTGGGGGTGTCACATCCCCATTAAGATGGGTGGGGGTGGCAACCACCCCACTATCCATGCATTATCTATGTCTCTCTTCTCCCTCTTAATGTGTATAAATAGAGATTGAGGAGAGAGTTGAAATTGAAAGAGTGAGAACAAACCAAAGAGAGCGAGAGATGTTAGGCGGAGAGACCGTCTCTCTCAGTGTGAGCGAGAGAGACGGGTGAGTGAGTGAGTGATGAGAGTGTGAGCTCCTCCTTTATTATAATCTTTCTGTAATCTCTCCATTGTTATAGTGATAACCGGTTACTCTCCCGTGGACGTAGGCTTTAAGGCCGAACCACGTTAAATATAGTGTCTCCTTCTGTGTGGGTGTGTTTTTTTGCTTGGTAAGATTTCTATAAGGTCTTGGGTGGGATCCCCAATCCCAACAAGTGGTATCAGAGCTTCGTCGGTGGCGTTTCGGAATAAAAACAGTGTGATTTTCGAAACTGTCCAGAAATCAAAACTCCGTTTGGTAAGACTTTCTAACTATGATTTGAGAATATGAGTTGTATTTTGAGTTTGTGTGTTTTGAAATTATGATTTTAGTGTAGAAAATTTGTTTGGTTATGATTTTTGAATAGAGTGTTGAATTGAGTTTTGAATTGAGTGTGGAATTAAGTTTTGAAAGTTTGATTTGACATGTGAAGTAAGAAAATTTATTTGGTTATGAGTTTTGGAAAGAGTTTTCAAAACTTAATTCAAATTGTTATAACTCGTAACAAAATACACTACTTTCATACTATTGAAAATTCTGATCAACACTCATAGCCAAACTCTTTTTAAAATTAAATTAAAAAAAATTTATTATTAACAGAAAATAACATTAATCAATTTTTTAATTGAAAATATTACAAAGGAAATAATTTTTTTTCAAAATAAATATTCAAAAAAATTAAATCATAAATATTTAAATAATTTAAATAATGTAAAAAATTTAATAAGTAAAAAATTAAAATAAATATTCAAAAAATTTAAATAATTTAAAATTTTAATATTTTAAATTTAAAAACAACTCTACACTCAAATCGTAACCAAACACATAAAACAAAACTCGATTAAAAAATTATTTTAAAACTCATAACCAAACACATAACTCGAAACTTTATACTATTTTCACAACTCTACACCCAAATCGTAACCAAATACATAACAAAAAAATTAAAATATTTAAAAATATTTTTATAAAATAGAGTTTGAATTTATATTTATAAAATATTTCAAAAATTAAAAAAATCGTAACATATTTAAATATTAAAATATTTAAAATCTTAACAAAATTAAAATATTGATTTGAATTGAGTTTTGAAAAGAGTTTTGAATTATGTGTTTGGTTATGAGTTTTAAAAAGTAATGATTATGTTTTAAATTGAGTTTTGAGAAATGAGTGTAGAATTATGATTTGAAAGCTCAAAACAAACACCACACTCAAATCAATGGGTGAAACTATAATTTGAGAGGCTTACCAAACGGAGCCCAAATTGCTCGAAATCAGATTTTGAGCATACCAGGAGCAAGGGCTCGACGAGAGGAGTCCAGAGATGCAAAGCAGAGCACCAAAGGAGGAAGGATACGCCTTTACGAGCCGCCTGAATATGGCGCGTGAGGCCTAGTCTCAGCATGCGCTCCCACGCGTCGTGCAGTCAGTCGGCGTGTCGGCCGAGTCTCGCGCAAACGCCCCACGCGCGGTGGAGAAAGAAGACGAGTGCTGAAAGCGTGTGTCCTCCACGCGCAGGCCACGTGGCGACGTATCAGAGCCACGTCATCAACCATGTCAGCGGGCGTTAGTGACACGTGGCATCCACGTCAGCGCCACATGGCCGTCCAGTCAGCGACACGTGGCATCCACGTCAGCGACACGTGGCAGTCCAGTCAGCACCACTTCAGCACGGTCGTGCCACGTTAGCTGCTATATCAGCACAACGAGAAGGGATTCAGTGCGACGCGGCTAAGGTGTAGCCGCTGGAGGAGTGATCCAGTGCTACGCGACTAAGGTGTAGCCGCAGATCTGAGACGTACAAAATGTTTTGGCTTGATCTAAGCCATTCGGAGTCCATTTTTAGCGATCCAATAGTGCTTTCCAATAATTTGGAGTATTTCGGACACATCCGTACAGTCAGTTTTTTGAATCGGAGTTGTTGCAAAAAAGAAGGAAGATTAAAATGGTAGACGACGTTAGGTGCAGTGGATAGAATATTCTGTTAGAACACGGAATATTCCCTGAACTTCTAAAAATTGCAATTTGGCTTTGAATTTTCAGAAAATTGTGGTGTGGCCCAGCTTTCGGGGATGTTTTTTCAGTGAGGTCCTCGGAAGTGCAACGAAGGTTGGTCCTAGCTAAACGGATCGTTCCGGATGCAACCGCGAGGTCAGAATAATGAAATTCTGAACGGTTTTTTAAAGATTGTCAAAACATAGGAGTTTCTCATCTTTAATAGTCGAAGGGAGGTTGCCGGATATTGTGGAACGCTACGGATTCACTGAAGAGGTCAGAATGGACAGATTCTGACCAGATTGGGCAACCAGATACAAATTGAGATAGATCATTAAAGACCAAAGGAGATCAGCTTGATCAAATGGCAAATCAAGGGAGATCAGGATTGGTCAGGGGCAATCAGAGGATTGTAGAGATGATTATCTCTGAAGTTGATCGGAATATCTAGTTCAATCAAAAAGTCCATTCATCGACGGATAGATGATTTGGCAACAAGTATAGGCTTAAGGAAATGCTGTGGCTATTGGAGCTACTGTATATGAGTAGGTACTGATGCTTTGTGGACATGTAGAACAATAGTTGCAGAGGAGCATACTAAGCGCAGAAGCACAAATGCAGACGTGCAGCAGTGCAAGGGTATGCTAGAGTGTCGTACAGAGGCACGAGAAGAGTATGTAGCAACGGGTTGTTGAAAGTTCACAGGAACTTCCAAACAGAGAAATTGAGACGGATAAAATGCAAGAGTGCGTGCCAAGGAGTGGCAAGTCTTTTTCTCTATGGTGGTTTCTTTAGTTCTATGGCAGCGGAAGATAGAGTTGATGCGGATCTCTCAAGCGAGCTCGACGCAGGGAGACCAGAAGCCATAGGTGTGAGCACTATGCAAGGAATTGCATAGCTGACGATGCTTTGACAGATGGAGCTACTGTCAACCATCAATCTATTAGACAACAAATTAGGGATTACAAAGGCACAGACAACAAGCGTGTATGGAAACGCTAGGAGGTTGTTCAGAAGTGCAGAGGGCAAAGACTGATAGTTCAGAGGAAAAGCTCCGAGCAAAGAAGACCGAGGACGTTGACAGGATAAACAACGAGTTTTCTATTGCTCCAATGACTGGTCCTGCAAGGTAATGCATGATAGTCAATGGCATCTCAGCAGGGGGTGCAGGACATCCAATCAGGGGGTGTCGGATATCTTGGTTGCGCAAGTTCAAGCATAGCAAGTGAAGACATCTGAGACAAAAAGCGTGGAAGAGATGTGTGGGAGATAGAAGCAGAGGCTTTCTCCAAATCAGAGAGTGGTGTGAGTTGAGTTGAGGATGTAGGATTCTTCTTCCTCTTGTATCACTGGTGTATTATCTCTAGCTTCAGGGGATGCAGCGTCTCAGTGAGGAGATGAAGATTCTGTTGAAATTTAGGCGTGACAAGATTAGCAGCAGTGTGTGCAGTGGATCACCTCATATGGGTTAAGGGGGTGATTTGTTAGATATCACCCAAGTGAGGTGATTAGGCTAACCCACTTTGGAGAAAGTGGGGGTGGCACCTCCCCATTAAGATGAGTGGGGTTGGCAATCACCCCACTATCCATGCACTATCTATGTCTCTCTTCTCCCTCTTAATGTGTATAAATAGAGGTTGAGGGGAGAGTTGAAATTGAGAGAGTGAGAACAAACCAAAGAGAGCGAGAGATGTGAGGCAGAGAGATCGTCTCTCTCGATGTGAGCGAGGAAGACGGGTGAGTGGGTGAGTGAGGAGAGTGTGAGCTCCTCCTCTATTATAATCTTTCTGTAATCTCTCCATTGTTATAGTGATAACCGGTTATTCTCCTGTGGACGTAGGCTTTAAGGCCGAACCACGTTAAATATAGTGTCTTTTTCTGTGTGGGTGTGTTTTTCTGGTTAGTATGATTTCTATAAGGTCTTGGGTGAGATCCCCGATCCCAACAACAATAACAACAATAATAATCTAACAACAACTACAAAAAATTAGAGATCTGAAGGACTTCTCTTCAGAGAATGAAGCTCTAATGGCTTACAACAGATCATAATTGAGGCTCAAATTGTCGCTTAGGTTCGGTTCAACTATTGGAATGAAATTAGTGGTGAATTTGCTTACATCAGGAGGGCAATCTTCGAATAAACAAGGAGATTCAAAGAGATTTTGAAGAAAACTAAGGTTATGTTTGAGCAAGTCCCTTAGGCAACGATTCTCGGATTAGAGACTCTAATTCTTCTTTCGACGAAAATGGTGCCGGCACCACCACCGCCATCGCTGTCGCCACCTCATGCTTGTCGTAATAGTGGTGGCAACGTTCCACGGCGGTCCAAGCCACATTCGCCACCTCAATCGAGCGGTGAACCACCATCTTCATCTATCTAAAATCTGCGTGTGAGATATATCTATCTTTCTTCGACAGTCCGACACTTGAGTGTGGTTAACACGTACTTGCCGACAAAGCCATCCATATTGGTGGTGGTAGTGGATGTTGGTGATTTTTAGAGAGAGAGAGAAGACAGAGAGACGGTTGGGTTTTTTTGGGTAACTAAGACGCTTGGGTTTGGCAATGGATTCAATAGATAAATTAGTAGGATACGTCATGGTAATGGGTATTTTGGTCATTTCACATTGTCTTGTCCTTATTATGAACATAATGCAGTAGCGCGTGGACTTTTGGATAAAAGAAATTCGAATATGGACTTTTGAATCGAACGCCATTTGTTAAAGTAAGTATGTTTATTTTTATGCATACAAACAAATAAAATTATATTAAAATTTACGATTCAACTTATGCAATACAGGAGAATAATTATCTCTAGAAAGTTTAACTTAATTAAATAAATACAATTTTAGTTATAAATTTAATTTAAATTGAACACTCACTTTAATAGTCAATATAATCATTAAATTAGTGGGAGAATTAATAAATTAAAATTAAAATTAAAAAATAATTCTAATTATTTTCTTTTATTTTTCTATTAAAGTTATTTATAAATTAAAATTTTAAAAAAATTAATTTAAAGGTTTAATTAAATATGGGTTTCCATATATGTACAACTAAAACAAAAATCTTACACTTATGTTATTGAAAACGTAACTTAAATAAATACGTATGATAATTTTATTTGAAACTTAAAAGGGGAAGAAAGCCTCTCTCTCTAGAATCTAGAGAGAGAAAGCTCCCCCCGAGGTAACCATTGGTCCTCCTCCGGGTTCTCTCCATTTTCTTAGAGAATCCATTACTCCTCCACCGTACTTCATTGATTATCTGTTGGGAGGTATTGATTTTGTGTTTACCCATATTAATTTAGATATATCTTTTAGGGTTTTGTTTTCTTGTGATCCCCTCTCTTGGATCTTCATGGCTGATTAAGAGTGTAGAGTTCCTAGAGATTTGTTTGCTGGGGAGAGTCAGTAATCCCATCTTTACCTTCATAATTTTTCCTGATCTATGGTGTTGACACTATGTAAAGTAGTGTGTCATGCGTGACACCACCATAGTTTAGTGTGGTGCTTGGATGAGATGGAAAGTGGGTGGTTATTCTGATTCCAACCTCTCAGATCAAATTTCCGGTATTCCTAGTGCTCTGTTTATGGCTTTTTGTGTAAGGAGAGGAATCTTTTTGGTTGTGTGTTGTCGGAGTTGTGCCGGAGAAGAAGACAACGATGCATTTTGCCAGAGCTCTGAAAGCTGTATGTTAAGCTGCTGCTGCTGCGCCGGAGTTTGGCCGCCAATCTGTATCTTTGCCTGTCCGGCATGAGGTGAGGATGAAGTTTGTGCCGTGTCTTCTGGTGCTGGTATGGCTTTTGCTCTTCCGGTGCCGTGCGTTGAGGATGATGAAGGTGGGTCGCTCTAGCGTGGTTTTCACGCTCCCTTTGTGTGTAGCGTGCGGTCCAGCTCATGCGTGTGTTGCTGTGTTTCAAAGTCCTTACTGCTGCAGTGCCTTTTGCTGCTTTACGGCCTCTCACGGGGAAGATAAATTTGTTGTTGCAAGGGTTTTGATGTATTGGACTGAAATTATTTACTATTAACTTGTCCAATGTGTTATATTGTGGTAGCCTAGCTCCGGACTTTAATTTTAATCTATTGTATGTAGCAGCTAGGTGTGTTTTCCCTTTTTGTAGGGTGTGTTGCCTTTAGGCGTGGTATGAACGTCATTGTAATATTTATTTTTTGGTTAAATATATGACTTACCTACCCAAAAAAAAAAAAAAATTTATATAATATTAAATTATAACATAGCACAATGTTATAAGCACAAAAATAAAGATTATTGACTTATTTAATTTGTTACTTGATAAAACTAATATTTAAACAACAATTAAATATACAAAGAACTTAGGTGTGGATATGGAAACCTATTAATAGAAATTAAAATCAAAATGTAAAATTTTAAAACTAAAACTAAAACTAATTTATTTTAATTTGATTTTATGGTTGGATTAGAAGGAAAATTGCAAAATCAATTGGTGCAGGATTCTTCAATATTGACTATATTTAAGTAATATTAGGTTTCACGAAAAAAATATTACGAAAAATTTCATTAAGCTTTAAGAAATAATCCAATGTGATAGGTAACAAAGCAAGAAAAGCGGCTTACCTTAATGTAAGTATATTTTAATTTTGAAATCTTAGTTTACAAATAGTATAGGCTTAATTTTGTCTTATAGTGCTTAATGATTGATAGCTTGTAACTTAATGTATGTGATTGCATAACATACAATAAAACATCACATACTAATATAAGGATAAAAATTCTTCATGAAACTTTTCATGATATTACTTTCATGAAGCGTAACATTACTCATGTTCCATAAATTAATATGTGCCAAGATAGTTGGGCCTATGTCAACGGAGTGTAACAAATCAAAAGTTGACTCACATTATTGTGGGTCAAATTATAAGTTTTTTTTTTTTTTTTTGTGAAGGTGTTAGATATTTTTCTTATACAAGTATAACACTTAATCTACTACTATTTTAAAAGTCTAAAGAACACATATGTTTTCCACTTTTTTCGTATCCCGAAAATACCCTCCCAAACTTATTAAATATTACACAACAACCTACATCTACCGAACAACTAAACACTTTCAAAAATTCAAACACCTTCAAATATCATAATATGATTATTTTTTTTAATAATTTTACTACTTCTCTTCTATTATCAAAATACCCTTTTTATAATTAGATTTGAATGAAACAACAAGCATAAAGTATTGCCACATTTGAATGAAACGATACGTATAAATCTACTACTATAACATGAGAGTGGCTTATCTGTAGTTTACCAAAAAATTGGACTGTCTAGTTTTGTAAATAAGATGATGTCACTTCATCATTTTGTCTATTCAATGGTTCATATTGCATTGAAGAAAAAAGGTAATGGTTTTGTCTCTCGTAAGTATCATGTTCAGCGACGTCCCTGTTGGAAAATTGGTTTTTATAGGCTTATTTTGGGCCAACTTTGAGCCCAAAATTGAGTGGATCCCAAACGTCTTTTGGGGTGGGTCTGAAGAGGTGATGTGTTCCTTGCCGCATGGCAAGTAGCGCGGTGAAGACGATTCATCAAAACCATTTATGAGTGAATGGAAAGTTGACGTCGTTTTCGGTTCGTGGAATGGACATTTAAAGAATTAAATGTGGGTTTCCTTGAAATGAGTTGTCCCACATTAAAACTTTAAGAGAGCTTTTGTGAGTATATAAGCTCTTGGTATACAAACTTAGGTTGGGCCCCAAGGGACACCCCAAGTTTGTAGAAATGAGGAGTTATGGACAAATGGAACCTTGGTTCAAACCACCACACACACGTGCCGTCGTCCGGCTGGCCAAGCCGAGCCAAGCCGTGCCAGGCGCGGGTGTGGATTGTGGATCGGTTCTTATATTAATTTTTTGGACAAAACTTTTTTCAAAAAAATACTTGCGGAAAAATTTAATTTAATTCAAATTTGAATTTAATTTCTATTCTAATTTCTTTCCTTCTTCGGTCCAAGTCCAGCAGGTTCAAAAAGACCAAAACAGATTCAGTGGTTGGGCAGTTTCTGAACAGATATGTAGCTGCAGCAGTTACCAGCAGTTATCTGTTTGAAACAGTGCTGTATCTGTTCAGTTTAATTTTGCATCTGTTAATTCAATAACAACACCTGTTCGGACAGCCTTGGTTTGTCTATAAATACTGCCATTTCCAACAGTCATTTTGATATGAAAAATAATATGAAATTACTTTTTTGCTGTCCAATTTTCTGCTTTGTTGCATATATTCTTCATATTAGTTTTTTAGGAAAATTAAAAAGAGTATAGAACACAGGTTCTAGTTTGCCGAACAAATTGTTTGGAGTGCTACTACAATTTATAAAGATCATTGTATCTTGGGAGATAGATGCCATAAGTCCGTAAGCACCGAAGCGGGGCGAATTTGTCTTAAGGACAAAATGTCACACATTCAACTTGATGTTTTAAATTTTCATTCGGTTCGGTAAAATAAATCCTGTAAGTTATATATTTTATTTATTTGATTTGGTTTCAATTTATTTATTGTACATAGAAGATTGTTCCAACAATCTTAAGACAGAATCGAATTATTCTATTTATAGATTTTTTCGTTTATTTCCTTTCTTCTTTCTTCTTCTTACAGAAATATTTTTATGTGATTTTACAAAATAATATTCTAGTTGGAAAACAAATAGTAGTAATATATGTTTGACAGATAGTAGTAATATACTGTCTATTTTCTTTGACAACTAGTAGTAATATACTGGAGTCATTAACAATTCAGAATATTATTTGTGGAATTTGTCAGAAATTAATTTTGGTTTTCAGAATTATTTCTAAGTGTTCGTTAATTAAAATTCTAATTCAGTATTTTAATTATTGAAGTGATTACAGAAATTTAATTTTCTGTATAGAATTAATTTGGTTAAATAAAATTTATTTTATTTTCAAATTAATTGAAATAAAAGTTACAATTCTTGCTTTTTTTATTTTACAGAATTTAAAATTCTGTGGTTTTGGTTTAAATTTTCTGTGTAGTATAAAATTCTAATTATAATTTTGTTTTATAATTTAGAATTCATGGCTACTGAAACTGGTCAAACTAATGCTCAAACAAGTACTAGTGTGGTGGCTGCAATTGCTCCAACCCCTCCTGTTATGATTATGCCAGTCAATCACGGTGAGAAGCCAGAGAAGTTCTCAAGAACTGATTTTAAAAATGGCAACAGAAAATGTTGTTCTATCTTACAACTCTAAACATGGCTCGTTTTCTCCGTGAGAATGCTCCTACTCTGAACGAGGATGAAACTGACCAGCAAGTGGTTGCTGCGGTCGATGCCTAGAAACAAGCTGATTTCCTTTGCCGGAACTACATCTTGAACAGACTTGACAACACACTATACAACGTCTACAGTCCTATCAAAATAGCAAAGAAACTTTGGGAGTCTTTGGAGAAAAAGTACAAAACAGAAGATGCTGACTCAAAGAAATTTGTGGTTGGCAAATTCCTGGACTTTGTGATAGTTGATTCTAAGACTGTGATCAGTCAAGTTCAAGATCTCCAACTCATTCTGTATGACATTCACGCAGAAGGCATGTCTCTCAGTGAATCCTTCCAAGTTGCAGCCTTAATTGAGAAATTACCACAAGGTTGGAAGGAATTCAAGAACTACTTCAAACACAAGCGCAAAGAAATGTCTTTGGAAGAATTGATTGTGCGTTTGAGGATTGAAGAGGATAACCGCAATTTAGAGATGCGGGATGGTAAACATCCGATGGAGTCAAAGGCAAATGTGGTGGAACATGCTCCAAAAGCCAAGAAACGGAAGTTTTCTGGAGAAAGTTCATCACAAGGCTCTAAAGGGGGAGGGGAAACTAAAAAGTACAAGTTTAATGGCAAGTGTTACATCTGTGACAAAGAGGACATTAGGCCAAAGATTGCCGTAGCAAAGGCAAAAGCAAAAGAAGAAAACAGCAAGAAGCCTGCTCAAGCCCATATGACCGAAGTGGACAATATTTCCAATGGTGTAGATGACATAATCTTTCTGCAGTTGTTTCGAGGCAACCTTGTCGAAATCCTAAAGAATGGTGGGTGGACACTGGTGCTACTCGCCACATTTGTGCCGACAAAAAGATGTTCACATCTTATTCTGTGTGGACAATGGTGAACAACTTTTTATGGGCAACTCCTCGACTTCTAAAGTTGAAGGACAAGAAAAAATTATTTTGAAGATGACATCTGGAAGGAACTCACTCTCAACAATGTGCTGCATGTACCGGACATTCGCAAGAATCTTGTTTCCGGATCTTTGTTGAGTAAAAATGGGCTTAGGGTAGTTTTTGAAAGTGTTAAGTTTGTATTTATCAAAAATAGGATGTATGTAGGAAAATGTTACATGTCTGATGGCCTTTTCAAAATGAATGTAATGACTGTTGTACCCTCTGTTATTAATAAAAATACATCTTCTTCTTACTTGCTTGAGTCTTCAAATTTATGGCATGGTAGACTTGGACATGTTAATTATGGATCTTTGCGTAGATTAATTAATATGGAATGTTTACCTAAATTTGACATTGATTCAAATCATAAATGTGAAATTTGCGTTGAGGCAAAATTATCCAAAACTCCTTTTCATTCAATTGAAAGAAGTACGGAACCACTTGAATTAATTCATAGTGACATTTGTGATTTTAAATCAATTCAAACTAGAGGTGGGAAAAAGTATTTTATCACTTTTATAGATGACTATACTAGATATAGTTATGTTTATTTAATTCGAACCAAGGATGAAGCTTTGGAAACTTTCATTCAATATAAGAATGAAGTTGAAAATCAACTTCGTAAGAAAATAAAAAAACTAAGAAATGATAGAGGTGGTGAATATGAATCACCTTTTGGTGAGTTTTGTAAAGAACATGGAATAATTCATCAAACCACCGCTCCTTACTCACCTCAGCAAAATGGAATTGCTGAAAGAAAAAAATAGGACTTTAAAAGAAATGATGAATGCCATGTTAATAAGTTCTGGATTACCTCAGAACTTGTGGAGGAAGCAACACTTTCTGCTAATTATATACTTAATAAAGTATCCCGGAAGAAAGTGAATCAAACATCTTATGAATTGTGGCATAGGAGAGTACCATCCTACAAATACTTAAAAATGTGGAGGTGTTTGGCTAAAGTGGCTTTTCTTAGTCCTAAAAAGACTAAGATAGGTCCTAAAACCGTTGATTGCATTTTCATTGGTTATGCCATTAATAGTAGTGCATATCGATTTATGATTCATAAGTCAGAACATTCCGAAATGCATGTAAATACTATTATTGAATCTCGAAATGCGTCTTTCTTTGAACATGTGTTTCCAAACAAGATTGGACAAGAGACTAGTACTAACAATAGATCTCATGATGCTATTACTAGTTAGGATCAAGAACATGATCAAGAACAAGAGCAAGAGATAGATCAAAATGAGGAAGAGGAACTTAGGCGTAGTAAACGTGCTAGAACCTCAAAATCTTTTGGTCCAGATTTTCTAACATATTTGTTAGAAAATGAGCCTTTAACTTTTAAAGAGGCTATGTCCAGTCCTGAAGCTCCTTTATGGAAAGAAGCTGTCAATAGTGAAGTTGAATCCATCTTGCAAAATCACACTTGGGAATTAGTGGACTTACCACCAGGTTGTAAACCTCTTGGGTACAAGTGGATTTTCAAAGAAAAATGAAAGCAGATAGATCAATTGACAAATACAAGGCAAGACTTGTGGTCAAAGGTTTTAGACAAAAAGAAGGTCTTGATTACTTTGACACAGACTCACCGGTTACTAGAATAACATTAATTAGAATACTAATTGCTATTGCATCATTGTATAATATAGAAATTCATCAAATAGATGTGAAAACCGCTTTCTTAAATGGTGAGTTAGATGAAGAAATTTACATGGAACAATTAGAAGGTTTTTTTGTTTCAGGAAAAGAAAAGAAAGTGTGTAAATTGGTTAAATCATTATATGGTTTAAAACAAGCGCCAAAGCAATGGCATGAGAAATTTGACAAGGCAATGATGTCAAATGGATTTAAAATTAATGAATGTGACAAATGTGTTTATATTAAAAACACAGACAAAGGTTATGTAATAGTATGTCTTTATGTAGATGATATGCTCATCATAGGTAGTAATAATGACATGATTAAAACTACCAAGAAAATGTTGAATAAACATTTTGACATGAAGGACATGGGCATTGCTGATGTAATTCTTGGTATGAAAATTACCAAAACATTAGAAGGATATGCTTTGTCACAATCTCAATACATTGAGAAAATACTTAACAAATTCTACAAAGATGATGATCATCTTGCTAGAACACCTGTAGATGTTAATTTGTTTCTTTCTAAGAATGTACAGGAAAGTATTTCTCAATTAGAGTATGCCCAAATTATTGGAAACTTAATGTACTTGATGAACTGCACTCGCCCGGATATAGCTTATGCAGTAAGTAAATTAAGTAGATATACGAGTAATCCACGAGTAAAACATTGGAAAGCAATTATAAGGGTTCTAAGATACCTCAGATTTACTCGTAACATTAGGCTTAATACACTAGATATCCAGCAGCACTTGAAGGATACTGTGATGCAAATTGGATATCGGATACTAGAGACTCAAAGTCCACCAGTGGGTATGTCTTTACTCTTGGTGGTTCGACTGTATCTTGGAAATCTTCCAAACAGACTTGCATTGCTAGGTCTACTATGGAATCAGAATTCATAGCTTTAGATAAAGCTAGGGAAGAAGCAGAATGGCTTTGCCACTTCCTTGAAGATATTCCAATGTGGCCAAAACCGGTGCCTGCTATATGCATACATTGCGATAGTCAATCAGCAATAGGTAGAGCACAGAGTCATATGTATAACGGTAAGTCACGACACATTCGTCGTCGACATAACACCGTGAGACAACTACTCTCTAATGGAATTATTTCCATTGAATATGTGAAGTCTAAAGACAACATAGCGGATCCACTAACCAAAGGGTTAGCAAGAGAGCTAATTGAGAATTCATCGAGGGAAATGGGATTTAAGCCTATTAAATAAGAGTTACCACAACGGCAACCCAACCTAGTTGACTGGAGATCCTAAGATCTAGGTTCAAAGGAACAACCGAGTTGTGTATGACTCAGAAGGATCATTGGGGAGTCAAACTCTTATCCATTTCTATGATGAAATAGTGATGTCTGCAGCGTTTTAGGTTAAGTAAAATTTAATGATTCTTATATCTAGGTAAACCTAGTGGAGTATGGCAGGATACTTTTCATGAGAATCACCTATATGAGTGTGAACTGGGCCGGTTCTATGAGATTTGTGAAAGGCTACAATTCTCTAGAGCACTCATGAAAGACCAGGTTGTTCAGGCCAAAATGAACACAATAGTGAGAACTAAACTGTGTCTGGGGGGATATACTGTGTGAGTTCTATTGTCTTGGTTTACACAAACGGCTGAACAGTTCAAGACATCATGTTCACTGGTTAGCTAGTAAATCCGATAGTGTCTCACAAGGGAAGGTTCAAAGCCAAAGCTACCTATCCTTTGCAGAATATTTCCAATTTCTGTACTATCTTAATTAGAATGTTGTTGCATTTTCTCTTCATCAAATTCCATTCATGTGGGGATTGTTGAATTTGGTTTTATAGGCTTATTTTGGGCCAACTTTGAGCCCAAAATTGAATGGGTCCCAAATGTCTTTTGCGGTGTGTCCAAAGAGGTGACGTGTTCCTTGTCGCACGGCAAGTCACACGGTGAAGACAGTTCGTCAAAACCATTTATGAGTGAATGAGAAGTTACTGTTGTTTTCGAGGTCGTGGAATGGACATTTAAAGAATTAAATGTGGGTTTCCTTGAAATGGGTTGTCCTACATTGAAACTTTAAGAGAGCTTTTGTGAGTATATAAGCTCTTGGTGTACTAACTTGGGTTGGGCCCCAAGAGACATCCCAAGTTTGTAGAAAGGAGGAGTTATGGACAAATGAAAACTTGGCTTAAACCACCACACACACGCGTGCGCACCGCCGCCGTCCGGTTGGCCAAGCCGAGCCATGTCGGGCGCGGGTGTGGGTTGTGGGTCAGTTTTTATATTAATCTTTTCAAGAATACTTGTGGGAAAATTTAATTAAATTCAAATTTGAATTTAATTTATGTCCTAATTTCTTTCCTCTTCAGTCCAAGTCCAGCAGGTTCAAAAAGACCAAAACAGATTCGATTACTGGGCAGTTTTTGAACAGATATGTAACTACAGTAGCTACCAGCAGTTGTTGTTTGAAACAGTGTTGTATCTGTTCAGTTTAATTTTGCATCTGTTCATTCAATAACAGCACCTGTTCGGACAACCTTGGTTTGTCTATAAATACTGTCATTTCCAGCAGTCATCCTGATCAAAAAAATAGTCTGAAAATTACTTTTTTGCTATCCAATTTTCTGCTTTGTTGCATATATTCTTCATATTAGTTTTTTAGGAAAATTAAAGAGAGTATAGAACACAGGTTCTAGTTCGCCGAACAAATTGTTTGGAGTGCTACTACAATTTGTGAAGATCATTGTATCCTGGGAGATAGATGCCATAAGTCCGTAAGCACTGAAGCCGAGTGAATCTGTCTTAAGGACAGAGTGTCACACACTCGACTTGATCTTTTAAATTTTCATTCGGTTTGGTAAAACAAATCATGTAAGTTATATATTTTATTTGTTTGATTTGGCTTCAATTTATTTATTATACACAGAAGATTGTTCCAATAGTCCCTTTCCATCATTGCCTTTTTGAGAGGGTAATTTGTATGCAAATTGGGCCGAAGTTGGGTTGGGTATTGGGCCGAAGTTGGGTTGCTTATTGGGCCGTTATGAGCCGCATTACAAAGGGCCGGAGTAAAATGGCTGTGTGAGTTAATCCGGTCAGGAGAAGTAAATTTGGAGTTAGACCGGTCATACAACCATGATGATTAGTTCGGTCAGAACTTTATTTCTACCTCGGTTGAGTAATCCACTGAGGGAAGTACGGTCTTCGGCGTTGAGTTCGGTCGAGGCACATGAAAACCAAGTTGCACCAAGTCCTTGAGAGGACATAGCTCTAAAGACGTTCGGCTCAACTCTCTTAGGTTAGCTCGGTCTTAGCCAAGGAAACCGAGATAAAAGAGAAGTAAGTGCCTAACTAACGTGTACTTCGGTCGGAACTGGTAGTCCGGTTATGAAGATTGGTCGTAAAGTGACTATAGATTCTAGCCAACCTGTAAAGGTCTGTAAGCCATGATGCCATGTGAGCTGGCCTTGAGGCCAGATGGTCATGTGAGGCCATGAGGCCATGTGTAGAAAGTGACCAAAAGTAGGACTGAGCTGGCGGCCAGCTCACTTCCAAGATTCTCTCTTGTATTTGTAATCTCTATATATAGGTTGCCAGGGAGAGAAAGGAGAAAGAGGAGAAAAGAGAGGGAGTTAATGACGGAGAATTGATTGTAATTCTGATCATTTGTTCAACATAATAAATCTGCAGCTCGTGGACGTAGGCAATTCGCCGAACCACGTTAAATTCTCTGTGTTATTGCTTGATCAACAGGATTATACGGGCAAGTTTATTTCTCTCCCGTACAATTGGCGCCGTCTGTGGGAAAGACAGACAAGAACAACCTCTTGATCGAGCTTTTTCTCTCAAACATCAAATGACAAACAACGAAGAGTTACCGCAGTCCGCCGTTGACGGATTGACTCCAGAAGGAGGCGCGAGGCGCGAAGGCCTACCCTTGGTCACACCCATGGCGTACCTGGAACCACAGAGACTGAGTTTCAGGAGGGATGCAAGGGGACGAAGGCGGTATAACAGCCCCCATCACTCTCGTTCGCGGAGCTCAGAAAGACAAAGGCGCAGGATAGATCCTCAAACTCTGGAGGATCGCGTCAGGGAACAAGACGAGTTGATACGGCGGATGGCGGCGGACATGGAATCTCTCAAACGCCAGGTGAAAGGAAAAGAAGTGGCGACAGGAGAGAGGCACACAACAAGACACCCCCTCGCCACTCAGAGGGTCGTAGTAAGAATTCTACACCCTCCCAAGCAGAGAACAGAAGTCTCGGGACAGGTGATACGCACTCCAGGTCATCCAGAACTCGCCACTCCAGGACGGAGTGGACGAGATCCGAAAGGTCATTCACCGAGGGAAGTACATATTGGCCCTCGCATACACACCAGACGAGGTCTAGACAGACGGAGTTGCCCAGATCATCCGACCTGCGAACCATGCTTGAAGAGAAGGCGCGATGGGAGGGACATGCCAGGGCGCGCGATCCACACAGAGTTTCTGCTTTGGTGAGGTTGGCTCCTCGGACGCATGGAAGCGTCGAGGTTGGAATGCCAATACCGCGTCCAGCTTACGAACCAACGGACAAGGCTTTGGCAAGGTTACAGACCTCACCATTCGTCCCAGCAATAGAGAACGCGCCCCTGCCATCAGGCTTCCTTCAGCCCAAATTTACCACTTACGAAGGGAAGACAGACCCCTACTCGCACTTAAGTCACTTTCGCCAGGTCATGGCTGTGTACCGGCGAAACGAGGCCTTGATGTGCATCCTATTTCCTTCAAGCCTTGGCGATCTAGGCTTGACTTGGTTTGAGAGGCTCCCAGAGGGCAGCATAGCCTCCTGGGCGCAATTAGCGGAGGCGTTCGTGACAAGGTTCCGAACGAATACTAAAACTCCGGTGGAGATCGACCAGTTACTCTCCATCGACATGGGTGACAAGAGACCCTAAGATCATACAACAGTCGCTATTGGGAGACCTTCAACCAGATTGGAGATTGCCCTACCAATCTCGCCATTGCACAGTACAAAAGAGGCCTTCCAATAGGCAACAGACTAAGGGATTCCATCACCATGACACCACCCCTCACCATGGAGGCCTTGATGGAGAGAGTGCACCAGCACATCAGGGTAGAAGAGGATGGCTCCCACGCTAAGACAAAATCTGGCGCAACCACAGTACCGGAAAAGAAGACCGCAGCAAAGGTCAATGCGGTAGATCGCCCAAACCAAAATGGACGAGGCAGGCGAGACAACGGGGAGGACCAAGACAAGAGATGGTTGAGAGTTCGCACTGCCATAACCACGGTATTCAAGAAACCAATCTACCGAGTACTTAGCGAGATTCGAGACGAGCCTTTCGTCAAATGGCCAGCCAGGTTAGGCGCAGCTCAGAAGGATTACGACGACAGATCACGGTGCACCTTCCACAAAGAAAAGGGGCATCGCACTGAGAATTGCACACCCTTGAGGCAGCATCTGGAGGAGTTGGTGGCGGCAGGACACCTAGATACATACATCGAAGGAGGGGCGCAGCCAGCCCCCCAGGACCATCGCAACCCCAACGGAATGCCGATTGACGCTCCACCCCAAGGCATAATCAACGTGATACACGGGGTCTTTGAACCTGAACGTATATGCGAGCTCAGAGGATCAATCAAAAAGGCAGAGCACCTAAGAGAAGTGCTGAGCGCTCAACCAACAGTCAAGAAGGGGAAGACAGAAGCCGCAAATGTCATGTCTTTTTCGGATAAAGATTTGACAAGAATATACTGCCCCCACAATGACGCCCTGGTCGTCACTCTCCGAGTCGCAGATTTTGACGTCAAGCGGATTCTGATTGACCAAGGTAGTTCATGTGAAATCATGTACTACGAAACCTTCAAACAAATGAAGTTGCAAGATAAAGACTTGGCGCCTGCCGTCTCTCCCTTGATTGGATTCAACTCCATGCCAGAATGGCCCGTCGGCAAAATAATCCTCCCAGTCAAAGCGGGGAGTGTGACGAAGCAGGTGGAGTTCTGGGTGTTGAAAGTTCCCTCCACCTACAACATTATCTTGGGCAGAACATGGCTGCATGCCATGCGCTCGGTGGCGTCCTCCTACCACCAAGTGATGCGGTTCCCCAACGATACAGGAGTGGTAGAAGAAGTTTATGGAGATCAACTCATGTCGAAGCAGTGCTTTGTCGCGGTAAATGGCAGCCGCGCCGCCAAAGGATACGTTCATTCAGTGGAAGAGCCTGAGAGTAATGAGCTGTTCGCCGATGTTGGCAAAGCGGCTAGTCAGAAAGCGGTGGAGGAATTAGTAGAGGTCAGAGTAAATGAAAAAAGCCCAGATAAGTTCTTTTTGCTCGGATCGTCGCTGTCCAGCACTGAAAGATTGGAGGTATTGGACTTTCTGACCTCCAACATCGAAGTGTTCGCCTGGACCCCGTACGACATGCCAGGCATCGATCCTAACTTCATCTGTCACCAACTCAATGTCCACCCATCAGCCAGGCCAATCATTCAGCGCACTCGCAGATCGGCACTCCACCATGCCGAAATAGTGGCGGATGAGGTAGGAAACCTGCTGGAAGCAGGGGCAATCAGAGAGGTGCAATACCCAAGATGGATCTCCAACACCGTCGTAGTACCAAAGAAGAATGGCAAATGGCGTGTCTGCGTCGACTACAAAACGGTTAACAAAGCATGCCCAAAGGATAGCTTTCCTCTACCAAGGATAGACCAACTGGTAGACTTAACGGCGGGGCACAACCGACTTAGCTTTTTGGATGCATACAGAGGCTACCACCAGATAGCCATGTACGAACCGGATCAGGAAGTAACATCCTTCACCACTCCAAGAGGACTATACTGTTACAAGGTCATGCCCTTTGGCCTAAAGAACGCGGGGGCGACGTTCCAGAGAATGGTTACAAAGATGTTCGAGCCATTGTTAGGCAGAACAATGGAGGCTTACATCGACGACATGGTGGTCAAAAGCAAGGGAGCGGATGACCATCTAAAGGACCTAGATGAGATGTTCCAAATCCTGAAAAAACACAAGCTGCGCCTTAACGCTTCTAAGTGCGCATTCGGTGTAGGGTCCGGCAAATTTCTGGGTTTCCTGGTGACCAACAGGGGTATTGAGGCGGACCCCTCCCAAATCAAAGCAATTCAGGGGTTAGAGAGGCCTAACTCAGTGAAAGAAGTGCAGCATCTCACCGGCATGGCAGCGGCACTCAACCGATTCATCAGCCGGTCTTCAGACAGATTGCGTCCATTCTTTCATCATTAAAAGCTAAGTTTGAATGGGACGAAGAATGCGACCGAGCTCTGGAGAGTTTGAAAGAATACATGTCTTCTCCACCATTACTTGTAACCCCTATCCCTGGGGAAGAACTCTTCTTATACCTGGCGGTCTCGCAGCATGCAATTAGCGCGGTGTTGGTCCGCGCAGAAGGAATCCAACATCTTCCCATATACTATGTCAGCAAGACATTACTGGACGCCGAGACAAGGTACCTGCCACTGGAGAAGCTGGCGTTGGCCTTGATGATGGCCTCAAGAAAATTGTCGCACTACTTTCACGCCCACACAATAGTTGTTCTCACAGCCTTCCCGTTAAAGGCTTTGTTTGAAAGGGCGAACTTTTCTGGGCGAATTCTGAAGTGGGCAGTAGAGTTGGGACAATACGACATCAAGTTCCAACCAAGAACCGCAATAAAAGCACAAGCATTGGCAGACTTCGTCGCAGAATTCACACCAGGGAGTCATCACATCTGCCCAGTTGACCTAACTGAAACAACCGAACTAGGAATGGAGGTTGACGTCGGAATAGCGCAACCCCTAGTGTTGGTTGATCAGTCAGGCTCCAAGGCAGACCAAGGTAACGAAAAGAAGGAAGAAACAAACCATGCTACACCAAGTCAGGACGTACCAACAAATAACGACTTGGCAATCGGGTAGCAAGGGGGAGACAGCGAGCATGGACTCTGAGGAAGGCACCAGCAACTTGGAAGATCCCAAGGCATCGTCTGATCCCGCCACTTGCTGGAAGTTGTTCGTTGGGGAGATGTGGAAGCTCTTCGTGGACGGAGCATCAAACAGGCATGGAGCAGGACTTGGTATAGTCCTCATTTCTCCAGACGGCCTAGTAGTGGAGCAGGCGATCAACCTTGGCTTCCCAGCGTCGAACAACGAAGCGGAGTATGAAGCACTCCTAGCAGGTCTCAAGTCGGCATTCTACTTGAAAGCAACGGAGCTAATGGTTTACAGCGACTCGCAGCTGGTGGTAAACCAAATATCTGGCGACTACGAAGCAAAAGATGATAGGATGGCTAAGTATCAAGGGTTGGTCAGAGCCGAAATAAAGAAATTCGAAGTGGTGCGAATAGAGCAAATTGGCAGGGAGGAGAACAGCAGAGCGGACGAACTAGGGCATTGCCTCAATGGCAGATATCTCCGTCCCCCATCCATTGTTGGTCGACTACCTGCCTAGACCAAGCATTGAAGACCCGAAGCGGGAGAGGTACGTTGTGCAGAGTTAGGCCCTTCTTGGATGGATCCCATCATACTGTTCCTGAAAGACGGCACTGTACCGGTAGAGAAGAAAGAAGCCAACAGAATAAGAGCAAAGTCACAGCGATTTTGGCTCTCTCCATCCTTAGCATTGTATAAGAAGTCGTTCTCAGGACCTTACTTAAAGTGTGTTCACCCCGGCAAAGTGGAAGCATTCTTATTCGAAATCCATGAGGGCGTATGCGGCAGCCATCAGGGGGGAGATCATTGGCGTACCGAGCAATTTCGCAAGGATATTGGTGGCCGTACATGCAAGCAGATTCGGAGAAGTATGTCAAAAAATGCGAAAAATGCCAAAAATTCGCACACCAAATACACCAACCTGCAGAGAACTCCTACCTTTAACTAGCCCATGGCCCTTTGCTATGTGGGGCTTAGACATAGTAGGACCACTGCCAACGGCACCAGGCAACAGGAAGTTCTTTCTAGCCGCAACCGACTACTTCACAAAATGGGTGGAAGCAGAAGCCTTGGCGTCAATCAAGGAGAAAGATGTAAAGAAGTTTGTCTGGCAGAATATCATCACCCGATTTGGCATACCAAAGGCGTTAATCTCGGACAACGGCACTCAGTTTGACGGAAGGATTTTCAGAGGCTTTTGTGAGGAGTACAAGATAGAGTTCTACAACTCTACGCCGGCATATCCTCAAGCAAACGGTCAGGCGGAGGCGTCGAATAAGGTAGTCCTGGATGGATTGAAGAAACGATTAGAAAAAGCAAAAGGGAAATGGGCAGAGGAGCTCCCTCATGTTTTATGGGCTTACCGCACCACGCCTCGACGATCAACAGGAGAAACACCATTCTCCTTGGCTTATGGCATGGAAGCAGTCATCCCATTAGAGGTTGGCCTCCCCACAATCCGGAGCGAAAACTTTGATCCAGAATTGAATGGCGAGGCCATAACGTTGGAACTTGACCTTGCGGAAGAGCGAAGAGACAGAGCACTGGTTCACATCGCCTCCTACCAACAAGAGTTGTCCAGAAAGTATAATAAAACAGTACATCCAAGGCAATTCAAGATCGGAGACTGGGTATTGCGCAAAGTGATGGGAAATACATTGATTCCGGGAGATGGCAAGTTGGGGCCTAATTGGGAAGGACCTTACAACGTGGTCGGATTAGCAGGCAAAGGGGCATACCACTTGGAAGATAAGGATGGCAAAGCAATTCCCAGACCATGGAATACTGCCAATCTCAAGTTGTTTTATTTCTAGTATGTATCAGTTTTTACCACGAAATAAATCGATCCTTCTACGACGTGACTGTTATCAGTAGAAAGCCACTTCAGTAAGTGCGGAACTTTATAAACATAGTTGGCCGGAACAACCAACTATGATCCTAAGCCCCGGATAAGGCTGCAGGACGTTTGGTCGGAATAACCAAACATTCTATTCTAAGTTGGCTGGAAAAACCAATTTAGAGGTTGGCTGGATTAAACCAACACTTGGTACTCTTCAGCCGAAGTATGGGTACGGCTGAAGAGTGGTTGGCTGGATTAAACCAACACTTGGTACTCTTCAGCCGAAGTATGGGTACGGCTGAAGAGTGGTTGGCTGGATTAAACCAACACTTGTACTCTTCAGCCGAAGTATGGGTATCGGCTGAAGAGTGGTTGGCTGGATTAAACCAACACTTGTACTCTTCAGCCGAAGTATGGGTATGAAGTGGTTGGCTGGATTAAACCAACACTTGGTACTCTTCAGCCGAAGTGGGTATCGGCTGAAGAGTGGTTGGCTGGATTAAACCAACACTTGGTACTCTTCAGCCGAAGTGGGTTATCGGCTGAAGAGTGGTTGGCTGGATTAAACCAACACTTGGTACTCTTCAGCCGAAGTGGGTTATCTCGGCTGAAGAGTGGTTGGCTGGATTAAACCAACTCTTTGTGCTCTTCAGCCGAAGTAGTTACGACCGGATTAAATCTAACATCGGTACTCTTCAGCCGAAATGTATATATCGGTTGAAGAGTGGTTGGCTAGTAGGTTGGATAATTAAACCGAGCTCACAGTTGTGCAGAAAGTTCATAGAAAAATTCATTACAAGTACAGGCATACATACACAAAACCGAAACAAGAGTTGAAGAAAATTTTTTCATTTGAAACAAAGAAAAAGTACAATTGAGGGGCTACAGCCCGGTTACAAAGTTCAAAAAGAAAAGAAAGAAAAACTCAATGAAGAAGTGCATCTAGTTCGGCATCAAACTCATCGTCCGCATTGATCTGGAGGCCGGTGTTTGTTGGGAGTCCGGTGTCGGTTGGGAGCACGGCCTGAGCTGGGAGACCGGTCTCAGCTTGAACTTGGGTTTCGACTTGAACCTCGGTCTCAACAGGAGGAGGCTCGTCCCTTCGATCTTCAATGAGCGGTTGTTTTTCACTGGCGGCCGGGATGAGAGATGGCTCCTCATCCTCTTCATCATCATCATCATCATCATCGTCTTCATCATCGCCGGAGCCCTCCAGAAATGCTTTTTGAAGATCGGCAGCGTATTGCGAAAGGGAGGCCGGAATGAAATACGGTGGTGCATTATAGACTTCGGTGTCAGATGTGCAACCGAGCTTCTCCACCGCACTCCTCCACCCGCATTTGAAGAACAGATCCTTCGCGGCATCACACTGGAGGGTGTATGCGTCTTCGGCCTCCTTGAAACCTTGTTTTTTGACTTTCTTCATGTCCTTCTTCAGCTGGTTTATTTCGGCACCTTTCTGTGCCTCAATCTGAGCCAAGTGACGCAGGTACTTGTCCTTTGTCTGAATGGCGATCTTCTCCTTTTCAGCCTCAGCCGATTTAACTACTTCGGTCAGACGACCGTTTTCCGCGCGCAGATCGGCCAACTGCTTCTTTGCCGCCTCTAGTTCGGCCGTTTTTGTTTCAGCCTCTGCCATGGCCTCCCTTGTATGATGCCGAAGTTCCATGATCCTCCTGTGAGTGACCTGGTTTTTTTGAATGGCCTGCAAAGGAGAAGTAACGATTAACCGGACTGAAAGTTAAGAAAAATTACTTAGAAGTTTAGAAGCTGCTTACCAGGATCATGGATTTGGTGGAGGACCGGACTGACTTCAGCTCGGTATTGAGCTGCTTGTAGTGGTGCTCCATATCTTTTGGAAGGCACACACTTTTGGCTAGGTTAAAAGCCATCAAGTGGTCCTTCTCTGAGATCACCGAATCATCAATGGTGATGTCTCGGTTGTCGAAAGAGAGGGCAGGAGCCCATTTTGACGAAGTCGCAGTTCGGGCGGATGACTCCGGTTGAATGTTTTGCTGAGAGCTTGGAGGAGAGCCTTGTGGAAGAATGGCTTCGTCTTCATCAACAAGACGTGGCTCGGTTTGGGAAGTTCGAGCACGCTTATTTCGGCGCGAAGAGGACGGCT
Source organism: Camellia japonica (assembly GCA_030407325.1). Taxonomy (NCBI): domain Eukaryota; kingdom Viridiplantae; phylum Streptophyta; class Magnoliopsida; order Ericales; family Theaceae; genus Camellia; species Camellia japonica. The sequence continues at coordinate 124,513,005 of JAPPVO010000029.1, forward strand.
GTTGGGATGGAAGGGCCACCACGGCTTCAGAGGATTGGCCGGTTTGAGGTACTTCGGCTGGGTTCGTTGCGGTTAGCATGGCCTTTAGCCTGTTCTTCTTTGCCATCTCTTGCTCGGCGGTAAGTGGCACGAGATTGATTTGGGGCAAGGAAGGGTCCGGTTCAGGTGCGTCTTCAAGAAGGAAGTCGGTCACTCTTGCTTTCCTCCGACCGGAGTATCGGTAGGTCGGCTCGAATTTAAGGAGTTTTGCCCAGCTTCTCTCCTTTACTCGCAGTGCGGCGCGCAGAACACCAAGGTTTGGGTAACCGTAGTTCGATCGGAGATGGGCTTTATCTGCAAATAGAAAACAAGTGTTAGTTCGGTTCAGTGGAAACCGAAATAGAGAAAATGTGAAGTACAACCGAAGTATACCATGAATTCCTTTGTCCCAGTTTATACTTCGGCCCGGGATCTGGGCTTCGTGGTCCTCAAAATTTCCAGATACCCAGAAGAAGTCGTCGTTCAAGTCCTTATCCGGCGTATCTTTTATTATTTTTTCTCTACATCGGCGTATTCTTAGGTAATAACACCAGCCATCATTTTTGGATCCAATGGAATATTGATGAAATATTTCGGCTAAGCCGAGGTTGAGACCGGTTTGGTGGTTCAGTGCGGCTATACCCATTATAATGCGGTATGTATTGGTGGACAGCTGGGTTGGGCATAGTCTTGTTTGCCTAAGGAATTCACATATTAGGGGTTGGACCGGGAATCTAAGTCCGGTCTCTATTATGGATTGTAGAGTAAAAGGGACATAGCCTTCGTTGCCCCATGGGTCAACGTCTTGTTCGGCTAAGGTGAGGTTTACATCGGCTGGGATATTATAGTCTTTTCTAAATTCGGCTAGGCCTCCTGGGGTTTCTACCAAAAATCTGTACTTCCCCATTTTCTGTTTAAAGTTAAGAATGGATGATCTCGGTCAAAAAAATATATGTGCGGTAGCTCGGCTGAGCGCGGTGAAGTGCCTGGCAACCTAAAGTCTGCAAAGTGGAAAACAAGGGGTTAAGCACAGATCAATGGACCGTGCTACAAAAATAAAGTCAGAAAAAGGCAAGTCTTACTTCGGCAACAGGATGCTACATGATCTACTTCGGCTTCAGAAAGGTGCATGTTATCTCGGTTAGGCAAGGTGTTTTGATTACCTCGGTTCTATCTGTGGTGATGTTACTCCGGTTAAGCGTCAAGGGGCAGCTTCTAAGTCCGTTTTGGGGATTGAGAAAGCTGGCTTAGCCCCCAAGGCTTAGCTCGGTCGAGGGTAAAGATTTTCTAAGCTCGATTATAAGCCATATGTGTGGTTATCTCGGTTTTTGCCTACGGGTTCGTTACTCCGGTTAAGCTTCAAGGGGCAGCTTTCTAAGTTCGGCTTAGAAACTGAGAAAGCTGGCTTAGCCCCCAAGGCTTACCTCGGTCGAGCACAGAGACTCTAGTTCGGGCCATCTCTACCTCGGCTAAGTCTGAATCCGTGTATGGCCTATTGAAACTACCGTGATGTGTACAAAGTGCTAGTTCGGTTCCAGTCTACCTAAGTTCTTATATAGCAAAAACAGTTGCTTAGTTCGGTCGCTTCGTGATTTTGGATCAAAATGAGTGTTCTACAGGTTATTGCGTGCATTCATATGTTCTATGTCAAAATTTCCCAGAAAGACTACAAAGCTAACTGCGGGAAGTGTTTTTCAAAATGCAATGGATTGAATGAAAGCAAAAGCAAATGAAAAGAATAGAATCGTGATGCTTACCTGGGAAAAAGGAAATGAAGACAGACGGCAGCAAGGACAACTTCACGGATGCAAGAACAGCAAGAACTCAGGGGAGTGAGAGTGAGAGGAAGGAATGATTGAATAGTTTTGTGAATGATTTGGCTAAACGAAGGGATTTTTGTTTTTGTGAAAAGGTGGGCGGGAAACTGCTCAAAAATACGGAGTACGAGGGCGGCTGCACCGCTTTGGAAGTCCAATCAGAGGCTGCCACGTGTCTCTGGAATACTTAACGATTCAGTTGCTGGGTTTGAAGAGACGTTTTGACCGGACGTTCTCAGATCGGTTTAAAGCTAGCTCGGCTGGATAAGCTAAATGGTTTCTAGTTCGGCTGGATAAGCTAAATGGTTTTAGCTCGACTGGATAAGCTAAATGGTAGCTCGGATAGAATAGCTATAGGATTATAGCTCGGTTGGAAAAGCTTGCCAACATTAGCTCGGCCGTAAAGGTACGTCGGTTTAAAGGTAATTCCTATCATGCTTTGCAGATGGAATTAAGGGGCAATTGAGAGGGTAATTTGTATGCAAATTGGGCCGAAGTTGGGTTGGGTATTGGGCCGAAGTTGGGTTGCTTATTGGGCCGTTATGAGCCGCATTACAAAGGGCCGGAGTAAAATGGCTGTGTGAGTTAATCCGGTCAGGAGAAGTAAATTTGGAGTTAGACCGGTCATACAACCATGATGATTAGTTCGGTCAGAACTTTATTTCTACCTCGGTTGAGTAATCCACTGAGGGAAGTCCGGTCTTCGGTGTTGAGTTCGGTCGAGGCACATGAAAACCAAGTTGCACCAAGTCCTTGAGAGGACATAGCTCTAAAGACCGTTCGGCTCAACTCTCTCTAGGTTAGCTCGGTCTTAGCCAAGGAAACCGAGATAAAAGAGAAGTAAGTGCCTAACTAACGTGTACTTCGGTCGGAACTGGTAGTCCGGTTATGAAGATTGGTCGTAAAGTGACTATAGATTCTAGCCAACCTGTAAAGGTCTGTAAGCCATGATGCCATGTGAGCTGGCCTTGAGGCCAGATGGTCATGTGAGGCCATGAGGCCATGTGTAGAAAGTGACCAAAAGTAGGACTGAGCTGGCGGCCAGCTCACTTCCAAGATTCTCTCTTGTATTTGTAATCTCTATATATAGGTTGCCGGGGAGAGGAAAAGGAGAAAGAAGGAGAAAAGAGAGGGAGTTAATAACGGAGAATTGATTGTAATTCTGATCATTAGTTCAACATAATAAATCTGCAGCTCGTGGACGTAGGCAATTCGCCGAACCACGTTAAATTCTCTGTGTTATTGCTTGATCAACAGGATTATACGGGCAAGTTTATTTCTCTCCCGTACACTTTTCATCCCTCACTCATGGCCAATGCAACATCATTCATTGCCATACACTCATTCCTCACCCATTTTACCACATTAAAAAAATACCTTTATTGAATATGAAAAGAGAAAATAATTGAAGGTATGAATGGTTGCACCAGAGCATAAGTTGCAAATTAGTTAGTGAGGATTTGGTTAATACTTGATAAGATTAGCTAAAATATGGTGGTCATGACGCGTATTAGAAGTTATTGAATGAAATTGCATCAACTAGTTGCCTTCAACAATGGTTGGAAAAGTTATGCAAGAGAGGAAGGTGATTTATCAACGGCGAGGGGCTGCCGCGAGGTTTAGAGGTGATGGTATTGATATTGTCATCCGATTCAAGAGCTGTTACGACAAGTACCCATTACCACCGATGAGCAGTACCACCTTGGCGTGATTGGTCGGAGAGTTTCTCAAACGCTCCCCAAAAAATTAGATTCAAGATGGGTTTCAAGTTTGCCTGAAACCATGATACGATAACTACCTCCGTCAAAAATAGTCATTTATTCAAAAAGTGAATGAGAAATTAGACTTCCAAATTTAATTATTTACAAATATATAATTTATTGTATAATCATATTGAAATTCAAAATTTGAATTTATTTACAGTTACCAAAAAGATTGAAAGTTTTTTTTTCTTTTATTTATTTATTATATTTATTATTATTTTAATTTCTATTTTTATATATAACAAAAAAGTTAGTTTGCTGTTGGAGTTTGAAACCAAATAGTGTTTGGTTAATACATTACTAAATTCAGATAAGTATAAATAAAAATAAATAATAAAAAAATCAACATCATAATAATATGTATGTTGCTTAAATAGTAAGAATGTTCTTAATGAAACCCAAGGTCTTGGATTCAAGTCTTACTCATGCCTTTGAATAATAATTTTTTTAATTTTATTTTAGACTAGATAAAATTGCCACGTGGCATGACGTGAAGGCTTAGACACCAAGTCTAGTCTTCACTTCATTCATTTAATAATTAATAATAGTAAGTATAGAACATAGATAGATAGATATAGATTTTCAATTGAATAGGTCTCTATTTATATCTCCTATAAAATTGACCCAAAATAGTATGGTCACTATATATATCTAGAGATATAGATTTTCAATTGAATAGATTTTTGTTTATATCTCCTATCAAATTGACCCAAAATAATATGGTCACTATTTATATATATATAATCTAAAAGAGGTTAAATTTAGGCTCAAACCCTACAACTTACAATTGGCATGATTTTATTTATCCTCCCATCCTTCCCCCCCCCCCCCCCCATATTTATCCTCCCATCCTTCCCTCCCCCCCCCCCAAAAAAAAAAAAAGCATATAGATTTTGATATATAAACAAACTCTGTCTTTAAGATAAATTCTTTTCATTCACTTTCTGCTATTCGATATGATTGCATAAACAAATTACTATTTTCTATTTTCTATTTGGATACACATATCACAATAATAAAAGGGATAAATCAAATGAGAGCCAAACATGACCAAAACTTAATGGTGCAAAAGTAAGTCCATTATATTAATGTTTTAATAAATATTAACATATAATACAAAAGAATTTGATAATGTAAATTGACAGTAAAATTTAATACACTCATAACAATGGGTCTATAAATATCAAGAAATTACTTATGCACTTTTTATATAGATCAAAACATTAAGATAGAATTTACTTTCTTACAAAATAAATTTCACACATTTTCTGTGTGAACTGTAAATGATTCTTATGAATAATGTTATTTTTCTCATTATGCAAGATGTTCACTGCACATCAAATTCTTTATTCGATTTTTCTTTTTCTTTTTCCTTCTTTTTGGTACCATTATATATTTAAGAACTTATTTATTGTATTTTTAAAGTTTATATATGTTATACTTTGTTCACAATTTTGCCGAATTGTATATACAATATACTTATAAAGGGGTGCATTGCTTAGTATGTTCATTTTCTAAAGTTTATTCTTTATATTACAAGAACAACTACAAGTAACAAGAACCTTTTTAAAACCACATGCAACGCACGTGCACTCACTAGTTTGATAATTAATACGTAAATAGAGTGAGTCAACCCAAATACTCTTATGATGTGCTATTTTAAAAATATATAGTTATATAGAGCACTAAGTTGACATCACATAAGAGGGAAAAAAATTTGAAGCAAGCACTACACCATAACTCGTGTATGATTAAAATTACAAAAGTTGACTTTATTTTATTATGTTTTTGTTTCCAAGTTAATGAAATCATGGAGAAATTTTGGCAACATCCCAAAATAAACACATTTAATACATAAAATTAAAGAGAAAAATAATGAAAAAGAGTAATATATGTACTAAAACAAAAATATATCCAGGAGAAAGTACGGTAATACAACACTTTATCTAACGTAAAAAATAGAACACTTTACCTTTTGAGCCAGAGAACCAAGATGCTTTGCAAAAAGAACCTAAAATAAAAACAAATGATAATAATAAGTTACAATAAAATAAAATAAAATTTGAAATCTGAACAAAACTCACATGAAAACTCTCATAGAATCTTGATGATCATTGTATAATCAAAGAGATAAAGCCATTGCAAAATTTAAATAAAACCCACAAAAGTTTAGGGCCTGTTTGGTAACCATTTTGTTTTCAATTTTCAGTTTATATTTACAAAAATTTGTGTTTAATATTGTCTTTTTGGAAGAAAATGATAAATGACTTAGAAAGTATCATCAAGTACAACATTGCTAATGATAGACATGTCTACATTCTTGTTAAAACAGACACCTAAATTAAGCTCTCAAAAGCACAAACCAAAAAAGGAAAAAAATAAGAAGAATAAAAAAAAGGAACTAGAAATCTCACACAATCAAAGTGGTACATGGGGAAAAGAAAAAGGAAATAGTGGTCTTACCTTGTTGCAAAAAAAAGCTGTTTTTTTATGAGGGAATGGAAATATATGATAGAGAAGGGCAGCCAAAAAAGGAAGAAGCAACAAGAAAACAGATGACAGGAAGAGTGATGGGAAGTGTTTGGCTAATTAAAGGGAAAATGCAAATTATGAGGTGAAGTTAAGGAAAGAGAAGGGAAGAATCCTAGGAAAAGAGTAATGACTTTCCATTAATTTATTTTTATTTATATATTTTTTAGAGAAATGTTATAAATGAAGACTGGTGCATCAACTTGAAAGCATGCAGACAAGTTCTCAATTAGAGAGCGGTATAAGTGAGGGGAAAAAACAAAAAATGAAGAAGCGAAGAAAAGTTGTCTTAACTTGTTGCAAAAAATAAATAAATAAATAAATAACTTCTTCTCAGGGATTGGACGTTTCTTATGAAGAGAAATCCCAAAGAAAGAACCAAGCAATAGATGAGAGGGAGCCATAGGAAGTGTGGATGACAAGAAAGTGTAAATTATGAGGTGAATGAAAGGAAGGAGAATGGAAGTTAACAATGGGTAAAATGTAGTGACTTTTCATCCTCTTGTTTGGGGAGAATATTATTTTATAAGAGTAACTCCCACAAATTCTCTATATTGTGCCGATTGGGCATTTTACGTACTTGAGTTGTAATTTTCCTACTTTAATAGGTTAGGCAATACACTAGGTTTGTAGTATGAACTTGGGTAGGGGTCTAAAAATGACCCGTGGTCCATGGGAGGCTCGAAGTCTGTCCGCAACTTGAGATGGGCCCGGCCCGTTTAGGCCTGCTTGGGCCCAGGCCCGAGCCCCTGGGTTAGGGCTTGGACTATGATTTTGAAGCTCGGCCTGACCCGCTTGGCCTAACCTATCAGTCCGCTTAAGACCCAACCCATCGGCCTGCTTATGGCCCACTTAGGGTCTGGCCTGAAGCCCGGCCCGCCCGAAGCCCAGTATATTTTTTAATAGAAAATAATAAAATTTTGGTAGAAAAAATTTTAAAAAATTAAAAAAAAATGGTCAAGTCCATCCAAACTCGAGGCTAAGCCCAAGCCCATTGGGTTGGCCCGCCCAAGGCCCAAATACCCCTGGGCTTAGGCTGGGCCAAGGCTTAATTTTTTGGCCCATGCGCCGGTCCGCCCTGAATTTTGACAAGAGCCCGCGAGGGCCGACATGGGCCGGGTCAGGCTAGATTTACACCCCTAAACTTGGGTAGGGATTTAGAAAGATAAAAGGAAAAAGTACGTGAAATTGTAAGTATACTTTATTCACATTTCACATGTATTTTCTCGTTCTCTTTCCAAATCTATACTCCAAACACAACTTAAGTATTATGTAAAACAATAATGTTAGGTATTATGAAAGAAATATCACAAAAAGTCTTTATGAAGATTCTCCACTTTTAGATTATTTTGTAGTGTTTTATTGTAGGGCGAATTATATCAACGCAGTCTATGTAGTTTGGGATTTTTGTCACTTTGGTTCTTGACTTTTCAATTATGATACATTTAACCCTGAATTTTGAATCTCGTTTCAAATAAAGACAATTGAAGACACTATTGCTCCATTTCAACAGCAAAATCATTAATTTAATAAAATATAAACTAGTTTGATAAAAATAAATGTCCAAAATTATTTTTGAATTTTTAAAAATTATTTCTACCCATCAAAAATAAAATTATATAAAAATGATAAATCTTTTACATTTTTATGTTTTACCAAATTAATTTTTAGTATGTGTTTGGATGATGATGTAATAGGTAGTTGTTTTTGTTGATGTTTTTGAATGGTTATTATGTAATAGATAGTTGTATTTGTTGTTAACATATATATTTTTTTTATAGTAATCATGTAATGGATGGTTATTAAGTTTTTAATGTGTAATCGATATGTTTAATATATGAAATATTTTTAATTTTGGATTTTTTTAATTTAATAGATTGGTTTATTAATAATATCAAAGTTGTTGCCATATTTGCTTTTTGAAAAAACAGAAACTAATTTAACCAAAATAAATATTAAAAAAAATTATTTAAAAAATCATATCTACCCTTCCAAAAGATAAAATTATACAAAAATAATGCGTTTTTAATTTTTGATTTTTTACCAATTTAATTTTTAGGTTCTTAGAAAAAATTTCTAAGAATAGATTCTGAAAACCAAACCAAACAGAACTTTATAACCAAGAAAGTTTCGACATTATTAATTTTAAAAAATGACATTATATTTCAAACAATATACAAGTTAACCAACACAAAATAAGTTATATGACGACTTTACCCTTGAAATGGACCGTTTCAAAAAAAAAATCTTTGATTATCCCTGTTTGGAACCAAATTTAAAATTTATGGTCAAATGTATCACAATTGAAAATTCAGAAATTAAAGTGACACAAGTCCCAAACTACAGGGACTGTTAATTTAATTTGCCCTTTATTGTATATTATGCAAGAGAAAAGTTAGTGATCATGAAAATTTTTTCATAAAAATAATCATGAAAGATTTATGATCCTTGGATTACCTTGATTAGTATGTGGTGCTTTATTCTAAATGTAATCTAAGGGTCACAAAGTTTTTATGATTATTTTCATAAAAGGTATTTTATGATCCCTATCATTATTGATTATGCAATCCCCATTAAATTAGTTTCATGAAACTTTCCATGATATGTGATAGTACTCTATGTAATAAGGCTAGCTACAATTAGTGAGTTAAGAAATGTTAGACAACTAATTTCTCTCATTAATTATAAACAGTCTTTTTAGAGTAGATATTAACCAAAATAATTAGACAAAATAAGATGGGTAATTTTAATAGGCAAAATATTTATAGTCTTAGAGTTGTTCTAAAAGTCTAATTATTATGAATAATGTTATGATACACACCTTTAAAAGGGAGATACGTCACTTGTGAATTTTGTTATTGCATAATTTAATATTATAGGAGCAATAATATTAGGTATTATAAAAGAAATATCATACAAAGTCTTCATGAAGATTTTCCACCATTTGATTAGTTTGTAGTGTTTTATTATATGTTATGCAATCACCTTAAATTAGTTTCATGAAACATTTTATAATAGGGTAAATTACGCTGACACCCCCTAAAGTTTATATTTATTACAGTTCCCCCTTCACATTTGAAAAATTACACTGATCCCCTTGTTAATTTAATTTTATGTATGATGATCATTACGGTGAGGGGGGGAACTGTTATGAAACTTTAAACCTCAGGGAGTAATCTGTAATGAAATTTTAAACCTCAGGGAGGGGATGTAATTTTTAAAAGGTGAGAGAGATAACTGTAATAAACCTAAACCTCAGGAGGTGTCAATGTAATTTACCCTTTATAATATTTATTTCATAATATGTAGCATTACTCTCATGGGAGTCGTAACTAAGAAAAAAGAAGAAGAGTTATAATCAAATATCACGTGAGATATATAACTAATTAGTTATATACCTCATGTGATATAAACAACTTTTTAATAACAATCAAAATAATATCATAATCAATATCACAATGTGTACGTCATAACTAACGGCATAACCAAACATCACAAAGATAATAAAAGTGCATATAATGCATACCTTAAAAATAAAATTAATTATTAAGAAAAGTTACAAAATTTTGTGATTATTGTTTTTTTCTTTTAAAAATAAAAAAAAATCTGAACAGCCAAAAAGTAGATATTATTGATGTAAACCAAAATTGTACGTTCTTTTGTAATAAGCTATTGAAAAATTATTGATTCCTCCTGGGGGCGTGTTACTTGGTAATATCTCTCATTAATCATAATTCATCATGCCTCTTATATTTTTCAATTACTCAACATAAATTTGTGAGTTCTACCCCTTCCACTAATCACAATCCAATTGGAACACCACGTGACGGTATCTCAAAACTAATCAATAACTTCTCATAAACTATTAGTAATTTTTTTTTTTTTTTTTTATGGAAAATGTGCAATATAGTATAAAAATAATGTAATCTATAGTAATTTTTTATTTTTTATGAAAAGATATGCAATATAATAAAAAATAATTTAATCTAAATAATAAATAATATGAGCTAAATTAGATGAAAAGGCAATAAATATACTAAAATATGAAGTTGCCATGTATCAATAAAAAAACCAAGGCTGACTGCATCGAGATTAGAAGTTACATCCCAATAATGAATCTTACGAATCCTATGCAAAGACTTGCCCCAAAAGAAAACACTAGGTTGGCAAGATACCAACAAACAACCTCGCTATAAAAAGAAAAGACAGAAAAATAAGTTGAAATATAACCAAGTATTCCTCAATCCCAGTGTAATTACGAAGAAGTGCATCATGGGAAGTGAGTTTTTATGTAGATTTTATTAGATGTAGGTTTTTATGAGATAAAAAAATTTTGGTGTTTGAGAAGATAGTTGGGTTTTTATGTGGTTGGATGTGATGTTTGTGAGAGAAAAAGTGAAATGATTATGGGGTTGGATGTGATATTTTGTTTGGATGTGTTTTTTTTTGGTTTTGCAAAACTTTTGTCTTTTAGTGAAAAAAATGAAAAAAAAATTTAGAAACTTGCTTCCCAAACACCACGTTGTATGGTGAATTTTCTAGTTAATTATGCTATAAACATTAAAAAGTTTCAAATTTTATGAGTGAACAGAGTTATAAATTTTTGTTATTTTGTTACGAATCATTGTAATGTAGTTATTAAAAAATGAACAATATGCACGTTCTCAAGGGTGTGTGTAGTAGAATTTCCTCAAGATTGTATTTGAATAATGAATTTGGATAAAAATTTAGAAAAAAAAAAAGAAAAAAAAAAGGGGGAGGAGGTGTGTTGCAAAATCTAAATGTGAAAGTTTCAAAAAATTAAAAATTAAAAATTAAAAATTAAAAATTAAAAATTAAAATCACAAGCACTTCCAAATATGTGACAAAAATATACAAATAACCCTTGACATTTGCTTCGTTCAAAAAAAAAAAAAAAAAAAACCCTTGGCATTTGCAATATTTTGCTAAAATCCTTGATATTGATAAGTTGTTTCAATACATCAATACCACTCTTTAACATTTGGAGGTTGCATCATCTATGTACCCCAATCAGTGTTCAAAAGGCCATCGACATTAATATCTTGAACAAAATTACTCTTCTACCATTTAATTTATTTGTTCTTATTTTTTTTTGAAATTTTTAAATCAAATATAAATTATAAAATATAAATAAAATAAAAAAATGAATAACCTTAACTTCATTGTCATACACTCCTATCCAATAGTTGAAAAACACCAGCTCCCTACAAAACTTACACTATGTTTGGTTTAGTTTTTCAAAAATTATTTTTAAATGGGTTTTCTTTTGTTTTTAATGAATTTTTTTTTTCATATTTTAGTCCAAAAAGAAAATTAAAAATTTTACATGCACCTAATTTAGATGTTTCTAAAAAGTTAAAAAAAAAATTAAAATATGAAAAAGTTTGTTAAAAACAAAAGAAAACCCAAATAAAAATCCGTTTTTTTTTTTTTTGGATTTTCTTTTATACTTTTAGATCAGGGCCGGCCCTGAGATTTGTAGGGCCTAAGGCGGACTATGAAAATGGGACCCCTTTAATATATTTTTTTTAATAAAAAATTTATGATTAAAATGATAAGTATTCACAAATTTTTTATTTAAGTATACTTGTACATATAATTATTAAAATTATAAATTAAAATTTACTTTCATATATTAAGTGAACAATGTTGTACATTGTATGTATGGTTTGGGTTGGGCCCAAACACTTTATTTGTTTTTTTTTTTGTTTTTTATATTTTCATTTTAATAAATATGGGCCAAACACATAAATAAATATGGACTAAACCAAACATGGGCCAATAAACATTTTGGGCCCTTTAAATTGATCCTAAAACAAAACAAAAAAAGGTTAGGCCTATAACAATTTATTAAATTTAGGGGCCCTTTTTTTGGGCCAAAATTATGGGGCTTAAGGCACAAGCCTTATTGGCCTTAGGCAAGGGCCGGCCCTGTTTTAGATACATCAAGATTAGGTACATTTAAAAGGTAAAAAAAATTGACGAAAATATGAAAATAAAATTAAAAAAAAAAAAAAAAAGATCTAACAACAATTTAAAAAAAAAAAAAAACTAAGCGTAAGCTTAATTTCTCTTACTTCCATTGCGACCGTCCACCTTCACAACATTCAAAACGGTACCATACATAAATTCTAAATTGTCTAATACAAAACATACATTGCAGATTGAAAATATCTATTTGTTGTTGTCGGTTATTGTAATAAACAAAGTTCAATTAATGATTTGTACACAAAAAGGGAAAATGGCTGAGAACCCCTAGTGGGATGACCCATCACTTTCACTGATTTTTTATTAGTTGAAATTTTATTTTATTTTATTTTTTTTAATATTTTCTTGGTCCACAGCCTCCCACGTGGACGTGGACGTGGAGGTGCTGAGGGTCACCTCACTAGGGTCCCGCACGGTTGTACAAAAAATTTAAATAAATTCAGGAAGTGCAATAGAGAATATTAAGCATTATTTGGCTGACATTAACAAAAGGGATATTTACCAATAAATCTCATCCCACAAACAGTTGCACCATTTGGTCCCATCATTGTGTCTGTTGCTCTGATTGGTCCTATCAGTGAGAGAATATAGTCTTGTTGATCCTTTTTTCCTTATTTGCTAATATGTATTGGTCAGTTATACCCTTTTTTCACGTGGGTTTTTTTCTTTTCTTTTCGGTGGGTTTTCTTCTGTATATGGAAGTGCAATATGTTCCTTTTCATTGTGTTAGGGTTTTGCTGGCTGATGTGACGGTGTGTTCTGCTCATTGGTGTGTCTGTGGACAGACTGTGGTTCCAGTTTTGCCGACAGTAAGACTCGTGTGTTGCAGGTATTGTTCAGTTGTGTGTCTACTTTACTCGTTGTGTGTTGGTGCTGGGCACATTTGTATTGAATATGTTCGACTGGTTATTCAGATGACACATTATGCGATTTGTACACCCACGATGTGTTGATCCATTGCTGATTTGATGTTCATTTGTTACACATTGTTGGTTTTTGGGTAAGGCACGGGGTGTGGGTGGGTTGTTCACACCTATTCGTATGCAACATCCTACTGCGATGCATTCACTGTAATCTGAAACACTCAACATTATGAGCTTTGTCTTATTGTGTAATTTATACGATTTATACACATACTGTGTGTTTTTAATGTTCATTTGACACACATGGCTGGGTTTCTGGTTTAGTCACGGGGTGTGGGTGGGTTGTTTACACATATTTCGTATGCAACAGTCTACTGCGATGCATTCACTGTTATTTGAAACACTCAACATTAGTGATCGTGTGTTGCAGGTATTGTTATGTGTCGTGTTGATCTTTTTTCCCACCTGCGTTGTGTGTATAGCTTATTCGTTGTGTGTTGATGTTCCACATAATGTTTATAATAATATCGTTGTTCCTCCTTTGTATGGGCCTGTGAACATTGCTGATTTGATGTGCGTTTGACACACATGGCTGGGCTTTCATATGAAACACTTTGTCATATTGTTTGCATATTGTAGGGATGGACGCTCATGTTATGTTGGTGTGTTGTTACCGTAATACGAACGTCGTCATGAAGTTGCAATTTCTATTTCGATTTGATGATTTGGTTAATTATGTCCACCAAAATTTTGATGGCCTCACAGATGATGATGTGTGTTTATTTTTCAAGATTCCGGGATACAACAATTTCAAATTACAAAATGATATCGATATGGAAAACATGGTATCCCTTGCACGGTCTTTTCGTTTAGGACATATTGACATCGTAATTGAAACTCGATGCATGCAAAGTTCAAACGGTTTTGGTGACGCAAATCGGAAACCATGTGATGTTACATTCAGTAGACCGAGGGAAGTATGAGTCGGACGATGACGATGAACAAGATGATTTACTCCCCAATTTTTGTCCTCATGCTGACAAAGTTTACATGTCTGCTCAATGGGCTAATGGTATCACACATGTGGGTCAAAGTTTTGAAGGCGGGGCTGCTGAATTCCGTAATGTTCTTCATAAGTATGCAGTTGAATGTGGGTTCCGATTCAAGTATCTAAAGAACGACTCGTTCGGATTACAGCCGTTTGCACGATGAGGGAATCAACAGGATGTATGTGGTCTATACATGCAAGAGTCCTTCATGCTGATGAGTTTTTTTACATTCGTAAGTGGAACGTGGAGCACATTTGCGGTGTTGCTGTTCGAACACCCAAAAACCCGAGGGCAGGGTCTAATTTAGTGTCCGATGTTATCTCTGAGCGAGTACGTGACAAACCGCTCACACGACCATCCGATGTTGTTTATGACTTGAAAAAAGATTATGGATTAGAGATAAGCTACCGAGTAGCATGGTTGGGAGTTGAGAAAGCAAGGGGCGAGATGTTCGGTGCACATTCCATTTCGTTCAATCAATTACGGTGGTATAGTAATGCTATTATGGAAAACAATCCGGGCAGTTACATTAACATTGATTACGATGACCAAAATCACCGGTTTGTACGATATTTTATTTCATTCAAAGCATGCATCGATGGGTTCAATAATTGTCGCCCTTTACTATTCCTCGACGGTACCTTCTTGAAGGGGAAATTCAAAGGCAACTTGCTAGCTGCTACTGCAAAGGATGGCAATCAAGGTTATGCCCTTTCTTAGCACACACACTGTTGTTGTTTTTTTTTTTTTCAAATAAATAACACTATGATGTTTGCGTCATACCCAGCTGCTGAACCCACTGTTAATTATGCACACAGGTTTATTCCCATTGGCAATTGCAATTGTCGACTCGGAGAACACAACTAATTGGGCTTGGTTTTTGGAACACCTCGCGAACGTGGTCAAAACGGACAGGACGATCACATTTATTTCAGACCGACACACAGGACTTCTCGAATCAATTCCGATCAAATTTCCATCTGCCCACCACGCTTTCTGCTTGCAACATTTGCAACGAAACTTGCAAGACAAGATGCGATGCACCAACAAGATGCACCGATTCGGATTGCTAAGTAAATTTCGTGCATGCGCTTACGCACCGACCGTAACAGCATTCAACTCCAGCTTAGAAAGCTTCAAGGCATCGGGCAGACAAGTGGCAACGGGTTTTCTGAAAGACTTACCTCCGGCGTATTGGGCAAATGCCTACTTTCGGTACGCACCTGATCATTACTATATTCCACCAAATTAGTTTCATACATTTGTCCTGCTTAATGCATTTATCCTTCATAATTACATGTAACTATTTATTACATGTTTTCATCTTTGTGTCTGTAAGGGTGACCGGTTTGGTGAGATGTGTTCCAACGCCGCTGAGTCATTCAACTCATGGATTCGTGAGGCACGACACCTCCCAATCACGAAGATGGTTGACAGCATTAGAACGAAAATTATGGACCAAATGTCAAAACGCCGACGCAAGGCAGCCGCATGGCTTGGAGTTCTTTGTCCAAAAATCGAGTCTCGGTTGGTCAAAGCTTACAACAAAAGCAGGGCATGGCTTGTAAGCCAATCAAATGACGATGTGTACGAGGTCCATTCATACCCATCAGTACTTGTGGATGTTGGCAGGCGGACGTGTTCATGCTTTCAGTGGCAAATAAAACGAATTCCATGTGCACACGCATTGGTTGCAATCCGAAACAGCGGACGAGATCTGTATGACTTGGTTGAACCATATTACCATGTGTCCGAATATCGATCCACATACTCATCAAGCATAACCCCAATACCAACTGTTGAGAAACCTCCGCTCAACACTGAAGATTTCGTCATACACCCACCAGTTGTGAAACGACCACCTGGAAGGCCAAAGAAAAAACGAATTATGTCTCGAGGTGAAGAAACACAGCAAATTAGATGCGGACGTTGTCAACGCATGGGGCACCACAACAGGAAGACATGTAAAGAACCCATTTAGCCGTCACTGCATGCAAGATTTATGGTTAATGTTTTCATTCATAAGTTTGACATTGTTATTTTTCTTTTCCCCCAAAGTAAATAAGTGTGTGTGAACACACCGGACATCCCGTACTACTATCGTTGCTGTTATTACATATTAGTATCACTTTCAGTAGATAGTCGTCTTCATTACGTAAGTCGGCCAAATAATTTGGGTCCTTCCCCTTATTAAACATTTTCGTTACCGTTGCTGTTATTACATATTACTATTGCTTTCAGTACATAGTCGTCTTAATTATGTAAGTCGGCCAAATAATTTGGGTCGTTCCCCATATTAAACAGTTTTCGTTATTAAGTAAGTGCTACGTATCGTATTTTATTCGTTAATAATTTGGTTACATCGATGGCATTGACATGAATTGTGATCCCATTTAAACCCAATTTCCCAAAACAAAATAATATGTTAGCAACGTCTCACATGCATCATCACACACATTCACCCAACCACCCCATACGTTGAACAAAACCACCACACGAATAATGAAAATGTGCTCCATTTGAAAATGTACTCCATTTGCAACTCATAAGTATTCATAACACAGACTCACATAACCACCCTATACCTGCAACATACACAAATACCTACCCACCCTATACGTGGAACAAAACCAACCCACAAATTTTGTGTAAGCACACAGAATGATGACGTTCAACTTATCAAACCACTGAACTACGCACCATACAAACACACTGTCAAACATTCTCACCAGCCAAAAAATATGTCATACCAACTCCATAACAAACAGATTGCCCATGCATATATCACAAGTCACAAAAAAAAAAAACACAACACATTTACAGAAACCCCACATCATATTTATTACGAAATTAATACTGTTCACGTACGTTCACAAAAACCAAAACACCATGCACATACCAATAGCTAATCAAAAATATATAACTGTACGCTATTGTTTTCCACATGTGCCCAAAAACCATGCATATACCACTAGCTAATCAAAAATATATAACTGTACGCTGTTTGTTTTCCACATGTGCCCAAAGAACATGCACATACCACTGCCTAACCAAAAATATATAACTGTACGCTGTATGTTTTCATATGTGCTTCAAAGTTAACATTCAGTTGGAATGTTTAAGACCCCTGCTGATGTCGTTGACAAATCCTTTCACCATGTTTGCTCTCAACACGATCCCATTTGTACCTTGCAATGATCGCGCTACATCAACATGGTGCACGTACTGCCTCATCACCGCGCAAACAATAACCGCACAATCCAGCCTGCGTTGGGAAAACAATAAATGAATAAAATTCCATTCAAACTCCACAATCACTTTCGCATACAACGGACAAACAATACAGTTCACTTACGAGTCGGCTTTCTGCTGGGGGCAGTCTTCAACAGCCTCGAGAGGATGGTTGAAAGTCTCAGCGATGCTAACCTCGTCTATTCCATCTACTCGTAAGGAACGCTTCATTACAACCGACACACGTTCCTTCTGTCACACACAAAACAGCCACAGTAATTACATTCAAATACGTAATACATCCATTACCTCATCAAAATAACAACAAAATGTGTTCCTTACCAGTACAAGTGCTTCATTGTAGTGCACGTCTGACCTGCCAGCCGAACGTTGCCTCATTGGATTAAAATGTTTCCAACTTCCATCCTCTGCGTCGTACACCACCAGTGTCCAGTATGCGTTGTTGCATATGGGAAAATGAATGTACCGACATTCCTTTGATGTTGCAAAATTTTTCAGCACATAACTTTCCATTGCTTGGTTGTTACCAGATTTGAAAACACTCTACAAAACAAACATTTAATATCAGTACATAATGCACTGGTCATTATACAACAACTGAACAATACCATCCTCACCATGCAAATACTGCTGAAGAAGTAAGACTTGTCCGCTAAAACATCATCAGCACAGACATGTGCCTGCTCTGTCACCAATGTCTCAGCATACGCATCAATCACCTACATTTAGACACCAAAAAAATAAAATCGTAAATCAACAACATGAAACACGTACGTCTACACAGAATCTACACTTCCCCGTAACACAACACAGCGCATGACAAACTAACTTAACAATACAACTCACATTTCCACATATACTTTCTCCCCGTACAAGACTCTTGACGTCCGTAAAATACACAACCACACCACTTTCACCACTGGCCCACATGACAGCCCTACAAAAAAAACAAACACATCATCAAAAAAAACTCACCCACACACAACACGCATACGGAAAGAAATTACATAAACACCCGCACATACCCGTCGTCATTCCGTTCGTAAGCCCTCATTATTTTCTCCTTCTCCTCATACGTCATCATTTTCCAAACTCCAAACCGGTTGTTCAGGTCAAACCCAAACCATTTATTAGCAGCCACACCAACTGTGTCCACGTCTACAACTGCGTCATTTACAGTGCCTTTTCCCACTCCCACAGCCTTGCAACCGTGTGACTGTTTTCTTTTCGTGCTCCCCAACTACCTGGTAGTCATAATCTTTCAGCCTTAATTCTTTCCTGACTTTGTTCTTCAGGTTACGAACGAACGAATTCCTTATACCTTCCCCTTTATTCGGAAACACTCCCACTTCGAGGTCCGTCAAATTTACATCACCCACACTACGGGCTGGCACCGGACAAGAATCGGACACTGTGTGCACAGTAACATTATCACCACTAACACCAACATTTAAACCGACCCGAATAGGCGTAACATCATGCACAACCGTCACACCAAACCCACTACCTCCTTCGCAATGGCTTGCACCAACGTCCCTAAAGCCAGTTGGTGTGTTCATCCGATAAGCTTGCGTAACTGTGTGTACTTGTTGGTCAGCCAGTTGGTCTTCTAACATCGAAATTGTTTGCCGTAATTCCTTGTTCTCATTTTCAAGTTTTCGTATCTCGTCATCCTTAACCTTCACAACACAACCGAACCCACCAACAATGTTAACGGCTTGCATTTCCATCTTACTCTTCAAACTAACTACTTCATCCTCCAGCTTTGAGATTGTCCCCTCGTTTGCCTTGTTCTTCAATTCCATATCTGCCATACACTTCAAAGCATTCTCCAATTCCGTTAAACCAGCCACCTCATTCACTGCATCACGTACCACGCTGCCCACATCTTTCCCTTTCACCCCCACGCCATCCACCACCTCATGCGTCACACGTTGCATCCCATCACCAGATTCGATAACCACATCCTTTACTCCATCGTCACGACGGCCAACTTCTTGCTCGTCTGTTGCCAAAATTTCACGTTCATACTCCAACGACTTCATTCTGTCAATACGTACCTGCCAATCATACAAAACAAAACACAAACCAATCAACACAATATTCACACACCCCTCGTCCAATAACAGTTATGAACAAAAATTACACATTAGTATGCAGGTACTACACCTGGAATTTGCCAGGTGTTGATAAATCCAAACCCCGTATCCGGGTAACTAACGCGCCAATGTCCCATCTCATAAATCTTGGGAACATACTCTCCGTTTCAGGTTTCACCAGCGTCGAATGTTCACAAATCCAATACTGCGTTCCAAAAAACAAAATTCTGTATTATTTAAACAACATACATATTATAAAACAGTTTATAAATTTGCAAAACAAAATACAATTGGCATACCAGTAACGCGACAACACACCCAGTGACCTTCTCCGGCGTCTGATGAAAATCTTTGATTGAACCCATTAACATTTGTAGGATTGCACCAGTCCAATCGTATAAACGTACGGTATTCAGATCATCGATGTATCAAACGAACGCCCAGCTTATCGTCTCCCCAGAATTAGCAAAAAACATCTTCCCACACATATACAATGTCAACAACTTCGCTGCGTCCTCCTCGTCAACCCTCTTCGCCTGGCCACGGCTTCTTCAAACAAATTCTTCACGAGCTTCGACGTTATCCTCACAGTGTTGTGACTCCTCCGCTGAATGAAATCTGATGTCATCCTTTGACAAGGAGACAGATCAATATGCTTAGTACCACATTGAATCCCAAACAGGAGTCTAACATCACTCCTACACAGCTTCACAGAATTTCCACCAATGTTGAATGCATCACTCTGTGCATCATACGTACGTATGATTTTCAAAATCGCATCGTCATACTTTCTGAATTCATTGTGATTCAGCTTGTTAATTCGGATTGCCTCAACCATGATCCAAAATGGAGTCCTCTTCAACTGTTCAAAGTGACCAGCCCTCAAAGGAGATGTTGTCACCAGCTTCACGATCCCAGCGATGTTGGAGCGGAAGTTAATCCTTGTGGGTGCAGTGCGTGACGGCCCTGCAGCCGTTTTGCTAACTTGTTCACGAGCATCCTGCTGATTTGTCTTCGATTGCTTAAACAGTATGCGTCCCTGCATGTTAACGCCCAGCTTGTTCGATTTTGCCACGAATACACCTTCAAGACGCTTCCGTTCACAAGACCGCGTCCACGAACTTCTGTTATCGTCACCATCTACATTATCACAAAAACCGCATTAGTTACGTTGCATACACCCAAACACCAACCCAACATACACACAAAACCAACAACACTGAACACCTATAATCACAATCATAACTCAAAGAGCTGAAACAAAATAACTCAATCACAACTACCACTAACATGCAACTCACAATAACAAACATAAAATCACCACAGTTAAAAGCATGATCTGTGACAGAAACATTTATCATCACTAATATCACCCCAGACGAACACAACTTATTCAATCAAACCACCTACATACCAGGTCTTTGCTCATCTTATGTGGGAAAAATATTTCAGATACTAATGATATGCCTCCGCCAAGGCAATAACTTGGGAGGAATTGGAGCATGAGTTTCATTTTGTGGATTTCTCTTTTTGTATATGTTTTGTACATGCTGAGGGCCTTTAACTGTATTGGACTTAAATTCCACTTTTGTGGTGACCAAGCACTGTCTTGAAAAGTTGTAAGCCTTTAGGGCATCTATTATCTATTTTATTTTCATATTGCATCTCTTGTTGTAACATATACTATAGATTCAGGGTTAGATTTGTAAATGTATATCTGCATATGTTACCCTTTTGTACAAGTAATTGAGATTAATGGAATATGACTATTTCATCGCATGTTATTATGTAATTAATATTGTGGATGGCTTATTGTATTTATTTTGAGGCGTTACTACTCGATATCAGAGCGTACCGAGTTTGAAAACTTTGGAAACATGGGAAGTGGTTCTTACCACAATGGGTTTGTCTCATTTGATAGAGATATTTGTATGCATGGTCTGTCATGTGATAACATACTTATGTGATTCTATGGGTATGAGATTTAATTCCTAAGATATTGATTGGGTCTACGAGTTTTTAGAAGTCCTATTAGAAGAGCACTTGATCACTGCTATTTCTAATTGGAACTTTGAAAATGTCGCGGGACGACCATTATCAAGGAAAGAAATTCGTATGTGTTTATGTGATTTCATGCTTATATGAAGGGAATTACTGTTGTCCATTGCCATAAGACACCAGTGAGTTTGTTTCGGCACATTTGTAAATGTGTTAATTTCTTTTGTTACCTTCATTAGGATGTCAGGACAGGGACATTGTGGTGGTAGGCGTAGTAGGCCTAGACTGCATGAGGTCCCGTTTCGGATGAGATTCCGGCGCAAGAAGAAGAGATTGGTCAGGCCAACGTGGCTAAACCAATTGGTTAGTAGGCTATGGGCGCTTTGGCCCGTGAAATGGCCGGAGCCTTACAAGAATCTATGGACATTCTCAGAGCTGAGAATCAAGTCCAGGCCCAAGTTGTTGAAGCGGGACCGTCATTCTTGAGGAAGGAGTTCTTCCGGTCTAATCTAGACAAGTTTTTGGATGATCCTAAGGAGCCGCTAAAGGCGGATGAGTGGTTAGAGTAGATAGTGAAGACATTTGAGATGTTTGGCATCAAAGATGACGGTCTGAGAGTGACCTTGGCATCCTTCCAGTTGAAAAGAGATGCAGGTCAATGGTGGAAGTATGCGCCTAGGTGCATTAAGGTGACTTGGGGGGCTTTTGTCAACGCCTTCTAGGACAAGTTCTTGCCTCCCACTGTTAGAGAGAAGTTAAGGGATCAATTTCTGAAGCTCAAGTAGCGTAGTTTACCAGTTGCCGAGTTTGAGGCAGCTTTCACAAACCTCTCTAGATTTGCACCAGAACTCATGGCGACCGAGGAACGTCGTTGTATTGAGTTCGAGAAGAGATTGAAGACCGGGCTTCTTTTCAAGGTAGCTAGGTCGATGATCAGGGACTACGGACGCCTTGTGGAGGCAGTGGCTCATCTTGAGACCGTGGTTTAGGTAGAGGAGAAACGGATAAGGAGCTCTAGGAGGAGTCAAGAGATTCAAGGGGAGAGTTAGGACAATAAAAGGCAGAGAGGTCCTGCCCCAGAGGGGTCCTGCCTAGAGCAGTCCTAAGCTACCCAGTCTAGATCCACATTTCTTGTACCGAGTTCAGGTTCAGGGAGAGGTAATTAGGGAGGCTTTTCTTGTTTTAAGTGTAGACAGTTAGGTCACAGGTCTCTAGCTTGCTCGCAAAAAAGAGGAGGGTAGCAGTCTGCACCATATGCAGCTTATTCTTAGAACCAGAGTCAGGGGAGAGGACAGTCACCTACCTGTAATCAGTGTAGGCAACCAGGGCATGTGAGGAGGTTTTGCCCTCAGTCAAGTGGTACACCTGGTGTGTCTAGTTTGAGGCAAACACAGAGCCACCAACCTGTACAGTTAGCACAAGCCTCGAGGGCCCATTAGGGAACCTCTTCAGCTCAGTCAGTGCATCAGACTTATGTTCCGAGGGGTGAGCAGGTGGAGCAGAGACATATAGGGCGTGTGTATGCTGTTACCAAGCAAGACTTAGTGTCATCGCCTTCAGTAGTGCAAGGTAACTTCTTGTTGTGTAATTTTATTGCCAATGTGTTAATTGATATGGGTGCATTTCATTCATTCATCTCGTCTGCATTTGGATCGGCATTGGGATTAGAATTGGCTCGGTTAGTATCCCCACTCAGTGTAGTGTCACTTGTTGGTGGCAAGATTGTTTTGGAACAGGAGTGTCGGGGTTGTGAGATAGATGTTGCCGGTCGCTGACTTCCTTTTGCATTTGTGTTGATGGACATGTCAAGTTTTGATACTATATTGGATATGGACTGGTTGTTATCGTATCGGGCTGTCATAGATTGTTACCGTCATAGGGTTACTATATGTACCTTGAATGATGATTGTTTTTATTTCATGGGGGATAGAGTCGATAGAGCTTCATTGCCATTATGTGATTCATGAGGTAAGAGTGAGCGTAGTTCTCTTCTTGCAACCTTTTTGGGTAATGAGTGTAATGAAGTCCGAGTTGATTTGCCAAGGATAGTTTGTCAATACCTAGATGTCTTTCTTGAGGGTCTCACTAGTTTACCACCTCACCGTGAGATTGAGTTCTCTATTGACTTAGTGCCTGGCACGACACCGATTTCGATGGCACCGTATAGATTTGCACCTGCCGAGTTGAGTGAGTTGAAGATTCAACTCCAAGAACTATTAAATAAGGGTTTTATTCGCCCCAGTACTTCACCTTGGAAAACGCTGACTCTCTTTGCCAAGAAGAAAGATGTTGCATTACGACTTTGTATTGATTACCGAAAGTTGAACTGGATAACTGTTAAAAACAAGTACCCAATGCCTCGTATAGATGATTTGTTTGACCAATTAAAAGGGTTTTGTTGCTTTTTAAGATAGACCTGAGATCAGATTATCACCAATTGAGGGTGAAAGAGGAGGATATCCAAAAAATGGCATTTTGAACGCGGTATAACCATTACGAGTTCCTAGTGATGCCTTTTAGGTTGACTAACGCACTGGCCATATTTATGGATTTGATGAATAAGATCTTTCGTGAGTTTTTAGACCATTTTGTGGTTGTCTTTGTTGATGATATCTTAATTTACTCACCCTCTAAGGAGGAGCACGGAGAACACTTGTGAGTGGTGCTTGAGTTGCTTAGAGCCCACAAATTGTATGCTAAGTTTAGGAAGTGCGAGTTCTGGTTGAAAGAAGTGAAGTTCTTAGGCCATGTGGTATCCGGAAAAGGAGTGACTGTAGATTCATCTAACATAGAAGCAGTACAAAATTGGGAACAACCTAAGAATGCCTTCGAGATTCGTAGTTTCTTGAGGTTGGCTGGGTATTATCGTCGGTTTGTGAAGGATTTTTCTAGATTAACCTCACCGTTGACCACACTGATGAGGAAGGGAATCAAATTTGTGTGGAGTGAGACTTGTGAGAAGTCATTTAAAGAGCTTAAGGTTAGACTTATCACTACTCCAGTGTTAATTATTCCGGAGAGAGGTTTGAGCTATTTGGTGTATTATGATGCTTCACGGGAAGATTTGGGTTGTGTCTTGATGCAAGAAAGGAAGGTAGTAGCCTATGGCTCACGTCAATTGAAAACACCTGAGAGGAACTACCCTACCCATGACTTAGAACTAGCAGCCGTGATCTTTACAAGGAATTTACTAAGTAATTTACTAAGACTTTACTGAGAATATACTGAGAATTTTCTGGGAATTTACTTAGTAATTTACTGGGAATTTACGGAGAATTTACTGGGAATTTACTGGATAATTTACGGGGAATTTACTGAGTAAATTACTAGGAATTTACTTGGAATTTGCAAAGCAATTTCCACATGAGAAAATTACTTGACTCAAGTTTTACTGTAACAAAAGAACCGAAATTTGATAGAAGAGAATTAAGATTTAAAGGTAGAGAAGTATGATCAGCCGTGGCTAGATCTTGGATCGTGCTTGTAAGAGCTCTATAGCTCTAATACCATGATGAAAACGTAATTGTATCGATTCAATGAATTTTGATACAATCTAATCAGTTATATTTATACACAAATATCCTAACAAACTCTCTAACAAACCTCACTCTTACTATAACCAACACCACAACAGATACAATTATAACAAGTAGGTTCTCTAATCATACATGACTATGATATACAAGATGTCAAAGCTTTATACTGAGGCTGTTCTTCTGACTGTGATGGCTTAAGTTGTGTGTTATACTTCAGCTCAGTCTGTTGCTTATGTTGTAGCTGAGTATTCTTGTCAATATCAACCAATTATATATAACAATATAATTCTCACAACTATATATATATATATGGACATGTTTATCTAGGCTTGCTATGAATTCTATATCACAAAAGTTGGTATCGTGGAATCGAAAAAATGGATTCTCAATTTCACAATCATTGGTAATATCAAATGCCAAGAATTCAAATACGTGATTTTGCACCTATGCCAAAGGTAAGAATTGTTATCATCCCAAGTAATGAAGGTTAAACGATATGTATATAAATTCATTTATAGAGATAGATTAATTTATGTTTTTTCAAATATTTTGTAGGTTTTATATTTTTGAATATTTGAGTACATTGAACAAATTAATGTTGATAACCTTTGGATTGATTTGTGCAAAAGTTGCTATCAAAAAGTTGAATATCATTATGTTCACATTGTTTGTTGACATTGCATACATGATAATATTGATATTATAAGGAGGTAATTTTCTTTAGGCAATTAAGTGCTATGTACAATAATAATTCAAACTTAACAAGTGTTTTAATTTTTTATTAGGTACAATATTTCCTTTTAACAAGTTTTTTTTCTTTTTTCTTGGGATTAGATACAATGTTGACATTGTGGTCAAAGACATCACTAGTTCAATAAATCTCAATGTTCAAGTGTTGACATTGTGGTCAAAGACAACACTAGTTTAATAAATCTCAATGTTCAAGATAAACGGGCAAAGTTTATCTTGAGATGTTAACCATCACATTTGAAGAATATGAGATCAAAGGTAGGAAATTATAAAATTTATTATAAATAACTTGTTCTTACCTTTTCAAACACAATGTTATAATTCTAAAATTTTATAGGATAATGGAGTTAGAATGATTAAAGATTATATTGCAATCATGCCAAGACCGTGCATATACATTTATCATACCTGTACCAACAATGCTATGTCAACTAGATTGTGCACCGTACGTGACTTTTGTTTTAAATATAGATTGGTTTGTAGAATATCTATACCTTTTAGAAGGTAAAATATATATATATATATATAATATGTAAATATAACATTTTCACTTTATAATACTTTATAAATACATAATATATATTGTGTTGTTTTTGCCTTGTTTGTCATACATTAATTTAGTCCATCTTTTTATCTTTTTAGGGTCACATCAATCAATATATGCTCTCTACTTTTCTACACATCTTTTTATAAAAAGTCAAAAAGTGTACTTATTTAGAACATCTCAAACCACAACAATTTAGATTTTAGTTATAATATACTTTATTTATTCAGCGAATTTTGAACAAATGTAATAAATTTTTATTTTTTACTTCAATTATAAAATGTCAATATTTTCTATCAAAATTACGAATATTTTATGCTAACAATTTAAAAATTTGTTTGACATAATCATAAATAAATTTTTTAAATCTAATCCCGTCACTACAAAAAAAAGCACTTTTGGCGACTAAATTTTTAGTCGCCAAAAGTCTGTTTTTAGTCGCCGAAAGTCGAAATTTTACTTTCCCCGACAAAATTTTTTAGTCGCCACATTTGTCGCCTATATATGGTCGCCGGAGGTATTGGCGACTAACATTTTTTTAGTCGGCAAAAAATAGCTCTTTAGCGACCAACTTTTTAGTCGCCAATAGTGTTTTACACTTTTGAAAATCAGACATTTACCGACTAATAATTTAGTCGCCAAAACCCTCTGAATCGCCGACTAAACGGCTTAGTCGCCAAAATGAAGACTTTTGGTGACTAAATTTTTAGTCGCCAAAGGTGTTCCCGGCAAAAAAAAAAAAAAAACCCACTTTTTTTTGCTTTTCCTGAGTTTCGAACCCCAATCGTCCCACATTCCAAAACTTTTTGCATCACACTCCCTCCACTATGCTACTACAACATCACATGAATATATATGCAATATATATTATTTATATAGTATATTAATCGATATTAATACAAAACTATATATGTAAATATAATTATTTTTATTTAATATAATTTATGTAAAAAATAAATTATTTATTAAAAAAAATTTAGGCCACTTTTGGCGGCTAAAACCATTATTTAGTCGCCAATTCTATTATTTTGGGCTACTAATTAATTTTTTGTCGCTAAAAAAATAAGTTCCAATTAAAAATTAGCAGTTTTGGCGACGAAACCTATTTTTAGTCGCCAAAAACGTCCCATTTTGGCTACTAAACTGAATTTTAGTCGCTAATACTCAGTTTTTAGCTACTAATTTTTTTTTTTGTAGCCAAAAAGCTTCACTTCCAGCGACCAATCTGTTTTTAGTCGGCAAAACGCCTATAATCGGCGACCAATCTGCTTTTTAGTCGCCAAAACCATCACTTTTGGCTACTAAATTATTTTAGTCGCCAAAAACCGTCACTTTTGGCTACTAAACAACCTTTAGTCGCTAAAACCCCTATATTCGGCGACTAAACTGCCTTTTAGTCGCTAAAACCATTGTATTCGGCGACTAAAGTCTTTTAGTCGGCAAAAGTGTTCAATTTTGGCGACTAATTCCATTTTAGTCGCCATTTCTACTACTTTCAGCGACGAAAAATTCAATTTTGGTCGCCAAAAATGCTTTTTCTTGTAGTGCGTGCATAGTACAAGTGATATACTAGTTTTTTTTTTCTTACCAAAAAAGGCAGAAGAAGAGGAATTTGAAACAAAGGTCATACTTGAGAGAGACAAAAGAAACCTTATTATGATCTCCATCTCTGATTTTTTAGACTAAAAAAAAAAAGAGGAGATTTTGAAACATATGCTTATGGAGATTCCAAAGGTCATACTTGAGAGATACAAAAGAAACCTTATTATGATCTTCATCTCTCATTTTCTAGACCAAAAAAAAAAAATTTGAGAGAAGAATTTGAAACATATGGCTATGTTCCAAAGGTCATACTTGAGAGAGACAAAAGAAACCTTATTATGATCTTCATCTCTCATTTTTTAGAGAAAAAAAAAAGTAATACTATACCATAAAAAAATTTATACATAATGATGTGGCTCATTGTGAACCTTTCACTTCAAAACAAAACACTATTAAGGATAGATTTGTTTACAATAATGATATTAACACATCATTCTTGTCAAGTTTTTTGTATAAATTTTATGCATGTTTAGGACTTTCCAAAAAAAAAAAAAAAATGAGAGAGAGAGAGAGAGAGAGAGAGAGAGAGAATATTTTGAAAGGGTTAAGTTTCTCTCACGTTGGCCTTCTCAACTTGAGAGAGTATTTGGGTTTAGTAGATCCATTTTGAGATCTATTTTGGTGATCCGAACCGTTCACGTTTTAGAACTCATTAATTAGAATATTTATGCAAAAAATAAAGATAATATGGGTAGCTAAATGTTTGACTCAAATTTGTATTACAAAAAATAGATGATTATTTTTGAAATTATATTTATCATCCATTTTTTTTAAAAATAAATCAATGTGTTTGGTATGAATTTTTTAAATTAAGTTTTTTGAAAATTGAGTTTTTTGTTTTTCCTTTTTTTTTTTGTTTTTAGTGAATATTTTAAAATTTTAAGCATTTTTTTTTTACTTTTTTAGATGCATCTTACTTAGATGTGTCTAAAAAGTAAAATATTTTTGAAAAAATATTTTTAAAAATTAATAAATATACAAAAATATGAAAAACATACTGAATTTTTGTATTTTTAATATTTTTGGTATTTAGTGAATTTTTTAAAGATTTTTTCACAAAAATTATATTTTTGGGCAAATTACACAAATAGTCCCTATAGTTTGAGGCTTGTGTTACTTTGGTCCCTGACTTTTCAATTGTGACACATTTGACCTTGAATTTTGAATCTTGTTCCAAATAAGGACAATTGAATATATAATTAGATTTTTCAAGGGTAAAATTGTCAATTTGATAAAATATAATAATTTGACAAAAATAAATGTCAAACAAATATTTTTGAATTTTTAAAAATTATTTCTACCTACTAAAAATAAAATTATGTAAAATTGATAAATCTTTTAGACATTTATTTTTTTTTTTACCAAATTAATTTTTATTATGTGTTTGGATGATGATCATGTAAAATTAATTTTAAAAAATTAATCATGTAATTTTTATTAATTTTACATAATTTTATCATTGGTGGATAAAAATAATTTAAAAAAAATTAAAAATATTTTTTTGACATTTATTTTTGTCAAATTAGTTTATATTTTATCAAATTGACGATTTTACCCTTGAAAAATCTAATGATATTTTCAATTGTCCTTATTTGGAACAAAATTTAAAATTCAGGGTCAATGTGTCACAATTGAAAAATCATGGAACAAAGTGACACAAGTCCAAACTATAGGGACTATTAGTGTAATTAACCCAAAAATATATATGAAAAATAAGAAAGTAAGAATTTTCTGAAAAAATATTTAGAAAATTCAAACCAAACAAAGTGAATATGATTCAAATATAACTATTAATATCCAATTATATGCTTATGGAGATTCCAAAGGTCATACTTGAGAGATACAAAAGAAACCTTATTATGATCTTCATCTCTCATTTTCTAGACAAAAAATGAGAAGAATTTGAAACATATGCCTATATTCTAAAGGTCATACTTGAGAGAGACAAAAGAAAACTTATTATGATCTTCATCTCTTATCTTTTAGACAAAAAAAAAAAAAAGCCTATATTCTAAAGGTCATACTTGAGAGAGACAAAAGAAACCTTATTATGATTTTCATCTCTCATTTTTTAGATCAAAAAAAAAAGAAAGAAAGTAATATTATACAATTAAAAATTTATACATAATGATATAGTTTATTATAGACCTTTCACTTCAAAATAAAATATCATTAAAGATAGATTTATTTAAATAATATAATATTGTCATACCATCCTTGTCAAGTTTTCCGTATGAATTTTATGTATGTTTATAATTTTCTAAAAAAAAAGAGAGTAATTTAAAAGGGTTAAATTTCTATCATGTTGGCCTTATCAACTTGAGAGAGTATTTGGGTTTGGTAGGTCCGTTTCAGGATCAATTTCGGTGATTCAAACCGTTCATTTTTTAAGACCCATTGATTGGAATATTCATGCAAAAAAAGATGATTGGATATGGGTATCTAAATGCTTAACTCAAATTTTTATTACAAAAAATAATGGTTATTCTTAAAATTATATTTGTCATCATTTTTTTAAAATAAATATGATTTAAATATATAGCTTTAATATGCAATCATTTTGAGTTTTTACATGAATATTCTATTTAATAAATTTTAAAAAATAAACAGTTCGAATTATCAAAACCGATTCAAAAATAAACTTACTAAGTCCAAACACTCTCTCAAGTTACAATGATAATTTAAAAGAAGCAAAACCCAATTAAAACATATATGACTATGGAGATTCCAAAGATCATACTTGAGAGACACAAAAGAAATTGAAGCATCGAATTATTGAATAGTGCCACTAATTTGAGAGATTCCAAAGGTCTCATGACTTAGAAGTTAGGGCCACAAATAAATACTATATAAAGCCATGCAAAACTTACCAAAAACCTAATCCAACCTCAACTAATCACTCCCCTCCAATACCAAAAGAAAAAAAACATGTACACACTCACCACATCATCCATAACCTTCAACCCTTCCACCTCAAAATACAATGTCTACTTCGCTGGAAAAACAATTGAAACTACTGTCACCGACAAAGCCGCCACTGCTGACGAATGGGTACACGAAATCCTCTCCAAATATTCCTCAAAACCAATGGTTGTTGGCTTAGACATTGAATGGAGGCCTCACCCAATTCGCTCCATGAGCAACAAATCAGCCACTCTTCAACTCTGCATTGATTCCAAGTGCCTAATCATTCAACTCTTCTACATAGATGAAATCCCTCAATCTCTCAAGACTTTTCTTTCTGACACTAACTTCACTTTTGTGGGGATTGAGGTTTCTGACGACGCAGCGAAGCTCAAAAATGAGTATGGGTTGGAGTGTGGCAAGTGTGAAGATATTCGAGAGGCGGCGAAGAGGCAGTGGCCAGGGAGGTTTCGGAGGCCAGGGTTAAAGGATTTGGCTTTGGAGGTGGTGGGTTTGAATATGAAGAAGCCAAAGCATGTTTCTATGAGTAATTGGGAGGCAAGAGTGCTTAATGAAAGTCAGGTTGAGTATGCTTGCATTGATGCTTATGCTTCTTATAGGATTGGGTATGAATTAATGATGGATAATTAGTTTGGTTTTGCTTGAAGTTCACAGTGATTTGGTCTGTCAGTTAACTACAGTTTTTTTGTGTTTTTGGAGTGTCTTTGTACCAGTTTTAGTTGGAGTTGTTGTGGAAGATGTCTTGATCTGAAGAATGTTTGAATTTAAGCTGTTTTTCTGTTTAAATAAAGACACCATCTTTGTCGTTCTTGTTCTAGTAAAATATTCTTAGTAATGTTAAATTAACAGAAATTTCATGCAGTGTGGAGAAGTTTTTGTAGGATGTTTGCCATGTGATATCTCATGTAAATGTAAAGAAAATATCCAAATTTATTTATGCTGTGTTTGGTTTGGAGATTTGGAAAGGAATTTGGAAAAAAAAAAAAAAAAAGAGGAGAAAAAGGTGTGTGAAACTAAAGTGAAATATAGATATATTTTATTCACATTTCACTAATATTTTCTATTTTTCTTTTCAAATCGCTTCTCAAATCCCCAACCAAATACAACATTAAGAAATTGCTCCACAACAACTCTAAATATACACTACAAAAAATTAACGTTTTAGAGACCAAAATTTAGGGACAAAATTATTTTTTTAAAACCAAATATTTTTGTTGCGAAAAGTATAATTATTATATTTTTAGCAACGAAAATTGGATATTAGTGATGAATTATTATCTTTTGGGACTAATTTTTTGTCTAAAAAAAAAACATTTGAGACCAAATTATTTTGTCCCTGAAAGTGTATTTATTAGTGACATTTTCAAAATTGTCGCTAAAAGCCTTATTTTTGACTTTTCGAGACGACTTTTTAGCGACTATAGAAATTGGTCCCTAAATGTCTTTTGCAACAAAATTTTCATTTTTAGAGATCAAAAAATTTGATCTCTAAAACTTTTATATGTTATAGTGATATGCCATAAATTTATCATTTTAAATAATTTTTTAATAAATTTTCTTGTATAATATTTGATTTACACAATTGGAGTTCTCATTTGTCTTTACATTTTACCAACATTGGTGGACATTGATTTCATACCAAGCTTGATCCATTTAATGTTGCGCTTTAAATTTAATTCCAAACCCAATTCGAAATTTATACTACAACTTAAAATTCATCTAATAAGTTTATTTATTATATTAAAAAAATAAATTTAATAAAATAATAATTAATATTTTTGTAGTTTAGTTTGTACAAATATTTAGTGTATCTAAATTTTGGTGTGTGAAATTTCTTATTTTCTCTCTTTTGTATATTCTTTTATTTTAAACAAAAATAAACTAATTAATATATAATGTATAAATTTTATAAAATATATTGATAATGAGTCAAGATTATGCTCGGCTGGGCTCAACTCGACTCAAAAAGTATTCTCAAACCCATTCTATATATAAAATATAATGTTAACTAATGTTCTGATAAAACAATGCCTTGGCACAATTGTTAATTTATATTTATAGTTGTATTAATTGGTTTTGATTCCAGTAATTTTGTACTTTGAACTTGTGCATTGAGGAAAGAGGAGGGTCCTGATGGACGTTGATAAGGATAGAAGGAAAAAAAAAAATTATTAAATTGTTTAAATTATTCATTCTGGGTTTGTTAACTAGTTCGTATAAATGGATGTATCGATTTAGGCATCGTTTGTCAACTATATATTTTAATCAAAAAATTATTATAAATTATCACACAACTTTTTCTATTTTCTGCATATTTTTTTAAAAAAGTCAAAAAATTACTAAAATAACATGTTCTCACGGCTTTAATATATTTTTAAAAATTAGTTGTGCTATTTTCTCACAAAAATCTCTTACAAAATCAATTCTTCATAGATTTTGATTGGTAAGAATCTATTCAGTTACTCTGTAACACTACACTCTTACAAGATGCTTTTGTGGGGATGGATCATTTTCCTTTCAAATTTTAGGTTTAAATTCAAATAATTAAAAAAATAATAATTTATTTATTTTTAGGGTAAATTACCTACATCTCTCTTGAGGTTTAGCTAAATTACAGATTTCCTCCTGAAGTTTTAGAAATTACATCTCGCCTCTCAAGGTTTATATTCGCATAACAATTTAACCCTTACCGTTAATTAAATGTTAAGAATAGTTAACTCACATTACCAAAATATAAATTGATGGATTATATTACCCCTGTTGAAATCTCTTTGATAAATTAACAAAATTTACAAAAAAATTATGTTAGATGAAGAAAAAAAATTAAGATTTTAGAACCACATTTGATTTGTTTTTAGAAAAAAAATTTCAGAATTTTAAAAAAAATAAAAACTAATTTAATAAAAATAATATTTGAAAAAATATATTTAATTTGTAAAATTTATTTGTAACCGCTCAAAAGATAAAATTATATAAAAATAATAATAATTTTTTATTTTTATTTCTTAATCAAATTAATTTTTAATTTTTTTAAAAAATTTAAAAATAAATTTCTAAAATGAAACCAAACATATTTTGAGAATTTTTTGACAAGTCATTTCTTGTGTTTTTTAATTTATTTAATTATTTGTTAATTTTATGATATTTTCACCATCTGACACTACAACATATAAGAGTTTTAAAGATTACTTTTTTTTTATCTCTAAAAGTGAAAATTTTGTTGCAAAAGACATTTAAGGTCTAATTTCTATCGTCGTAAAGATAGTCACTAAAAATCGCCCTAAAAAATCAAAAATAAGATTTTTAGCGATAAAATTTCGAAAATGTCAATAATAAATAGACTTTTAGGAACAAAAATAATTTGGTCTCAAAATGGTTTATTTTTTTAGACAAAAAATTTGATACCAAAAAGATAATAATTAATCACTAATGTTCAAATTTCATTGCTAAAAATATAATAACGACACTTTTCGCAACAAAAATATTTGATCTCCTAAAAATAATTTTGTCCATAAATTTTAGCCTCTAAACCTTAATTTTTTGTAATGTGACAAGTATTTTTCCATTTTAATTTTGCATTTCATAACTTACTTAAAATGATAATTTAGCTAAACCTCAAAGGGGAATCTATAATTTAGCTAAATCTCAGGAAAGAAACTGTAATTTAACTAAATCTCAAGGGGATGTAGGTAATTTGCCCTTATTTGTCAAAAGGGCATTTTAGTCAATTTATAATATCCATTAATGGCATTATGTGATGAAGCGAGACGTAATTTTTAAAACCTCAGGGAGTAATCTGTAATTTCGGTAAACCTCAAGGGAGGTGTAGATAATTTGCCCTTATTTTTAACATCTTGATTTAGTTTTTCAAAATATATATAGAGTTGTGCAAAATACCGTTCAATTCGTACCGTACTATCTGCTAACAGCGGTTTAAACTTTAAAATTTATAATTCGCCTTCGAAACCATTCTGTTTCGCTATAGTTAATACATATATACTTTTTTTAACCTATAATGAAATATTAAAGTAAAAATAAGTGTGTGAAAGAAATAATATGTGAAATTTGTTACAAATTAATAGTTATATACATGAAAAAAATATTATGTAAAATTAGTTTATATTATATATATTAAAAATACTATGCAAATTAGTGTTATATATTATGTAAACCAAGTCTTAAGTCCCATCAAATGGGATCGGCTATATAAATCATTTTTCTCTACGCGGCTCTATCAAGGGTTATATATATGTAAAAACTTGATAATTAGTTAAAATATTCTTCAAACCGTCAATCCGCCTAAAATCATTCAAATCAGAATTTATCAATATGTCAATCAATTTATAATTTTATTCTCAAACCGTCCGAATCGTACTATTCACACCATCTCTATATATATAGAGTTGTTTTGAAGAGTTGATTAAAAATTAACTTTTAATTTTTTTAAAAATATATATAAAAATAATAATTTAATATAATCCAAAATAAATTAAAAATTAAAAAGGATAAATTACAAATACACCCTTGAGGTTTGTTTAAAATACTAATTATCCCTGTGATTTAGAAAATTACAAATACTTCCTTATCAGAATTTTTTATTTAACATAATTAGTTAAAAAAATAAAATTTCTAACTGTTCACCTATACAATAATAAAATTATCTGAATTATTAATTAAAATAAAATTTTAACATTATTAAAAATTGTTAATTAATTTGATAATTTATTAATAAAATGACCTATTTGTTATGAAATTAAAAACTTTAAGAGCATATTATAATTTCTAAAACCACAAAAAATAATTTATAATTTACTTAAGGAATGTATTTATATTTTTCTTAATTAAAAATAATAATATAAAATAAATAAATAAAAAGAACTTTTAACCGACGTAGTTTCTTATCCTCTCGCCTAGAAAACTCCGAATATCCATCTCTCGTTATTTGGCAGGCACCAATTTTACCAACCACAACCGAGCGCTGTTAAACGAAAACCACATTGCCGTAACTTTGACCTCAAAACGACTCCGTTTCTACCCTGTCTGTCAAGGCCCCTAGACAATCCACAACTTTTTCTCTCTAGAATCAGGAGAGATCGAGCAGCTTGGCGAACGACCCTCTTCCTCTCATCATTATCATCATCATCAATGTATGTGAATCTGTAAATACTTTCTACCATTATATTCTTATTCAGTGAAATCAATGTATTTTTATGGGTATTCCATGTATGAATTTGTAATTCAATCTCTAATTTCTTCCAAAGCTAACTTTTTTTGATTTGATGTTGCATTTTACACTTTCTTTTAGCTGCATTTTTTATTTTTAGTTTAATAATGTCTTGTTTATCTTTCCTTTTTAGATGGTTTCATTTGTTATTATTGTTTATTTCCTTTTACCCTTTGGTTTCTAGAAAACTTGGGGGGAAAGGGTGTAGGTTTGAATGTATTCCATTGTCTACTTTTATGGGTGTGAAAAAAAATGAAAATTTGAACTTGATTTCACCAAGTAAATATACAAGAACAACCAACTGGAGCATTATGATTTTGATTTTTTTTTTTTGGGGGGGGGTATTTATTTTCTATTTTTTTGCACCCAAAAAAAAAAGCATGTGGGTTTTTGGTGGACTCTGTTCTGTGGTTATTATTAGAGGATGGTTTGGTGAATAATTTTTTCAGGGTTGATCATTAATATATTTTTTTTTCATATTTCATGTTTAATAGCAGGGCATTGGTCAGAGCTTGAAGATTTTGTTGTATGTATTTGGTGAAGTTTAACGAAACTAGAACCTAAAAGATAGCTTTCTTAAAGTTGCAATGATGAGAAGGTTGTTCCCTTTAACCGTTTAGGGTTAGTTTGTATATACTGCAATTGTGGAATTCCTCGTAGTCTCAACTATAACTTAAAAGTGGAAAATGACAGCTTCTTTGTTGAGATTGATGGTTTCATGACCACAATTGTTAGGAAATTGAGCTTTCCATTTCTTAAATGTGATAGGTCAACTAAAAATTTTTTATGGGTTTTGCTAAAGCGGTGTAGAAATTTTGTTTTTTGATATTATTGAGAGGGCTTCGGTGGAAGCAAAGAGATTGGGATGTGATGGATCACATAGATTCAAGAGGTGGTGATTTGGACGTTGATTTGGAAAGTGGGGGTACTACAAGTGAAGAAGATGGAAAATATGCATACAAATTGTTGGATAGGCCGTGGAGTGAGCTTGCAGAATTAGATGGATCTATAAAGGGTAGAGATGGTTCGGGTTCATACAACAAAGTGTTGAATTCTAGTGAGGTTTTGGTTGAAGATGAGGAAATGATGTCAAACAAGTTGGGGCCGGACGTGGTAAATCTTGTGGATAAGAAAATGGAGAAGGACAACAAGAGGAAGAAGACCAGCTCGAAAATTCCTTCTAAACCACCCCGGCCTCCCAGAGGTCCATCGTTGGATGCTGCTGATATTAAGCTGGTCAGAGAATTCTCTGAGCTTGCTGCATTAAAGCGGAAAAGGATTGAACGAATGAAATCTTTGAGGAAAAAGAAAGAAGACAAGCCATCACCACTTAACAGCAATCTTTTTGCAATGATTGTCACTCTTCTCTTCTGCTTTGTGATAATATTTCAAGGTATCTAGTCTTCTTAATTTGTTGAACCCCCTGTGTCTATTTACCAGTGGTTTTTTTTGTGTGCTTAAACTGCAATTGAAGCCATGACTACATGGTTGCAACTTGCAATGGTGTGCAGAAACAAGTCAGTTGCGTATGCTTTGGACCATTGCAGTATGATATGCTTTTGCTCTTCATTTCTCTGTTGTACTCCTGTTGTTTTTTTATCACACTGAACCGAAATTAGCATTAGTAGTTTGTACACCTTCTTTGAAACTTAAATTCTAATAATTATATTATATATGAAGAAAAAAAATATCCTGTGCATTTAATGATTTCCACATCCTAGAAACATTTAAAGGCAGAGGTGGACTTGGTTTGTGCTTTGGTGAATAGGCCAAACAGTACAATTATCACCGATTAAGAATTTAATCACAAAAGTTTGTTTAATTCAATTTGCTAACTCAAATATATATCAAGCAGTTGATCATCCAAAGGCAAACCAACCACACAATATGACAATAATAAAATTAAACATAGAACACATCAATATACATGGAAAATCTTAGGAAGAACAATCTGCACGAGAAAATCACAAGCCATCTTATCCATGAGAACAATCCACCAATCAAAGGTATAAATACGAGACTTAAGAAAACAATATTTATTACCCCAACTTGAACTTTTCGTTTGATGTCTTGACCCACGAAATCCTCACCTGATCTTCAGTTGCAACTGGCTTCAACTTCATCGACCTACTCTTGACTCTTTGGATCGTAATCTGATAGGAATGTTCAATGCACAGGGTATAAACAAAGTGCAGTGATGTGTGGGTTTTTTTCGTAAACAAAAATTGGAGAGCATTCAGAAGTTCATATCCAAAGCTTATTCAAATTCTTCTTCAATTGTTTATATAGTTTTGAGTTGTGTAAACCATAGAACTCTGGGGAAGGTAGGGTAACCACAAAGTTCTGGACATATTTGAGTCAAAATAGTATTGCCCTAGATATAGTTTTTGTCAGATAAATAGAATCCTGGATTCCAAAATTAACGGGCTGCTCAAGTTGGCTTCGAGTAGGCCTCTCTGGACTTTCATTCTAGACTTGCAGAGGCCACTGCTTGAGCGCCTGTAAAACCTCTTGAAGTCCCCCTGAGAGCTCCTCAAGCGTCCTTTAAGAACTCTTTAAATAGGCTCTTGGATTGTCTGTTTCAGTCTTATTTTTCAGGGCATTAAATACCAAATACATATAGAATGGAAACACAGCACATCTTAGTCAGTTGCAATTATGAAAAATGTGTCTTAGATTAATACAACATGATCGTTATGTAAACATATTTTTTAATGTGTCGACCAAATTTGTCGTAGTCTTTGATGATAGTCAACAAACCACTTCTGGATACACAAACCTAAACCATTTACCTAAACTCTACCAGCTGTTTCGTATACAGAAATCGTCTGCACTGTCATTCTCTCTTTTGGCATTTCAGTGACAGAACTAATTCCAAGAAATAACAAGTTACAACTCTCAATTACAAATAATCCCAAGAATCACTGCTGCCCTCTAAACCACACCGAACATGGATACAGTTGCCATTCTTGTAATAAAGATGGCATGCAGAACCTATCAAATTTGTATCAACACAAAAATATATATATATATATATACAAAACAAAAAAGCCTTTGAAATGCATTGAGTAGTTTTAGAGGTTAGAAATTTGAAGTTTAAAAATTCAGCATAATGACGAATGAAACTAGAACTTAGCCATATCCATTCAAAATAAAAATGGGTGAAAACACACATCATCCCCAGCCCCCTCTTTTGTCACAAGAAGACAATAGAATTCATTTGTTTGTTATTCTCATTTTCTCCCTTTTTTGTTCATCTAAACACACAAATAGCACTTTCCCATATTTCTCTAAGGGAAACACACACACACACATATTTCTTCCCCTTTTTGGCACGGAAGACAAAGGGATCCATAGAAAGAACACAAGTAAAAGGTCTACACAAGTGGAAAAACTCTAAGATAGTGCAGCCTAGAATGACATTTAATAGGTAATGAATAGGTTTGAGCACCCATGAACAAGCTTGAAGTCATAAACTCCCTCTAAAGATATGCTAGAAAAACAAAAGCACACCAAAAAGAGATGCTATGCTCTTGCAAAACAATGTCATACAAAAACAAGCAGATGTATGAATTCAAGACCATGAAACACTCCCCTAAATGTGTGCTGTTGAATGTAAATGTAAAAAGTAAATGTTATGTTAGTGTGTTAGGTGAGTGTTAGTGTGGTAGGTAGATAGTGGAAATATATAGTGGTAGATAGTGGAAATATATAATATGTAAGTGGTATATAATGGGTTTAATGGGTTATGATGATGTTTGTAATATCTCCTATATAAGGAGTGTCATTTGGTCTTGTAAAATCAGATATTGAATATCAATCAATAATTTCAATACATTCATTTCCTACATGGTATCAGAGCTATAAGATTTAGGCCTGTATTTCTTTCTCACCGGCGGGCAGCCGGCCGGTAACTTTGCCTTCGCTGCCCGCTGGAATTTTCTACACATACCTTCACTCCGCTGCCACAAATTATTCTTCTTGATCTTGATCTTGATCTTGTTGCTCCTTGCTGCTTGACTGCTATCTACCCAATTTGGTTGAACCTGACCTCGCTGAACTTGAGCTATGCTCCAGGGATTCATGGTAGCGAGCTTACAAAGCTAATCCGTCACTGCAGGAAACTTCAGCGCTTATGGATATTGGATTGCATTGGAGATAAAGGCTTATGTGTTGTGGCTTCCACATGTAAAGAATTACAGGAGTTGAGGGTTTTCCCATCTGATCTCATGGGGTTGGTCATGCTGCTGTTACTGAAGAAGGCTTGGTGGCTATATTTTCTGGTTGTCCGAAGCTTCATTCGTTACTGTACTTCTGCCAGCAGATGACAAACGCCACCCTAATTACTGTGGCCAAGAATTGCCAAATTTTACCAGTTTTAGATTGTGCATCCTCAACCCCACAAAACCAGACCATGTGACATGCAGCCACTTGATGAGGGTTTTGGAGCGATTGTTCAATCTTGCAAGGGTCTCAGACGCTTATCACTCTCTGGCCTTCTGACAGACCAGGTATTCCTTTATATCGGAATGTATACCGAGCAGCTTGAAATGCTTTCGGTCGCATTTGCTGGAAACAGTGGGCATCCTTTTTTACTACAAATGCATTTATCTGATTTGTGTTTGTGTTCCTAGCAAAAATAACCAGCACATCCGCAAAAGTGCTGTTGCCTATCCAGTGAGTGTTTTTTCCGCTAATTAGGTTTGGGTTATGGACAAAAGCTTGGAAACAGTGGGCTGGTTTTCTAAATTGGTGGACTGGTTTTCAGTTTTATCTCACGTGGGTTTGTCATTTGAGGAGTGAGCTGCTGATTACAAATTGCTTTTGCAAGTGGTAGGGCCCACCAGCGCTATTCACTTTAAATTTTGTGGAATGGTAATATTTTCTGGGTAATGGTCAATGTGAATTGGAGTGGGCCGTCCGTGGACCAAAACCGTGGGCCCAAAACCATGTCAACCACTCTCCACCTTTCGTTTTGATTTCTCAATATATTTTCTTTCACATTATTTCTTTCTTTATTTTTCTTTCACATTATTTTTTAATCTTTTCAAATCAAATTCATACCATTCAGATTTGCACACCAACTTTATTTTATTCATGCCAGGGATCAAACTTGATCACCATTTTACATCAAAAAAAAAAAAAAAACAAACAAACAAACAAACAAACAACCGGCCTTACTTTTTCGCCTCTTCTGCCGATCTCTTCCTCTTGCCTTTGTCTTGGAGTCCCTTGCCGGTGCTGCCTCCGTGTTTCCCACGCCGCCGATCACGTTCACTTCCCGTTGCTCCTCAACCGTCACATATGGCGGCCCTCCAAATCTGAGCATCACGGTGGCCTTCCGCTTCAGTTCCTTGTTCTCTGCCTTCAGCCCACATATCTCTGCTCGGGCATCCTTATACATGCCCTGGAGCAGAGCCAGTTGGGCGTTTAACTGCTGCACCTCATTTGTTCTACTCTGAAGCCGGTGCGACAGGTTGTTGACCGCAGTCATGGTCTCAAACATGACCTTAATGTATAATAATTGGCCTCAATATCAGATTGAGCAGCCATTATCTGCTCAACTGCCACCATCGGATAGTTCAACGGTGCAAAACCAGGGGGGCTTGGTCCAAGGGCACGTGGTTGCGGTTCCAGGGCAACTGCCCCGGTTATCTCTCTTGTGCACTCATTGAGGTCGGGAAAGAGAGTAAGACCCCGGGAAGAAGAGGCTATGTTCTGGGTAGCGGAACGGGAAGAAGAAGCCATTTTCTGGGCAGAAGTGTTACAGAGT
This sequence comes from Camellia japonica, assembly GCA_030407325.1. Classification (NCBI taxonomy): domain Eukaryota; kingdom Viridiplantae; phylum Streptophyta; class Magnoliopsida; order Ericales; family Theaceae; genus Camellia; species Camellia japonica. The sequence goes on from JAPPVO010000029.1 coordinate 124,554,756, forward strand.
ATATCTCTCAGCAAAATGAAGAGGTTTTTCAGAGTTTTCAGCAGATGTTTTGTTCTGCATAAGCGGCAGCCTCGCCTTGGTATAAATAGGCAAGGCAGACACGCGTATCACGCGCCTCTCAACGCCAGACGACAAATCGGCGCGCCTTTTGATGGCACGCCTTTTGATGGCTGTCGGGCACGTCTTTTGATGGCACGCCTTTTGATGGCACGTCTTTTGATGGAACGTTTTTTGATACGATTGGGCACGCCTTTTGAGGGCACGCCTTTTGAGGATCCGACAAGACTCTGTAAACTGTCCCGACATTGATTCCGGTTAGCTCCTATATGGGTCCGACAAGACTCTGTAAACTGTCCCGACATTGATTCCGGTTAGCTTCTATATGGGTCCGACAAGACTCGGTAAACTGTCCCGACTTTGATTCCGGTTAGCTTCTATATGGGTCCGACAAGACTCGGTAAACTGTCCCGATATTGATTCCGGTTAGCTCTTATATGGGTCCGACAAGACTCAGTAAACTGTTTTCTACAACGGTCCGACATGACCCAGTAAACTGTTTTCTACAACGGTCCGACATGACCCAGTAAACTGTTTTCTACAACGGTCCGACATGACCCAGTAAACTGTTTTCTACAACGGTCCGACATGACCCCGTAAACTGTTTTCTACAACGGTCCGACATGACCCCATAAACTGTTTTCTACATCGGTCCGATATGACCCCATAAACTATCTTCTACAACGGTCTGACACGACCATACAGTGTCTCCTATCTACTTTTATTTGTCAGCTTATTTTTCCTGTTTTGTTACTCTCTCCAAACTCAAGTTGGTTAGTTCCTAACCCCCTTGAGTTTGAGGAGGGCTGTTGAATGTAAATGTAAAAAGTAAATGTTATGTTAGTGTGTTAAGTGAGTGTTAGTGTGGTAGGTAGATAGTGGAAATATATAGTGGTAGATAGTGGAAATATATAATATGTAAGTGGTATATAATGGGTTTAATGGGTTATGATGATGTTTGTAATATCTCCTATATAAGGAGTGTCATTTGGTCTTGTAAAATCAAGATATTGAATATCAATCAATAATTTCAATACATTCATTTCCTACATGTGCTCCTATTAAAATGAAAATACGCAAGATAACATGCAATTTTCAATGCAAAGAGGCAATTCATTCTAAACATGCATTAAGAATACATAGACATACTTGTAAATTTGGTTGGAAATACCTACAAAATGAACTTGATACAAAGGCAATGCAGAAAACTTAATCATGCATCTAGTTTTAGTAAGTGAAGCAAATAACAAGCGCAGTATGTGTTAATGATTAACTCTTGTTCAACATTGCATAGACATAGACCTAAGTCGCAAAATCATCATCAGTTTCAATTTAAAGCTATGAATCTTAGAGACTTGAAGTCAAATCTCAAACTCAGACCTATTGCCTTGTTTACTCACAAACCTATAAATGTTTTAATTTTGTTAACACCGAGTTTGCAACTTTTACCTTGCATGAATGTGAAGGGTTATGTAGTACTTTCCTCATATTAAATATTCACACATTTCATATGAGGTCATTATGTATTAAGTAGCTTTCTTTGTAATCCATATGTGGCTAACTCAAGTGCATAGGTCAATCTAGTCCAAGATATACAAATTTACATATCAACTAAAGTAAATTCCGTAGACTCAGGTGTTTAGTCCAAGCTATAAGAACAAGAAATGCACATGATTAATTGACTGCATTGAATTAATGTTTTCACTAACTAAAGTAAATCCATGCAAAAGTCTATTAATTTCAAAATCAGTCCATATATATATATATTTTTTTGTCGGCAAAAAAAACTTTATTGATTATAACAATGAGTCTGTTCCTCATTGTTATAATCAATAAAGTAAACGTGTGTACTCTGATTCCCAGTTGCAACTAATTATAAGTCTAAAGTTAATACCCCATATAATGTAATGCATTTAGTACAGCAAATGTGTGATGCAATATCAACGTTAGATGAATGAAATAACAACCTAGCACACTAAAGTGACACACCTTAACTACACCAGTCAAAGAGCAATTTGATGAGCGTTCTTTCTAACCTAAACTTTATTAACTTTAGAATATATGGGTTTAGGGACACTCTTGGGAGATGTAGTCTTATTTTTCTTTGATTTCTTTTGATCATTTCTATTGTTGTACCTAGGCTTCCTGTTGGACTTATAGGTCACCCTATTGACTCTGGTTTTCCTAGTATAAGGAATGGGAGTAACCAACTCGTAACTAAAGTTCCTAAATTGGTTTGCTAGAGCGTGAAGATAATGAGAGAAATCAAGACCTCTCCTATTCCTACAAGGCTCAATTTGGATGGTAGGAATTAAAAAGGAGAATGGGAATGTGATTCTGAATTCCCATAATTCCATCGTTTAGAACATATTGGAATGGGGAAGTGATTCGTAATTACCTACTCAAATTGGAATCACTTTCCTAAACTAAGTAGGAATCTGATTCCCACACTCCCCCATGGTAATCTCACATTTTTGGAGGAAATGTGAACCATTTAAGAATGAAAAAAATATATAGGCCCACATTATTTAAAATTCTGTCATATTTCCATTGAGAATTTCTGACTAAACCAAACTCTTGAATAACATTGATACAATAATTTTATTACTAGCAATGATATACTCATTCCTTGTCTTTGATTCCTGTCGTCCAATCATAGTCTTAGGGATATAGGGCCTAATCTGGCTGATCCTCCCCTGCAAACTGGTTCTATTCGATTGTTTATCTTCATTTTTTTTCCCCACTAAGTTGGATTGGATGTTCTGTACAGTTGATTTCATATTTAAAAAAATGATTAGGCAACCTATAGTCACCACTGTATGCACATTGTGTTGGGGCACCTTGCTTTCATGTTGTTTAATTCACAACCAGAAATTAATATGGGAGTCAATAGCATTTCTCTATTGGTTATTAGCAAGCTATATTGCTCAAACAAACTCCTGAGGTTTTTCATAGATATATGTGTGCTTATGTTAATAAAAGCACATTAAGCCCCTTATAGTTTAATTGTCTTGTAAGTGAAACACATCATCTCTTTTGGCATTGTTTCTTCAATAAATAATTTCTGGTTTAATGCAGAAACTATCCAAGTTTTATATGTACTCCACAGGAAGTAGTGAAGTTGTTTGCCAACTTTATTTCCTTGTTCAGTCCTATGATTAAATTGAGGAAAGATGTATGAACCACATTTTTGCTCCAATGTCAATGCCATGAGCTACTAAACATTAGATAATGTTCCATCATGGGAAGAACTTAAATGACAGCATTATAGTGGATGAGAAGAGTAAACAAGCAAATTACAAGGGGTCTGGTTTACTATTAAACCAAGGCATACATAGTTGAAATGTCTATGCAAATTTCTAGCAGTGTCCAAGTGTTTTTACCTTTTCTACAACATCTTTTTTCCATTTGACTATAAAATTAATGCTTTTATAGATATAAAGTAACATATTTGTTCATATCTTGTCAACATTTCAGGTCTTTTGGGTTCTCGTGTATGATGCCAAGAGATATGCTCTATCAGCAAATTTCATTGAGTATATTTCTGTACAACCTCGTGCTAAACCTTTTCTGTACAGCTGCATTTGTCATATATTTATGAACTAGTTATTGTCTTGAACATTTTTTGCATATGGAACTTGCTTATTCATTGCAGCACAATGACTCTGACTGTTGCTTCTTTCAAATGGAAATTGGAATTCATTTATGTTCAAAAGCAAGCTCTTGAACTTCCTACCTTTTAACCTTTTCCCACTTTACTGAGATACACTGACATACTTATATTTCTAGAATTCATAGTTTCAACAGTTTCTTTAGCCAGTTAATTCACATGTGTTGGTTGCATATTTCATAATTTTATTGAATGATAATTTATTCCCAATGACCAAATATCATTAATGAACCGTCTCACATTATCTTATGGAGATTTTGAAATTTACATTTCTCCTACCCCATTTATCCCCAAAGCCCAAATATCATTAAGAAAATCCATTAGCATCTCATCTTGGTTTAATGACTTTTATATGCTGAATTCTAATTTATTCTCAAAGCCCAAATATCATACTGAACCGTATCGCGTTATCTTATGGAGATTTTGAAATTTAAGTGTGTTCCTAGCCCATTTTCTTCTTCTTGTTGGTGTATTGTTCATTTTGTTTATTACGTGATGTCTTCCTACTCTTACAAAATGGATTTCCTTTAATATTGCATAGAAAGAAAACAAAAGGGCACCCTTTGTCATTTCTCGAAACTTATGAAATCCTGTTTTGTGGTATACCATATGCTGCATGCTTTGTTCCCCTATGTTACATACATGACTCTTTTTTCTGTTGAGTCCCCGTACCCTTAAATTTGAGGTTTGGAGGTCCGAAATCTGAATATGCACCCACATTCATGTAACATAGCCCCTAACCACTTATTGCCTGACATAATTGGCTGTTATAGATTATTTGTTATCAGCATTGTTTTAAATATGTACTAGAAACTTCTTATTTAGTTATGTAAATGAAATGCTGTATTTCTTGTCATGTACCTGGCACATAATTCAGATGCATGTGACATGACCAAAATGCTTTTGCAAATTTATAAATTTACCTAGGCAAGACGAGAGTTTACAAAAAAGACAGGTCTTTTTGTTTTGGTTAGTTGGGAAGGGGAGAGGGAGAGTGGTTTTGAAATTAACCGTGTTTTATCTTGTTTCGATGCAGGGATGTGCTTTAGAAATTCGTCAAGTGCCATGAATCTTTAGAGGCTGTATGTATAGTAAAGGGCATTTGTGACTGAAGTCTGTACACTTCAAGAACCTTTCTGCAAATGAAACCATTGAACCTGGTTCTGATTGTCCATGTATTTAATATCACATTTTTCATTTTTACAATTAGCAATGAGGTTTGACTTGTACAATGTGGAGTTCGATTGTTTCAGTTTGATGCTCTTTTTTTCTTTGTTCTTTTTTGTAATCTAGAACAGGTATCTGGATCTGGACCGTAGGAAAGTTTTGAGAGTTGCAGGAAGGAAATTAGTGGAATTAGTCACAAGTTGTTGTAGTTGGAGCTCAAGGCGTCATTGCGGCTTGTTTTCATTTTAAGGGTTACCTATGCATAGTCTAGCTTCTGTATAATCCCTATTTTGGCTGAAAACAGTGTTTGAATCATGAAAATGATGGTATGTTCAATTATCCGATCTGATGTTGTGTAAAATTATGAAGAGCTTAGAACATAGTTCACAGAACTTGCTCAACCAATATGTTTGCGCTTTATGTATCTCTTTGATGGATGTGGCTGTGCATGAGCAATAAATTTTGTGTGTCCATCACTCGGGCTTTGTTTGGTGCATCTTATGGGACTACTTATAACTTCTTTGTTTAAATTTGTGTCTGACTTTTTGTGCGACTTGTAAGGCAGAATTATCTTAAATAAGTTCAAAAAAATGATTATTGAGAAGTAAGAGAGATATGCTTTTAGCTTTTGTTGTTTGATTATCAATTTTCAAGAACTGCACCAAACACATCCTTTGTTATTTTTAGAGCTTAGATGTAACGCCCTCAACAATAACCCATAACATACACAATAATAAGATGCATTATTTAAGAAAATAAACCATAATTCATTCATCAGAGTATTCTTAAATAAAGACATTACATGTAATGATGAAAGTAAATGTCCTATGGGTTTACATCTTTCCAAGCCAACACTTGGACACAAAATGTGAGTACTAACTCAATTACAAATTAAGCCCTCGGCTTGTAATTACATGTAATATCAAAACAAAACAAATAACTAAACTAGTCTTCAAATCCAAGTCCTTCCAAGCTAAGTTCTTGGAGGTATCTTATCACCTGAACCTGAAAATGATGTTCCCATATAGGGTAAGCCACAGTCCAATAGAAATATACTAAACCAATTATGAGCATTGAATAAAGCAATAGCATTCAATATACAGTCTTAAGACACTAATGTCTATGACACTTGTCAATTTCTCTTATTGTCAATATGGCTCAGAACCTGGCCAAACTTACAACTGTGAATTATATAGCATATTCACATTACTTCCAAATTAACAACACAAATGAGATTAAGGCTCATGTCAAAACACCTCATACTTCCAGATTGATACACATTTTAGTGCTGTATCATAAAACACTTCAATATAAATAAGCACACATAAAAGTGATGCTAATGGAGTCCATCCCCTATCTCCTCCCAAACAAAATCCGGTTTAGAGGTCCATCCCCTATCTTCCCCTAAACCATGGAGTACATCCCCTATCTCCTCCCACACAATATGCATGTACAATGCTCAACCAATACATGTATGTAAACACATAACATATACAACTCACAATCAATACACATAATGTCTGTATTAATTCAACAGTCAAAATTAATGACTTAACCAATGTGATTAGTTTCATTATCACCTAATCCTCATGCAATTCTCAACAATCATGACTATCCTCCACGATAGCCCAAAACAGTTATTTTTAAACAGGAAATAAATGTATCAACAATAATAATCTCAACATTTAAATAGGCGAGTAATTAAATTATTTAACTACACCCTATCAACTTATAAGTCTCCAATTCCATGAATTCAACTAATATTCCCAATGTTCCTTAAATTAAACATACAATTCAATTTAATAAAACAACTAGGGTTTTTCCCAAAATTACCAAAATACCCCAACATATTAAAACCAAAACTTAGAACAAACTCATAAGTTGGAGTAGGAAATCCCTACCTCGAAGAAATAACCCAAAAGGAGAAGACGGAGATGAGGACCAAAATTCAAAGTGCTCCAAATCCAAGATTGTTCAGATTAACAAAAGCCCTCGACCCACACTATCTTTTTAATAAAGGATCTAGGGTAGAAACACCTTAAAACTAGATGAAACCTAGGGTAGAAGGTGTGTAGAGGAAGAGAGAAGTCGGAACTAGGGTTTTTG